>ML677379.1:11511414-11751651 GCA_007922305.1 Dermatemys mawii | reverse complement strand
CACACACACACACACACACACACACACACACACACACACACACACACGTCCAGCTGAACAGACAGTACAACAGCTTCTAGAGACTTTCTTTCCCCGGGTCTTTAGCCCAAGCCCACTGAACTCAATACAAAGCCTTCCACTGGCTTGGACGAGTCTGTCTATCCCAGAAGTGAGTGTAAGGCTGTGAGAGGGGAGGTCTCGCTTGGAAGGTGCCAAAGACAAGTCAATGGTACGTTTCTGATCTCAGGCCACACTGTTGTTGAGTGTAATGACTAGGGACAAGCCTGTTAATCACGTTTCTAAGGTTGTGTCTCATGCAGTTCAGAAGCAGATCTGTGACAAAACCAGTGTGGACAAGTGATCATCACTTCAATTATACACAGAGGGCAAGAAGGCAGACGACATAAGCCTCTCCTAAAGTCTCCCCCGATCTCCTAATGCTGCAGTGATGTTCCATCTTGTTAGCACAGCCAGTCAAAGGGCTGTGTTCCGTTCCCTCCCTTGTGCAATCTAGTCTCCCTTCCACTTGCTTTTATCATTTTTTTGGTCTGGACCCTTGGCTTTGCGCGCGGCATCGGTTTGCTGCTTCTGATGTGTCTAATGGTCCCGACAGAGAATATGAACACACCGCTTCCTAAACTCACTGCTGTGCTAGCCATCGGCACAGAAATTAAGGCTTCGAGGGGGAATGGGATGGCTTCAAATGGGTAATCAGCTGGGAATCTGGCCCTACAGAGCTGTCTACATTTTTTTGTTGCCGACTGTTGGAACAAGTGACTCCTCTGATCACTGTAATTGAAGCAGATTAGAGAACAAACATCTCGGTGTTTGCAGTTTGTTTACTGGCAGCGTTTTGCGTGTCACGGAGTCATTTAGGGCTGGATTGGCACAGCCTCACTCCCACTGGGTGTGATGCTGGGCTGCAGCTCTTAACAGCTCAGCACAGAAACCTGAGCCTACGGGCAGGCAAGGAAAGTGGCTCTAAGCCAGGCCTGCACAACTCAGAAAGCAGCAAGGACCATATTACTGCAAAAAAAACAGCTGCGGGCCGAAAAGTCCCACTCCATCCATTTCCCCCCACCCCACCAATTGGCTTGCCCCACCCCTATTCACCCTCCGCGGGCCGCACAGTGAGCCCCTGCGGGCCGCATGTGGCCCCTGGGCCGCATGTTGTGCAGGCCTGCTCTAAGCTATCTCTGTGCCCTCCCGATCCTGGCTGCCCTGGGGCTTGCAGATGCCCCAGCATCATTTAGACAGCTCTGGGGGCCTAAATTAAGGCAGTCTTCCCAGTCTGCCCTACGGCTGCACTGCAGCTCAGCATCTTTACATTATGTGTGCCATGGCCCTGCCCCGGACATGTCCCCTCTGCCCCCAGCCTGCATGGTCTTGCGTGAGCATTCTCAGAGGACAGCTTCACGGCTGCATGCCCCAGGGCCTGTGCCGGGGAATCCTCCCAGGGATCAGACAGGGGCTTTCAGAGCCTTTTCACCCCACTCTGGCCCTTTTACTCGGCATGGAGGGACTGGAGCAGGGGCTTTTGCCCCTTGATTTCTGTGGCAGCAAAAGGCGCAGCTCAGCTCATGCAAGGACCCACAATCGGACCTAGTCTCCGTTTCTCCTATTGCCTGTGCAGCTCTTGCCCACTGCAGCAAAGGAGAGAAAAGGGTCAGACCAGGAAAGAGGGCTCCTCAAACCACAGTGATTGGCAGAAAGACTTAGCAGCGTTGGAAACGATTTCGAAGTCACGACAAGCTTTCAAGGTCCAGCGTCTCTTTAAATCTGGTTAAACAGGTGTCTATTTTTCTTCCAGGGACCAGAATTAGGGTTAGTCCCCAAACAACCTGATTTTCAAATATTCCACCTCACCCCTTCCCCCCTCCCCCGCAATCACTGGCCATCACCGCCGGGAGCCCTTTGCCATTGCCCCACCAGCTGATCGGAAAGACAGCCACTCAGCTATTTTTATGCTAGCCTTTCAGCTTTCCAATAACCCTTGTTCGGCTGCCCATGAAGCACTGACCGCTACCTCCACTGGGAGCCCAGCGACCTGCTGCCACCATGCGCAAACGTTAGCATTTAAAAGTTAGCGTCGGTGCTGAACAAGACACCATATCACCCACCCTGCCGTTGACCCCGAGAAGGGACATCAACCAGGTCAAGTTAGACGCTGATTTCAACAGTAGCGCTCCTCGGGAAAACGATCCATAACAACAAAATTCCAGCTTGCAGCACAATTGCCCCTCCGGCCCCCCCTTCCAAATTTCATCCCTCAAAATATACGTCATAGGCCAGCAGAGTGGTGAGGGGCACTGAGGAGCTGGAGTCTGGCCCCTGATCCTGCAGGCTGGTCCGAGCCGATCCCGGAGGAAGTTAGCACTAAGGGTGGCCCTAACTTACATCCCATTGGTCCCTAAGAAGGAGGGGACCAGAGTGCCATCAAAACCCCTCCCCCATTCAGTGTATCCACAGGATGATTGGTGCAGCAATCAGCTCCATGGTGTTGATGCCCGAGAGGCGTCCCCCACTCCACCAGGGGAATTCGCAGATGCTAAGTTATTGCCAGAATCTGGCCCCCCCATGCAACCTAAGCAGTGCAAAAGGGGTCAGATCGTAACAGAGAATCTGGCCGAATACATTTAACGCTCCCAATACCGGCCATTTTTGCTGCGCCGCTTCCCCGGATTGTTTTAACACAAACGGAACGATTAAAACCTGATGACCGCACGGCCAAATAACCACCACGAGCAAGCCAGCCATGCACGCTGCACCCACCTGGATCTCCCACCACCCGCATAAGGGCCTACAGCCCATCCCAGACCTGGAGCAGCGGGAGTTTTGTCTCTGGTTGGGGCTTGTGACCTGGTGTGCCCGCAAATTCTACTCGAGGCGCTGCCCGAAAGCATCAACAGCGCAACTTGGAAGCTTCAGGGGAGGTGGGCGGAAGGAATTTCAGAGTTTCAATACCTGGAAAGGAAGCAGATGCAGGAAGTGAAAGGTGACGCGAGCTATCGATTAGTGAGTTGAATTGCTTCCCCCCCACGAGGCTGGAGGCCTATAGCGTCTGATCCAGTCGTGGTGAGTGTTAAATGCTGTCTGGATGGCAGCCAGCAGGAGCTGGCTGCAATTATCTAAATCCAACACATCAAGCCCCTGAAGAGGGAACAGCATGGCGGAGGGTATAATTTGGGTGATACAGAGCAGATGAGCCAAAGAATCCTACACACGCGCTTCCTTGGCATCTGTCACCCGGGTGGGAGCCGCCCCCATCTCCCCTCAACCCCACTTTGGTTCAAGTGCTTGCCTTGCACATATTCATTGTTCCCACTTACTCTGCTTATTGCATCTCCATTGACGCTAGGGGCCAACGGCAATAAACATTCGAGACGCCAGCTGTCTTGCTTGCTGTTGCTCAAATAAGTCGTGTGGTGTTGGTCCTCTCCCCATGATGGACAAATGCAAGCACTTTGCACATGGGAATTTAAAACTTGGCTTCCACAAATAGTCTCATGAGAGACTATCTGCCTATATAGTAAGGGTTGCCTGATCCTTCCCATTATAAGACCCGTTTTCAGTTACCTCTTTGCCAGACTTCAACCATTTGGGCTGAAATTTCTCATGCCAATGTCGGCAAAAACAGTCTCTCTGTTTCTGAGAATGAGGTTGGAGAAAAATACATTGTTTTTCCCAGGCTGCAAAAATCCTGGTGCCCTTTTCTTGAGACGCTCAGTGATTTGAGCATTTGGCCTGCTAAACCCAGGATTGTGAGTTAAATCCTTGAGGGGGCCATTTACCGATCTGGGGCAGAAATCTGCCAGGGACAGTGGGATTGGTCCTGCTTTGAGCAGGGGGTTGGACTAGATGATCTCCTGAGGTCCCTTCCAACCCTGAGATTCTATGAGATTCTATCCCACCCTTTAGAGCAGGGATTTGGCTTCTCCAGCTGCTGCTCTGGCAGCCCCAGCTCACATGGAGGACAAGTCATGAGCTCTCGCCTCCCTCATCAGTCAATCCAGCTGACTAGAGTGCTGGCTTCTTCCTAGTGGCCTGGGGACCTGTCAGCCCCAGGATCCTGACTCCTTATCAGCCCTTCCCCTTTCTCTTGAAATTGGGAAAGGGCCAATCAAGAAAAGCCCACTAAATCTACAGGATCAACAGCCCCCTTGCACACACATAGTTGGTAAGACTCAGTGGCTGAAAAGTTCACGGAAAATGAGCTGACCCAAAATGGTTGAAGATAATTCAGTTACAAATTTAAATACATATTTCCAGGAATCAATTTCCAGATTTTTGTCCAGCTCTATTCGCAAGTTTCAAATGCTGGAAGGAAGCTTGCAGTATATCAGAGCCTGGCTGCCGGGCTACCTCAGTGTTGCACTTGTCAGAATATATCCATTTTGAATGGCTAATGGTGAATGACTGGCAGAGCCGGATCTCGCAATGATGAGGATTTTTGTGGACGGTTTTGACAGACGCCCGGAATTTTTCTCCCATGCATTTTGTGAGAATTATTTTCCCAGATGTTTGAGTTGGCCCATGAACATTTAAAAGCCAACAATTGTTTGGGTTTGGGTAAAGAGATTGCCCCAAATTTTTACTAAAAACCAAAACTCAAAAAGTCCATTTGGGGGTTTTTATTTGCTGAAAAAAACGCAATTTGAAATGAAAAATATTTTCTTGAAAAAACCCACACATTCATTTTGAAACAAGGCTATTTGTCATTTGAAAAAGTTGACACCACTTCTGTCCAAAGCTAATTCATTCATTAGATAATTATTCTCCTTGTGCAAATCAGAATGAGGCACCATCACTGGTCTCTCTGTTAGCTCTGATCTCACCTCCACAGACGTTAATGGGAGGTTCACCAGTGGTTTCAAGAATCAGAGGGGTAGCCGTGTTAGTCTGGAATTGCAGAAGTGACAAAGAGTCCTGTGGCACCTTAAAGACTAACTGAAATTTTTTCAGAGCATGAGCTTTCGTGGGCTAATACCCACTTCGTCGGATGCATGCAGTGGAAGTATCCAGGGGCAGGTATAAATAGGTAGGCAAGAACCAGGTGGGAGATAACAAGGTTAGTCCAATCAGGCTGAACTGAAACTGTGGTTTCAGTAGGACAAGTCCTATGCCAGGGCTCATTGGTCTAGGGCTGGCGAAGGCTCCCCTGGTGGGAGCATGTCAGGATCAGAGCTGGGAAGCCCTAGAAATCCAGTGCGGTGTTTAAATGGATTGACTTCACCTGGGGCAGTGGAACCATTCCCTGTCCATAGATCCCCGTGGCCAAGTGTCATTGGTAGGAATGATGAAAGTGAACATCACGCATGCATGCGTGTTCACATGCCAGAAGTAAGCATCCAGTCAGGGAACAGAAGTGATACCATGTGACATCTGCCCGTTCACGGCACTCAACTCAGCTGAAATGGAGGAAATCCTCAGGCCCAGCACAAGTTCTGGACCCCACTTCGCTCCCTTTTAAGCCTTATTTTCAGGGCTTGAGCAGTGTGTTGTCCTTGTCCCAGCGCTCTGCACTGGGGTGCGTTCCACCTGCAGACAGCCCTGTGCACTCAGAGACCTCGCCTTTACCAGCCCCCACACTTAAAGGGAGCTTGCAAAAAAAAAACCCAAACAAACCCACAAACAAACCCAACCAAAAAAACTTCACCGCTGACTAACTACAAGCAAAAAATTAATACACAGCAATGGTATTTGCTCATGGCGATTCCTCAAACAGGAGAAGAGGCTAAATTCATCATATGCATTATTCATGGTGAGCCCTTCACTGCTCACTCCCTCCCCACTTGCTTCCTCTTGCTCGCTCGGTATCTGTGTTACAGTCTAGCATTTGAATGCATGACTGGGGGAGTCAGGAGACCTGGCTTCTGGGCCTGGCTGTGCTGTGTGAGCGCAGGCAAGTCCCTTCCCCTCTGTGCCTCAGTTTCCCCAGCCACCCTTTGCCTGTTCAGACTGTAAGCTCCTTGGAGCAGGGGCTGATCTCAGAAGGGACTTCCTGGTGCAACTATAATACACATACAAGCCATTGGGCTTCTAGGTACCCTCTGGTCAGGCCATGCTGTGTACAGCAGGGCTCATCCTCCCGTCCCAGCTCTCACATCACTAGTGGTTTACCACTCCATCCGACCTCTTGCCCTCTGAATGTGTAAAACCACTGCAAAGCTCCCACAGCGTGCCTGCGGGGAGCCACAACTCCCTCACCCCCCAGACTGCCTGCTCTGGCCTCGGCATGTGTCACGGCCGCTCGGTTCATTGGACAGAACGCTCCGCTTGGGTTGTTTGTGTGTGTGTGCGGGGGCTGTTTCCCGTCAGCGAGATTCCAGCGGAGAACGGCAGGACTGTTCCTGTCAGCTCCCAGCACCATCACCCACCGCCAGAGGAAAGTGCAGTGCACAGCTCAGAGTGCTGATACAGCCAAAACCCAGCTCTCCTCTTCCCGCTGGCTCCTGGGCCCATCCGTTGCTTTCCCCACACCTCCCTTTCTCCAAGGCCAGCCGAGGGTAGGAGCGCTGCCCACGAACAGCATATTGGGCTGCATGAGTAGCAGCATTGCCAGCAGATCGAGGGACGTGATTGTTCCCCTCTATTCAACATTGGTGAGGCCTCATCTGGAGTACTGTGTCCAGTTTTGGGGCCCACACTGCAAGAAGGATGTGGAAAAATTGGAAAGAGCCCAGAGAAGGGCAACAAAAATGATTAGGGGGCTGGGGCACATGACTTATGAGGAGAGGCTGAGGGAACTGGGGTTATTTAGTGTGCAGAAGAGAAGAATGAGGGGGGATTTGATAGCTGCTTTCAACTACCTGAAGTAGGGTTCCAAAGAGAATGGATCTAGACTGTTCTCAGTGGTACCAGATGACAGAACAAGGAGTAATGGTCTCAGGTTGCAGCAGGGAAGGTCTAGGCTGGATATTGGGAAACACTATTTCACTAGGAGCGTAGTGAAGCACTGGAATGGGTTACCTGGGGAGGTGGTGGAATCTCCTTCCTTAGAGGTATTTAAGGCCTGGCTTGACAAAGCCCTGGCTGGGATGATTTAGTTGGCGTTGGTCCTGCTTTGAGCAGGGGGTTGCACTAGATGACCTCCTGAGGTCTCTTCCAACCTTAATCTTCTGTAATTCTACGCAATGCCCATTTCCACAGCAGGATCTGGCCAGTAGCACAGGGCAGCTGTAGCTCCCTCCGTGGCCATAAACGCCTTCGCCCTGTGTCAGTGAGAGGCGGAAAAATGGGGTGGGAGGTGGGATCTAGAGGACTCTGACTGTCTATGGTATGCCCTCAAGGCACTTTGAGATGCAACTGCAGCATGTGTAGACATCCCCGAGCTAGCTTTGATTCAGTTATTGGGACATCCACTCCCTCCCGTGGAATCCTGGGGCTCACCCCCCCACCCGCAGAGGCCGGGGGCCCCACCCATGGGGTAAGGGTGGGGTGCATAAGGCCCCAGCATAGCTAGGGACAGCCCTGCACCTCGGATTGCAATGCAGACATACCCCATAAGGTCAGCCTAGCACGGTACCTCCATGGGGAACAAATATGTGATGACGGGCTTTTCAATCCAGCAGAGAAAGGTAGAACTTGATCCAGTAGTTGGAAGCTGAACCTAGGTACATTCAGACTGGAAATGAGGCGAAGGTTTTTAACAGTGAGGGTAATTAACCGGGGCGGGGGGGCACGGATTTCTCATCCCTGGCAATTTTTCAGTCGAGATTGAAGGTTTTTCTAGAAGATCTGCTCTGGGGGGAGGGATAGCTCAGTGCGGGGGGGAGGGGGGGATACCTGCTACCTATTCTGACGACTTTAACTCATGGGCAATGCTTTTATATAACACCCCTCTCCCCCACACCATACACTCCAAAAGAAGAGGAGTTACTGTGCCTCAGTTTACCCATATGTATAGTCATACGCCCATCATACTCAGCCCATCATACTCAGCCTCCTTTGCAAAGTGCTTTGAGATCCATGCGGGAGAAACACTGTATGAGTGCTAAGCCTAAGACATGATGATCTAGTACACACCTGTGCAGCAGACAGTGCAGTGAACCGAGCTTTTGACCCTGCTTGCCCGTCTCCTAGAGCTATTACGTGCACACAGACAATCCCAAGGGAATCCTGCACTCGGCTAGGAGTGGCGTCTCTGCCTTCCTCAAACTTCACACATCCCCATTTGCCGTGCTGTTTGTTTGCATGCACTCTGAGCTGCAAACACCTGCTTGGCTCACCCCCAATCACACGCCTTTCGCACTCCTTGCTGTTTACACATTTTTTCCTACAAGGGCTCGTCAATTATAAATGTTTACAACTTGCAAACAGGCAGCTCTCCGTCTGCCGACAGACAGGCCCCAGCTCCTCCGACCTGCCGGCTGAACTCCGCTGAGCCACGCCAGGCAGGCAATCCGGCACCCTCCCAACCCTCCCGAAGCACCTCCTCCCGGGAGCTGGGGGTGCTGCCACGTTCTATAGAGCGAAGAAAACACCAGCCAGCCGAACTGGCCAGAGCTCAGGTGCTACCCTTGCATTGTCTTCGGGAGGAGAGTGTACTTCCAAGAGGTGAGTTTGTTGGGAGATACTGGAGCAAGTTTTCAAAGGAGGGATGCACTGGTTGCACCCCCACTTTGTGTGGCGCTCTATCCCCCTCTAGCGGTGGCTGGGCCACAGACAGAGGTCAAGTAGCCTGCGGGAACCTTGGCTAAGAGAACTGGGTCCTTCAGCTCAGTCAAGATCTAGAAGTCCTAGGTTGAGTGCCTGCTGCCGGTGACTCACACAGGGATGAGTAAAACCATAACACCCCCAAAGTGTGTGGGTGTGGGTGTAGACAAACTGGGATTCACACCCACAAGTGGGGTGGATGTAGGTGCAAGGGGCCAGCTAGCCACCAAGTTACTGAGCTGTAGAGGAGGCTGAAAAATGGCTTTAAAAGGAAAAATGGCTTCTTGAGCATTTTTTGCAGGATTCGCAATCGACATTTTCCTTCCCCGCCCCGAAACGAGATGCTCTCAGCTGAAAAAGCTTTCAAGTAGAATATTTCAGTTTTTAAAAAACATCATGTGGTTTTTGAAAAGCTAACGCCTGCCCCGAGCGTCAAACACAGGCAAAAGCAGGTTTTGAAACCTGAAAACATGTCCATGTTCCATCAAAATAACGGTACATTTTTTGTAGGGATTCCCCTCCGCCCCAATAATGTCCTGATTAAAAACAGATGGGAGCCTTTCCCAAGCAGCCATGCCCCCACTAGGGGCAGGAAACGACAGCAGCAGGACAGCAAACACGAGCGGAGAACAGAAGCTGACCAGAACGCCCTCCTGGGTCTTTGTGAAATGAAAATGATGGATCGCCCAGGATTTAATGGTTTAGCCACAGCGAATCCTGCGGCCTGGCAGGGGGTTAAACCACATGACCCTTGTGGTCCCTTCTAGCCCTTTGGTTCTAGGATGTCTCTCCGGTTAGCTTTTCTTTCTTCTCTGTACCCCAATTTTCTCCCTCTTTCCTGCATCTCTCCTCATCCTGCAGCCTCTCTTTTACCCTCCCCACCTCCTCTTTCTTCTCTCCAACCTGAACTCCCTCCCCTTCATATGCTTGAATGCAAGGAGCTGGCAGCAGGCTTCACTGCTCCACTTCTAATGCTGTGAACACTCATGCAGACTTGTCTACACACAAAGGGTATTACTGTTAAAAGTATTGGGGTAGTTTAAGCAATACAATCTCCTCAGGTGCATACTGAAAGGGGCAACCAGCTATATTGGGAAAAGGCCCCCCTGTATGCCAATATAACACGTCCACACTAAAAGTTATACTGGCATAACTTTTTGGGGAGGGAATCTCACCCCTACGGGATAGAGCGATCCAGGTATGAAACCCCTGTGTGAGGCAGGCCAGTTGTAAAGAGGATCAGCCCATGAATGGTTAAATGCTAAACTGTCCCAGCACTTTAGTGATGACATGAAACAATCATGGACCAAGCAAGACAACCACAGCCAGTTTGGATCCTCCTTGGTATCGGATTTAGAGTAGTGTGAGTGGGACAAACCCTGAGAAACTTGCCCAGCCAGCCTCTCACTGCCCTTGTGGGCTGGAGGGGTCTCCTGTGAGACCTCTCCGAGCCGCCGGTCTTCTACCATGACCTCCTCCAGACCTGGAAGCTGTTCTCGGCGACTAGGTCCATTGTGGCCACCGAGGGGGTGGACCTCCTCGCAGAGCCCCTGCTACACAACCCCTGCCTTTGTGCAGGTGGCAGAGTTGGTGCGCCGGAGGCTGGTCCTGGCAGAAACCACCAAAATCGGAGACCTCCTGGACTACGACAGGAGGAAGTGGGTGGATCGGCGCATGGGGCTCTCCACCCTCCTGCCTTCCCTGCACATGCTCCAGGAGGTAGGGGCAGCCTTGTGCAGGTACCCATTCACCCCTCACCTTAAGCCCTCTGGACCTTTTCACCGGGCCCCTGTCCTGCAAGCCCTCCTGGACCTCTCCCTTCCACAATCCCAGCCGGCTGCGCGCCCTGCAGCTGGTTTGCTTCCGAACCGCATAATGGAAACAATGATTCACACTCGTACTCCACACATTTCACTCCCTCACCCGCGTGTCCTGCCCTGATACCACATGGTGGGACTATCTACCACCTGTGGAGGGTGAGGAACCCCAGGGACCAGTCTCTATTCCACCCGGGCCCACGACTCACTGTGGCTATCGGCTGGCAACTCCTCCATGGAGGCTTGAGCCCGGGAGTGTACCCGGCGAGGTTCACCCCCATCCGGGACGCCTGCCCGGCTTGTGGCGTGAGGGGAAAATCTGGCGCATGCTTATTTTGAATGTGCCAGGTTGTAGCCCCTATTCCGGCTCCTCCATAACCTCCTGTTGAGGTTCTGGCTGCACTTTTCCCCAGACCTGTTTATATTCGCAAATCCTGTCCGTGGCCCCACGAAGCTGCAAGACCTCATCGTTAACCTCCTCCTGGCCCTGGCATCCAGCCTCCACCACGAGGAGGATGCTTGACGAGGGGGTGCTCTGTGACGGTAGAACCTGTTTCCTGTCCTCCCTGCTCTCAGGCATCCAGGCAGAGTTTCTCTGGGCAGCATCTGCTGGCTTCCTAGACACCTTTGAGGAGCAGTGGGCACTGTCTGGGGTTCTCTACTCGGTGCCCCTCTCTGGATCCCTCGTTTTGAAGCTGTGACCTTCCTTTCTGACCCTGTTATTCATTCGTTGTCTCCCGTATTCAGTTGGTTCCCGGGTCCAGTGAGAGGCTGTGGGAGGGGCCTTTAGATGTGGGTGGGCTTGTGCCCATCCACCTCCCAGGATTCCAAGAAGGCCACTGTGAGCTTTGCAGAGCTGCATGAGGGTGGGTCCCTCTGGCAGCTCTAACTGGATGGCAGGGCCAGCCCTGGCCCTGCACTGACTCGTCAGCTCCCAGGGCAGCCTGAGACCCCTCCAGCCTAGGTCCCGCAGGGCAGGCAACTCGCTGCCCGATTGCCTCCCCTCCAAGGCCTCAGCCCCACAAAGCCACAGCACCCATTATAGTTACCCCAGGACATTCCCCCCACCCCAGCGTCATGTCCAGCTGGGCGGGCTGGCCAGCTGGGCCAGCAGGAAATGCAGATGGCACGAGTGGCTTTAAAGAAATACTGTGAGGGAATAGAAATGCTCTCAATGGCTCCTCTGAATATTGTGTGAAGGTGTCCATGCCTGAAGCTGTAACTTGACTCCAGGTGTGGGGGAAGAGGTCACCTGACCTCGTGCCCAGGAAGGAGACAAAGGAGCTGGGGAGTGAGTTTCAATCTGGGTCTGGCTGGGAAGAGGCAGAGAGCTACAGGCAGGCTGGCCTGGCTCTCTGGCCCCCAAAATGGATCCAGCTGAGGGGTCGCGTTCTCTGCATGGTCTGTGCTAGACCATGTACCTGTCATCTAATAAACCTCTGTGTTACTGGCTGGCTGAGCGTTATGTCTGACTGTGGAGTTGAGGTGCAGACCCACGGGCTTCCCCAAGACCCTGCCTGGCCGGGCTCACTGGGGGAAGCGCACGGAGGGGCAGAAGGGGCTGAATGCTCTGAGGTCAGACCCAGGAAGGTGGAAGCTGTGAAGCTCCTAGCCTTGGAGACGGGCTGTTTACGGAGAGGAAGCTTCCCCTCAGAGTCCTGACTGGCTTCTGAAGGAGCAGGTCCAGACCATCGCCCCAGGGACTCCGTGACAAATGGGCAGTGCCGAAGGAATGGACAGGGCTGCGGAACCTCTGCCCCAGGCAGGGCATGGGTGGTGGAGGTGGCGCAGTAGTTAGGCTGTGGCAGGAAATGGGCGCTGGAGGTGGTATGGTCCTTAGAACCACCCCGGCAGGGATCCAGGTGGCAGAGATGGGAGCAGTGACAGCTCCAGAGCCCTGATGAGGCCCAGCAGCCAAGCAGTCCTGGAAAAAAGCAGGAGGTTCTGAAATCTGAGACACAGATGGGGCAGGGGGTAACTGATCAGGATGGGTGAGATCACATTAGACTAAAGTAACAGCAGCACGGCTGCTAATGATCCCAAGTTAATGTCCCCTTAATAACTTTTACACAGTACCTAGCAAAGGACGTCTGATCCCCGCATACTAGAGAGACTCACAGAAATGCAGCACAGAGAGGTGATACTGATGCCAGTGGAAGGGTAGATGATTCTTTATGCTCATTAATGAATTGCGAGCCTAAAGAATAATCCTCCAGCACCCCTGTGAGAGAAGAACAACCACTATAACTAGACCATTATCCTGAATTCTCAGCTGGGGAAACCAAGGCATGGGGAACTAATAACCCACCACTGCAGCACCGCAGCCGGGAATCAAACCCCAGCTCCCTGTCTTCTGCTAGGCCATGGCCCTGCTTAGCCAGTCTGCCCATCAACCCATCGGGGCGCTGGTACTGCCTGCTGGTAGCATGGCAGGAATCACGGACCGGCACAGGGTTGTTATTATATCACATTTAGTGCAAGCGGGAAGACCCAGGCTGGCACCGGGGATGCTCCAGACAGGGGCTTGCCCGCCTTCTCAGGCTGGCAGGGGAATCTGAGATCATGTCCAGCTCCAGGAGAGGAGCACAGACGCTTTCCCCCAGCACTACCCATGCACCCTGCACTGCAGCTGCTCGGGGGCAGAGTCCTCCCTGAGGTCACACATCAGCCAAGATGGGTCCCTGTCTCTGCCCAGAGGGGTCAGCTTCTCACAGCACCACTGCTCAGCACGTCCACTCAGCGTCCGGTCCCTTAGTGAGTACACCAGCAACCCCACTTCCCTCGTGAAATGATGGGCCTGAGGCTCAGAAGAGGGCAGAACCCAGGGTCCCTGGGCTACCCTACAATAACAGAGCAGGGTTCGCATAGCCCAGAGCCACCCCTCCAATAATAGAGCACGGTTCACAGAGCCCAGGGCTCCTGGGGCCACCCTACAATAACTGGCCAGAACTCCCAAGCCACTGCCTGTAACAAACCCCTGTGAAGCATGAGGTACCCCTACACTCCAATAGCAGACTGAGATATGAGCAGTACGGGGAGGGCAGACGAAGTGACGAATCCAAGAGAGTGTTCTGTGGGTCCAACACATCCGTGGCTCCGCAACAAACGCTCTGGGAGGACCCAGCATTCATTCCCTTGCCCAGCCACTGCTAGCCAGCCCTGGAAGCCCAGCCCAGCCGAAGCATTCAGCCTGCGGGGAAGGAAGACGTGCCACACAGGGCCCCCGGTGGCTGATGGAGGAGCAGCAATGGTGGCCACTGAAGGACGCCATGCAGGAGGCAGGGCACCTGGGCCTATTCCCAGCTCTGGCACTGACTTGCTCTGTGTCCTGGGCGGAGGCACGTCCCTCTCAGGCCAGAGGGCCCGAGGACGCCAACTGGCCCCGTTAAAGCATTAGGGGCTCTGCAGGAGGCGAGCACAACAGCAGCATTTATTTGCTCTCCTATGGCCATCTCTAGTCAGCCCCCTTCCGTCGGGGTGGTGTTAATCAAAGACAGGTTGAGTCTGGCCAGTACCCGTCTTGGCGGATCTCTGCCAATCAAGCAGTGGGCAGGGTTAGTGAGCCTCCCTCTGGCAGAGCTGAACCAACACCCCGCGGGGGACACTGCACTGCTGGTCTTTAGTGTGAGACACCAAGCCCAGGCTCTGGCCACTCACTGTGGTCACTGGAGTCCTCCAGAGGTTTTTCCGAAGAGCAGGGGCGTTAGCCCAAGTGTCCCGGCTAAACACCACTCTGGTCATTGTCCCCTTCTGCCGCCTTGGAAATCCCTCCAGTTGTTCTTCACTTCCTGCTGTGCCCTGCTGCTGGGAAACTCACCATAGGTTGGAGCAGCATCCGCTAGAGCTGGGAGGCAACTGGATTTTCCCCATTTCAAGGGCAATTCTTCAATTGCCCTTTTCCCCCCTCCCTGTTCCAAATGGACCCCAAGCCATTTTCAAAATGTCCCGCCAAAGCCACGGCTGAAAAGATTTCATTTGGGATCGATCAGAAGGTTTTGCTTTGATCAAACTGAAACATTGCATTCCGGTTCCAGCCAATGGCTTGTTAGAGAAAAAAATGAATTGTCTACCAAAAGGTTTCGACCCAACCATTCCACCCAGGTCTAGCATTACCTGCCCTCCCATATCTGATGGAAAATCAGCGCAAGGTCGTACCACAGAGTGTAGCTGCTCCTCTGATCAACCAAGTCCTGCCCTCAGATTCCCCAGGGGAACGCGCCTGCTTAGTGCCAGCCGGTTCCCAGGGACGAGGCAAACATGGCGCAGAGCTAGTGTCCCCACTTCCCTGCGGCTTGGCCAGGTGTCAGGGATTTTGGCTCTTCTCTGGCCCTGGGCCTAAGGACTGACATTAAACCGATAGAGCCAATGCCGCTCACCCGCTTCTCTTATGGAGCGGCCTCTGCACAGAGCGAGGGCTGGTTCTACGGCTTGTGTGAGCTGGCACGGTGTCGGGGCAGTCACACATATAATCTGCATTGGCGTCAACATAGCCACACTGTGGATCTGGCCCTGCACCCCCAAAGTGCTCCTTGGTGGTACAGACTAGCAAAGGGAGCGGGAGCTAAGAGGCACTGACAAGCGAGAAAGGAATGGGGATGGGAAGCGGAGCGGAGGAGAGGCTGTTTGCTCTCAGTTGCTCCAGTATAAGTGAGGGGTGACCACCCCTGAAGTCACTGTCATGACACTGGTGTAAAACTGAGGCAAGCGAGAGCAGAGTCAGGCCCGGAGAGCTGTGCGGCAGCAAGTTACCAAAAGCTTGTTCCAGATCCCACCACATGACATGTGGTTTCTGTGATTCACTGGGCTAGTCCTCAGGACCCTTTCTCAGCTGCTGGGGAAAGCATCAGAGAAACAAAGCTTGTGGGTGGAGGACGCCGGGGGCGGGGGGCATGCTCATCTCCCACAAGCCAGCCAGGGCTGTCAGGAGGTGAAAGGGGTCACACAAGAAAGAAAGAAAGAAAAGACCAGAGCAGCCCAGTGGCAGCTGCTTCCCATAATGCAACACTCTGGGCAATACCTGCACCCGGTGCTGGCAACTGATTCTCTCTCTGGTGGGAATCATCCCCTCCCGGCAGCTGCAGCGCCGGCCTCGTGAGGGAGAAGGCCCGGGAGGCGCTGTGCTGAATAGACGGCAGGCCCTTTTCCAGGCTCCAGGCCACAGACAAAATCCAGTGGGTCTCTTCAGCTCAGTTTGTGCTGCTTTGTGTCACCGTCAGCCCGGGGGGGGGGGGGGTCTCTGTAGGGGGGGGGCTGCTGTCTCCCTTGTGTTGGAACAGAAACACGCTGGGGACAAAAGTCTGCCTGGTTCTTCTTCCCCTTTGGCTCTATATTCCCAATTTGCCACCTTCTTGGTCCTTCAGGGTGTGGGTCTAGAGGGACCCAGTTATTAGCTGAGGTCTTGACATTACAGTGGCATTGAAGGGCTTGACCTGAGATCGGAGTCCCATCCTGCTGCCTCTCATTGAGATCCAGCCACTGTCCACCAGAGCTCGACTAACTGGACAAAACAGACAGGGGTGGGAGAGGGAAGCAGCCCAGGAAGTCGATCCTCAGTGGGTGTAAACTGTCCTCGCTCCCTTGGCTCCCCCACCTTCCAGAGGGGGGAAGTGACTTGATAAAGGTCGCACAGCAGGTCAATGGGAAAATCCAGGCCTGGCCGCCGTTGTGGGTCAGAGCCTGGAGTGCACTGAAATTTCTAACGAGCTCCTTGCTCTTTGGCACCCAGGTACGGTCCTTTAATTGCAGCCCCGAGTCCTGTCCCACCCTTCCTGCCCCCGCAGCGGTGAGCACACTAGGCCGGGAGCCCGGTTGCTTCAGAGTGGAAGGCTGAATGGGATATAAATAGGCCGGTGCCGGCTTCCTTAAATTAAGCATTTGCTGGCACCCCCGGTGCGATGGCCCGACAAGGCAGGCTCAGGCAAGCCGAGCAGAATGATCACTTTATTGCCTTTCACGAGTACGGCTGAACAACACGACTCAGGAGACGGGAGATCGGAGCTGAGAGGTGGTAATGGCTGAGAGATGGGGCCAGCCAGGCAGAGAGAAAGAGAGCACGAGGGAGACACAGTGTCTCCGAATCACACCCCTCCAGGGCTGTGGGTTCCTGCCAGGGGCAGAGCGCACGAATAATCGAGGGCGGAGCTGAATGCCCCTCTCGTCCCAGGCAGCCCTGGCTCCGGCCCCTACAGCCGCTGTCGGCTCCGGCATCAGAAGTTTGCTTTCAAATAACAGCTGGCAAATCTTCGCTCTCTCGCGAAGCGCCTGCAACTGGCGAGCCACATCTGTTCTGCCATCGCCGAGTGGCTCGGCACCCAGCCAGCTGGCACCGTGTCCTCGCCTTTACATCTCAGTGCGAAGGTGGGTCAAACTCCATCCCCGTGCACTGTGGCCCAGCAGGATCAGGTCTGCCATGTCCTGCCCATGGGGTTGGCACGGTGGCAGGTGCGTGCCCTGCTCCTTTCGATGGCTGCCACCTTGCTAGGCTGTGTGTGCTGCGGCGTCCCAGGGTCTCTCACTCTGCAGCACGCGCACACAGCACAGCAGGGGGAGGGCCATGGTAGGTGTGGGGCACATGGCCATGATCATGTTGACTCTACAGGCAGAGAAGGAGAGCCAAGCCCATGGGTGGGAGATGGTGCAGCCAACAAGAGCAGGCTTGGGATGGTCAGAAAACAACTCATCTGTCCCAGGTGCTGAGCTAGTCTATGACACTTTTCAGCCATAGAACTCAAAGGGCTTTATGCCATTATCCCCATTTTACAGATGGAGAAACTGAGGCAGAGAGCGGCAAAGTAACAAGCCCAAGGTTCCCCAGCAAGTCAGTGGCAGAGCACAGATGAAACTCAGATCTCTGGAGTCCCAGGCCAGTGCGCTATGCACCAGGCCACATTGCCTCCCCATTGAGTACTGAGCCGGTGCTAGGAGACAGCGTATCAGCGATGAGTTTATAGTGCAATCTGATATTTAACAGGCCCAGTGCCAGGTGGGGCTGCATACAGAGATGCATCCAGCTGTGGTGTGACCACATCACAACTCCAGCTCTGGATTCTCAGCTGGTGAGACTGGCGGAGCGCCACACCACGCACTGGACCGGCCCTCTGCACTTAAAGCCAGGGCCCCTCCTGGCTGGAGAGAGCTTCTCAAAGGGGAAGGTGTTCAGAGGAGCTCTGCTAGGAAGCGTTCGCTTTATGAGGGAAGATTGAAAGAACTAGAGCTCAGCTAAGAGATGACGAAAGATGGGGCATGTAAGAGCCTACAAAGGTCTGAGGGTTGTGTTCACCATGGAGGCCAAGTGATTGTTTATGTGACACGGGGGAGGAGGCCTAGGATCAATGGGATGATCTGAACAAAGGGAACATTTAGTTTCAACATCAGGGGGGCCATCCCGACAGTGAGAGACGCTGGGCTAGACAGTCTCTCTAGAGGAGTGGGGGATAATCTTGCAATCCCCTCTTGTGCCTGATCGAGGTCCCTCATGCCTGATCCGTTTCCCTTTTGCACCCTTCCCCCACGACCTCAGGGAGTCCCTCTTGTCCATCATCTGAGCTCCAGCACTGGACACTGGGGCCACTAGGCCAGCAGAGGGGAAGCATTGCCTGGTGGTTACAGCACTGGTCCTGTCGTCAGACATTCTCATCTTGGCTCATCTATTGCCTTGCTGCATGCCCTTAGGCATGTCACTTCCCCTGTGCAAGCCTCTCGGTCCCCTCTGGTCACACGGAGAATAATAAAACTCCCTGCCCCATAGGGGAGTTGTGAGGACCAGTTCCTTAATCAGGTGCGTTGAGCTCCTGGTATGGCTGGGGCTAGGGAAGAAGATAATGGGAGGAATTCTGGGGTTCTCTAGGGCCCATTCTGTCCCTTTCCCTCGCTGTAGTAGGCAAGACGTCATTTGCCCTCACATCAATTCATTCTGAAGAGCCCTATGGTGCCTCTGTTTTCCCACTAGCCCTGAAGTCTGTGGAACAAAGGAAGTGTCTGAGTCCAGCTTAGGGTGACCAGGCAGCAAGTGTGAAAAATCGGTATGGTATGGGGGGTAATAGGAGCCTAGTTAAGAAAAAGCCCCCAAAATCGGGACTGTCCCTATAAAATCAGGACATCTGGTCACCCTAATCCAGCTCCCCACGTACCTCTCAACCTGGGCTCTAGCCACTGTCCTGTTCAAGCAGAGCCGGTTCTCAAATCACAGCCATGCCTGGCACTTGAGTCTCCCTCGGTTTCTCTTCTCTGGGAATCCTAGCTTTCTGATAGCAGATTTAGCATCACGCTGCTCTGTCCCTCTTAGACTTGCCCATTAAATGGCTCTACAGTCCCAGAATCAGAGACGTGCAGAACGTCCGTATTTCCTACAAACCTAAAAACTGAATCTAGACAGCAGGGGCCAGATCCTGAGCTGGTATGAAACAGGATCACATCATTGATTTCAGTGGTGTAAATGGGTCTCCTCCTCTTGAGTTTAATGGAACTGCACTGATCTACATTAGCTCAGAATTTGGCCTAGGTCAGGAAAACACTGGAGCACATACGTGTACTCATCCTTATGCAGGAAAACATGCATATGGTATGTACACGAAGTGCTTACCTTTAAGCAAGTAAGCTGAGTGCAAGCAAACAGTACATGGTCAAATGTAAAGTGATACAGCTGGGAACAAAGAACGTAGGCCAGATTTGCCAGATGGGGGAGGGGGGGCTCTCTCCTGGGAAGCAGTGACTCTGACAAAGATTTGGGGTTCATAGTGAAGAATCTGCTGAATGTGAGCTCCCAGCATGACAATGTCACAAAAAGATCTAACGTGATCCTAGGATGCATAAACAGGGAAACCTCCAGCAGGAGTGAAGAGGTTGTTTTACTTCTATATTTTTTCTCTGGCGTGACAGCTGCTGGGATAGTGTATCCAGTTCTGGTGCTCCCAATTCAAGAAGGAGGTGGATAAATTGGAGACAGTTCAAAGAAGAGCCACAAGACTGATTAAGGGATTGGAAAACCTGCCTTGTAGTGATAGACTCCAGGAGCTCAATCTATCTAACAAAGGGAAGGTTAAGGGGTGACTTGATCACGGTCTATAAATACCCACATTGGGAACAAATAGTTAGTAATGGGCTCTTCAATTTAGCAGACAAAGGTATAATACTATCCAAAGGCTGGAACTTTAAGCTAGATCCATTCGGAGTGGAAATAAGGTACCCAGAATTTTTCCAGCACTAGCGATGTTTAAATCAAGATGGGAGGCTTTCTTAAAAGATCTGCTCTGGTTCCCAGAGGAATTAATTCAGGGACACCCTGTGGATTGTGCTACAGGGGAGACCTGATGAAATTATTCCAACCATCCTTTCTGGCCTTATAAATTATTAATCTATTCATCTGTATGTCCCATTGACTTTGAGCATGTACTTAAAGCGAAGCACATGCTTAAATGCTTTGCTGAATCGGGGGCCTGAGAGACAGTGCCGCAGTTGGCGGCCTTGCTTCTCTGGGGGTCGGTAGGTCCTTGTCTTTGCATGTATTTGTTCAAAGAGCTGGACTGGAGTCACCAGGTGCCCTCCAAATACTACACAAGGGGATTGGTGGCAGCCAGTTTGGGAGAGTAGCAGGCAAGGGGTTTTACATGCAAAATCAAAGACAACAAATATGCCCTCCAACCCACCGCCCATCTTGGACACTCACATTCCTTCAGCTCTCCAGTCTTCTCACCTGACAGCCGAAACTGCAGCTTTGGGCTCCTTTCTGGGTGATTTTCTGAGCTATGGCACAGGCAAGGAGACTGAGAGCAGGCCCCAGTCTCCACAGGCCCTGCGCTTAATTGACGCCATCAGTCATTTCAATACACTGCCCCCAAATAGACATCCTGTCGGGTCTGCTTTCGAAGAGGGTGATTGGCTGTCAGGGCCTGTCTGATGGATAGCCAGCCAGGGTGATTTTACTTCCACACACATTCATTCAGGTTGCTCTTTGGAATAGCTGGTCAAATCGCACATTCACAAGACATCAGCGGCACACAGGAGCCATGTGCTCTGATTTCTTGTTTGCCTTTCTTAAGAGTAGCCTTAAAGACTCAAATGCATCCATGGGGTGGAATGAGTTAAAGCTTTTCTCTTGCATTTACAAAACAGACTCAACTTTCTGGAGAGAAAGGAGTTTGGGCTTTTCAGACGGCGTGATAAATAATGCACTTTGTTGTACATGAATTAGATTGCAGATTTCATCGGGCAATTTCTTTTGAACTGGGAGGCGATTGAATGCCTTTTCTCCCCCTAGGAATTCCTTAAATGTTACAGCATTGTCTTCTTAGCATGCCCCTGGCTTGAGATAGCCACCAAATACCTCCGAGCCTTGCTGGGACCTACACACTTAAAGAGTATTCTTCCCTCTCGTGTAGAAAAGAGAGAAAGAATTAGAGAGGTGAAGGGGGAAATCAGAAGTGCCTTGATCCCAAGGCCAGAAGGGACCGTCGAGACCAGCTAGTCTGACCTCCTGTTTAGCACAGGCCAGAGAACGGCCCCCAAATCATTCCTGGAGTAGAGCGTTTAGAAAAACCTCCAGCCTGGATTTAAACCTTGTCAGTGATGGAGAATCCACCACCTTCCTGGGTCAGTTGTTTTAACGGAAAACGAAGGAAGAAAGAAGGAAAGAAAGAAAGAAAGAAAGAAAGAAAGTGAGTCTTAGTTTCCTGGTCACATTTCCCCCCCCCCCCCAGCCGGTCATTTTCTTTTGCTCACTTGGTCAGTTGTTAATTGTGTGACTGGCTTGGAAAACTGGAAGAAGATAAAAACACACACATCTGCCCTCGGCCCATTTCTGCGCAGCCTACACCCATTTGGGGGGTGATGTGTGTGTGTAGGGATAAATCAAAGACTACACCGAGGCCAGACAGGAGGGCTCCAGGTTCCCTTGTGTGGCTGGGGACTGCTCCGTACTCGCCCTGATTTAGGGCTGTAGACTGTGCAAAGGAGAGAGGAAGAAACAGGTGTCTCTCTTCTACCTGGTTCCTTCCCTCCCCCGGTCTGCGCTCTGCTTTCAGCTCCCTGCCTGCTCGGTTTGTTTATTAAAAGCCACGCGGAGCTTTTAGGCGTTTTCCCATCTTCAGACTTTCTCGGCTTGCGCACGATGGACACCGAGTAATGCAAACGCGGCGAAACCTGCCGAGACAGGGCCACTCGGGCCGGCACCAAAGGGAAAAGGCGCCCCCCGCTTCTTCCCCAGACAAGCCAGCAGCAAGGAGAGCTCAGGGGGGTGTCAGAGTCCGGATCGGGCTAATCACGTCAGTTCTGGAGCCAATCGCCCCCCCCAACCCCCCAGATCAACTTTCAAAGGGGTTGAACGGCCGGAATTGGGAGTGGGCGCCCGGCACCGCCTGGCTCCCTGGACAATCGGGTGCCAGCCTTTCAATCGGCCGGGAAGGGCAGGGTGAGACCCCCCCAAGGCTTCGCCAAGCACCGGGGGGGCCCCGCGTTCAGATCTCGGGGGGCCCCCGCATTCAGATCCCGGGGGACAGGGGTGAGCCCCCACCCTTTGATCCTGGGGAAGACAAGCAGGTGCCCAAGGGGGGGGGGCTCGCAGAGCCAAGTCCGCAGCAGGAGCCCAGGCGGGCCCCGGGAAGGGAAGGGTCCCGGTGGCAGGAGATGCCGATGCGGAGCGATCGCTTACCTGGGCAGCAAGGGGACCTGTTAGCGGCTGGGCAGCAGCGATCCCCTCCCGGGCCAGCCCCTTCCTCGCCTCCCCATCGGAGCCGGGCAGAGGCGGGCGGACTCGGGCTGCCGGCTCGCTGGCTGGGAAGCTGCCGC
The DNA here is from genome assembly GCA_007922305.1 of Dermatemys mawii. Classification (NCBI taxonomy): domain Eukaryota; kingdom Metazoa; phylum Chordata; order Testudines; family Dermatemydidae; genus Dermatemys; species Dermatemys mawii. The sequence continues at coordinate 11,729,398 of ML677379.1, read as the reverse complement.
CTCCGCCCGGTGCTGGAGGGGCTCTGCCTCCCGGTCCGCGGCTCTTGCATAAGTAGCTGCCCACCGCGCTGGTGCTGAAGGCTCTTGATTTGCTCAGCTGCCGAGCGGGGCTCTCCCGCGCCCTCTCCCTGATGCTCGCGGGTTTGGCTCCCGCTGGAAACTCCTCCAAAGGCGCCCGAGCCAAGCAGCTGGCGCGGCCCGGCTCGCCGCGAGGAGCTGTCCGCGCCTGGGGTGCTGATCCCGAGCGCCCGGCGCCTCGGGCGCAGCTGGGGACTGTCCCGCTCCGGAGGGGGTGGGTGGAGCCCAGAGCAGGGGAACAGCCCCACGGCTCCCACCCTCCTAAGGGACAGGGTCTGCGCGGGCAGCGGGCTCATAGCAAGGGGGGGGGGCACCTAGGACTTCCCCACGGAGGCACCCGGCAGACAGGCCCTACTGAGCCAGTTGCTGTCTGGTGTCCCAGAAGGAGCCCCCTGCCCTGAGGCCCCAAACCGACCCCCCGGCACCCCTGCCTTCAGGCCCCACACTGCCCCCCTCCAGGCACACACAACAGGAGCGCATTGCCCTTGGCCCAGAGACAGGGGCTGGGCTTTGCCAGGGGCTGCCAGGGTGCGTCCATGAGGCTGGCATGGAGCCTGCATCTCCCGGGGTGGCAGGGCCCTGAGCTGCCGCTGGGCCAGGGGCCCGCGGGGATGGAAGGTAACATCAGCCTCCAGTGCAGCTCCCCTCTTTGCCAGGTTGGCCGGGGGTACTCTGGAGAGCAGTGGGGGCTACAGCCCTGGCTGTTGCCCCTCCAATGCACCAGTGCGCCACATTCCCCTCCCAGTCAGGCTCCCCCATAGTCCCTGCCTGCCCTGCTGTGGCTGGGCTGGTTCGGGCTAATAAAAGCCCAGTCACTGACATCCCCAGCCATGCTCTCTGCCAGGGTCTTCCCTGTAAGCCAGGGATGCTGCCTAGGCTGGCAAATGGCCTGGGGGCTGCAGCCCACCTAGCTTGGGAATGTGTCTTGACCAGCAGCCTCTGGGGACCCATCCCAGATGACCCACCACCCCCTGGGCAGCTGGCTGGGCTCTGAAGAGATGCCTCTGCCCCAGGCCTGCCGACCCTCCATTGCTCCAAGAGGGTGGTGGCTGGCCTGGAGTCCCAGGGGTAGCAAGGTCACAGCTGGTTTAATAGCTGTTTTGGCATTGGACACTGATTCCCCTCTACAGAGCCAGACAAACCTCTCTGTAAAAACCCAGACAGAGCCCTGGGCACAGGGGACCCTGGGACCCCAACCCCTGCACACAGACTGGAGCTGGGGGGGCTCCTCTAGCATCTCCTTGGGAAGAGACCTTTGGCTGGGGGAGGCAAGGGGTCCTAGGTGTCACGCTTCACAAACATACCTAGAAGAGCCCTTGCTTAGTAGCCCATGCAAAGAGCATCTCTTCCGCCAGCCCTGGGTGGCATTTCAGGCCTAGAGGTGTCCCTGGAGTTCAGTCCATCAGGGATGGTCTAGGGATAAGTAACCCTGCTGGAGCAAGCAGATGGACTGGTGGCCACCCGAGATTATAAATGCCACTCACCCTTGTGCCCATCCCTTCACCTCTTTGCTGTAGGCAGCCTCCTACCTCCAGGGGCGTGCAGACCAGAGGAAGGCCTGTTCCGTTTCCATGGGCTCTGGTGGAGCTGAGAGCTGGAATCACATTGGGTGGGGGAGGGCTGATTAGCATTTGGAGACCAAGGCGATCTTCTCCCTAAGAGGAGATGGAGATGGGAGGGGCCAGCTGTGCTGTTGAGCTCTGGGACTGATACCCAACATGCCCTGCTGGATGTTGTCACCAGCCTGGGATTGTCCTTGGGGAAGAAGCTTCGTTTCATGGCATTTCCCAGCTCCTTCCATGCTATCTGCACCCTGAATGGATCCTTCTTCCCATCCTCACCCCCTGCATGACATTCCCCGAGATCTGAACTATACGCAATGGGAGAGGGCTGGAACCGTGGATGTGAACCCAAACAACTGCTGGTGCCTGTAGTAGGGCAGTTACCCCACTCTGATGGAAAAAGACCAGGCTGACTGGGGAAGCAGCCATAGCTGGAGCCATGCCCCAATCCGGCCATACCTGGCCCTGTTATAAGGATTCAGGGAGGAGCGTTAGAGAGAGATGGACCTAACTGCCTGAAGGAGCAAAGGGTACTGTGGACAGTGAGTGCTGGGGAAGGGACAGGCTGAACTGGGGAGCTCAGGCCTGGTGACCTCCCAGGTTGTGGCCTGACAGGAAGGCCTCGAGAGATACTGGGCTGCAGGGAAAGGCAGCTGGTCCAAACCCATCTTACCAATGGTAAGTGGCCTCTACACTGTAGTCTGCCCCAGCGAACAGGGGCTAGATGATGCCTGGCAGTAACCACTAAGGTCAGATGAGGATAGAGGGTTGGAGATTCCCTTGGGAAGGGAGACCCAGAGTGTGGGGGTACTGCTGGGGCTGTACCCTAGGGTAAGGGGCACCAGGAGGAAAACAGGCACCTGAGGCAGGTGAGCCACTGGCCAGTAGAGGATGCTCCAAGCTGGAATCGAGCTTATTCCAAGGGCAACCAACAAGAGGCCCCACACTGATGAGTCGCCGCTTTGCTACAGTGCCCATCCCTAATAATCTGAATGCCATTCTGTGCCATGGTCCCTGGGGCAGTACTCTGCAGCACACTCTGCTGTGCCCCCCCCCCAATGCCCGGTGCTGTCCACTCCAGCCCACCACTCGATGGTGTGCTGTCCCATCCAGCACCCAGCATGGTGCTCCCCTCAGTATAGAACCCTGCACTATGCATCTCAGTGCCCTGCACTGGGCCCCTCCACCCCTGTGCCCTGCCCTGTGCATCCCAGCCCAGCACCCAATGGGGTGCTGCCCCATCCAGTAGCCAGTACTGTACCCCACCCCCTCCAGCCCTGAACCTTGCACCAGACTCCTTGACCCAACACTCTATACTGGGATCCCTGCTCTAGGCTCCCTGGCCAAGCCTCCTGCGTTTGCTGGACCACTTACAGCCTCCACTTAAAGCCCCCTTTTGCCATTCTGTACTTAGCTGGAGCATCGCCAATAACCAGATCTTGGCTGTGCCTCAGACTCCAGCCTCTCATCCTTCCCCCCAGTCATAGTTCATCTCCACCCCAGTCAATGGCCTTTTCTTCCATTGCATTTCACGGTGCATTGCATGGCTAATTATGAGGCGTTCATTACCTTCCCTTTGCACTGAACTCATGCTGAAGTGACCTTTCGACCCAATCTCTGCACTGGCAGGTGACACCTTTTGCCACTGAACCCTGTGCATCCACAGCCAGCTCACTGGGGATGCAAACTCATGTGATCTAGCTGCATGACAACACTCACTGTAAGCTTAAAGTGAGGGTGTGCTGCTTCTCTAGTGCAGTGCGGGCGGCCCAAGCGCATGCCTGGCTAGAGATTTCTTCTGCAGTCCCCACTCAAGCTGTCTACCAGACCACCCCTGCTACCAGTCTGCCTTCAGTGAGCACTAAATACACATCCCCAGCCTGGGGGGAGAGGGGGTGTCTCTGCCCAGGGACAGAGATATGAACTCTGCCCTCTGACAAGGAGGCTGTTTCTGTTCCTCAGACCTAAGACGAAGTGGTGCATTCAATTGTAGAACAATTTGATAGTCATGTGCAAGAAAAATCATTGCTAGTGACCAGCTGATGCTAATGAATCACCATATGGACTGGTGTCTAGAATAGGTGGGGAGCTGGGTTCTATTTCTGGCTCTCTGTGTGACACAGAGTAGGTCACATCACCTTTCCATGCCTCGGTTTACCCTTCTTCAAAATGGGGGCAGTTCTATTAGTCTTCTGCAGTTGTGTGGGATTTAATTAACTGATGTTTACAAAGGGCTTGGAGATCAGTGGTGGAAAGGTGCCATATCAATGCTGGGGCACTGGCCTAGGAGCCAAGAAAGTGGGGTTTTAATCTTTGTTTAGCCATGAACTTACTGTTGGACTTCTGACATCTCTTGGTTTCCCCTGTCCCTGGAATTTTGCTTGTCTGATCTATTTAGACTGTTAGCCATTAGGAGCAGGGCAGGGGTGCTGGGTGTATTTTGACAGTGGCTAGCATAGCCACTCCTCGTCTTGCCTGTATACAAATCAATAATGACAACATTTGAGATTTATATAGCTCCTGCCATTCAAAGATTGCAGAGAGCATGAGCATGGTGAAACGGCCCCACTTGGCCAGGCCAACAGCAGAACTGAAGGAAGAGCGAACACCCTTGTTGGAGAGGATGCCCACGTGGTCCTGAGGTGTTCTTCATAAGTGCTGAGTGGAAGTTGGTGATAAACCAAGGCTGGGGGTGAGCTGATGGATGGAGTCACCCATGGAAGAGGGGAGGACGGTGGATAGAGTGGACCAACTTAATGAATAATTCAGTGGAGGAAAGGCGGAGGCTGCAATTGGCAGAGGAGTCTTGGACGTCACTGGTCACAGAAGAGCTGAGTGGAAGGATGGAGCGGGTGGCTGTGTGCAGTGCTGATGGAGATGTGTTGGGGACCAGAGAGAGGAGACATGGCACTGGAGTTTGAAGTTTCAAACAGAGGAGGGGAGCTTGGGGAGATGGGATGTGAACACTGAAGCTGAAGTCACTGAGGATGAGGGTGAGAGGAGGGGAGAACAGGGGCAAGAATCAGAGAGGAAGGTAGGTGGGGAGGAGCCCAGGAGGGGAGCATGGGGAAGGGTTGTTCCAGGGAGAAGACAGTGGGAAGGGAGAGAAGGGGTCTGGAAATGGCAGATATGAGAAAGCAAAAGCCAGCTATTCCAGCACGTTCCTTTGTGGAGCAGGAGCACATTGGCCGCCCCAGCCAGTAGTGAAGACAAGCTGGTGGACGACCATCCTGGCTGGTGCCTCGTGGAGGGCAGTGAACCATCTCTGGCACCAGAAATTTCCTGAGCTGGGAAATGTGGATGTTGGGCAGAGGCAAGTCTCATGTAAATGGAGTGCAGCTGCTGCAGGTTAATTGCACATCACACGCCCTGAAGCTGCCAAGCCAGCAAGCAGCGCAAATGTAGAGATTCTAGCTCAGAGCCTTTTCTTCAGGGGAAGGGCTGAGCACAATGAACACACCAGTGAGAAAGACTATCCCCTCTCCAGCTTGGATGTGCCAGACGAGTGCCCTGTCTGCGACTCTGCTTTCCAAACCAGCCTCCAAAAGTAGAGCGGGGTGGAAGAGGAGGTTACTGAGCTGCCCCTGAAGTTCTTCGAGATGTGTGCTCCATATCTATATGCCAGTGGAGGTTACCCATGGGCACCACATGTCTGGAGCCAGAGAATTTGAAAGTATTGTCCACTGGTCCATGCGTGCACCCTGGCTCACCTCACACATCCGACTGAGGTGAAAAAAAGGGGGGGTGGACCGCCTGCCTCTCCAGTTCCTTCTCTATCGCACATCAGATCCAAAGCAGAGGGAAAGGGGGATGGACAGTGGAATATGAACAGGGATGACAGATCCTGAAGAATCTCTAGTTACAAGTAAGTAACCTCCTCTTCCTCTTTCACTGATGGTCCCTATTGTACTCCACTGTGGGTGATTAACAAGCAGTACCTAAGTAGGAGGAGGGTAGGACTCAGCAGAATATCACCATCCCAAAGGAGGCATAAGCAGAAGTGTCCTGCACCAGGACATAATGTCATTTAAAATGTGTGAATGGAGCCCCACATTGCCCCCACATGTCCAGGAGGGGCACTGCCCAAAGATACCCCACAGTTGCTGCTTGCGCTCTGGTGGAATGAACTGTTACCTCATGGAGGAGAAGGGGGAAGTTCCAAAGCTGATTGCAGAGTAGAATGAAGCCAGCTATCCATCTGGAGATTTGCTGGCGGAGATGGCGTGCCCCCCGACTTGCTCTACTATAGCAACAAACAGCCTCAGAAATTTTCTGATTGGTGGTGTTCTCTGTAGGTAGAAAGCCAAGGCCCGCTGAACATCAAAGGAGTGGGCTCTTCATTCCTTTGCAGAAGCATGCGGTTTTGGGAAGAAGGTAAGTGAATGGGCTAGTTCCGGTGAAATTCGGAAACTACTTTAGGGTTGAATTTATGGTGTATATGTAAACCATGTCCTCACTGAATATAGTGTATGAAGGATCTGCCATCATCCCTCAAGGTGATGGCTACAAGAAAGGCCACCTTCATGGAAAAGAGGAACATGGAGCAAGCAGCTAAAGTTTCGAAGTGGGGACCTTGCAAGCACCGAGAGAACAAGCTTCAGGTCCCACTGGAGCGCAGGCTTCTGAGTAGGTGGGAAGATTCTTTTTAGGACCTTCCAGAATCTAATGGTCAGTGAATGTGAGAAGACTGAGTAGCCTCGAGAAGGTGGATGGTATGCAGTGATTGCTGCCAAGTGGTCTTGCAAGGAGCTGATGGACAAACCTGATGTCTACAAAGATATAGTCCAAGAAAAGAGGAATATTTGGAGTCTCCAGGAGAATGCCTCTTTGTTGTGCCCAAGAAGAGAAGCCTTTCCATTTAGCTAGGTAACATTTTTTTATCAGAATCTTTCTACTATTAGAGAGACTGTCTTGTACTGTTGTGGCTCATCCTTGGTCTAAGGATGACCATCCATGTACCAAGCCCTGAGATGGCGTGGACATGCAACCAGGTGTTTGATCTTGCTGTTACACTGGGTCAGAAGCTCAGGGAACATTGGGAGGATGACTGGTGGTCGGGATGCCACGGATAGGTTGGGAAACCAGAACTGTCTGGGCCAGAAGGGGGCGATCAGTGTAACACTGTTGCATAAAAAGCACAGACCATTCTGGGATGTATTAGCAGGAATGTTGTAAGCAAGACACAAGAAGTAATTCTTCCGCTCTACTCCACGATGATTAGGCCTCAACTGGAGTATTGTGTCCAGTTCTGGGCACCACATTTCAGGAAAGATGTGGAAAAATTGGAGAAAGTCCGGAGAAGAGCAACAAAAATGATTAAAGATCTAAAAAACATGACCTGTGAGGGATGACTGAAAAAATTGGGCTTATTTAGTCTGGAGAAGAGAAGACTGAAAGGGGATTATGACTTTATTGACATGAACTGTGATCGTATAGATGATTGTTGCAACCAGAGTCCTATGGTTGCACCAGGTCTTGTCCAGAGGAGGTAAAGTGAGGTGTCAATGGGAAGATTGTAGTTTGCTGGTTATGATTATGCTGTCTGTATGTGTGTAGCATTTTTGTGTATGAAGTTCTGAATATTGGCTATGTACTTGTATCTCAATGTGTTTGATTCTAAGTAGCCTCAGTGAAGCATTTGGTCAGCTTCTTGAGAAAGGACTATTCGCAATAAGTGCCCAATCAAGAAACACTTAACTAACAATGGACTTTGGGAGACACCAATCCACATGTGAGCTTTCCCGGGAACGTTCAAACTAACATGTAAAAAGCTGAATCATTCATAGACATGTGGTGACTTGCCCAGGTGGCTACAAACTCCATCTTGTTGCTATGACTTTTCACAGAATAACAAAGAGGTTTCCACCAAGAGAGAGAATATAAAAGGCCCTGGAAACTTCTCCATTTTGTCTTCAGCTGGCTCAAGAGATGGTCTTTCCACCCCAAAGAGATGCCTGAAAGAAACTGGAACAAAGGGCAGAAACTATGTGGTGTGAGTGATTGCTGGACCCAGACTAGGAAGGAGTCCAGTCTGTGAAAGAAGCTTATTGGAACATCGCTAGGGGTGAGATTTCATCTGTAATCAGTTTCTTAATGTATTAGTCTTAGACTTGTGTGTTTTGTTTTATTTTGTTGGTAACTTACTTTTTTCTGTCTGTCATTACTTGGAACCACTTAAATCCTACTTTTTATACTTAATAAAATCACTTTTTGCTTATTAATTAAATCAGAGTAAGTAATTAATACATTAGGGAGCAAACAGCTGTGCATCTCCCTCTCTCAGTATTATAGAGGGAGGACAATTTATGAGTTTACCCTGTATAAGCTTTATACAGAGTAAAATGGATTTATTTGGGGTGTAGGTTCCCAGAAAGACTCAGTACTGGGTACTAGGAAAGTGTCTGTTAACTAAGAAGCCCCTAAGCTGAATGGATCTCAGTTTCAGTGGACTGCAGGGGGGCGTGGCCCAGCTTCTTGGTCTGCACTGCAGTTAACTGGAGAGTCTTACTCAGCGAGACGGGGTGGAAGGAAGCCTTCTCTGGCAGGGGTGAGAGGTGTACTCAGGGGTTTCCCAACACATCTAGTGACAGTCCTGAGGGAGTTTCTGTGACCCAACCTGTCACAGAGACATGACAACAATTTTCAAGTACATACAAGGCTGTTACAAGGAGGAGGGAGAAAAATTGTTCTCCTTAAACTCTGAGGCTAGGACAAGAAGCAATGGGCTTAAATTGCAGCAAGGGCGGTTTAGGTTGGACATGAGGAAAAACTTCCTAACGATCAAAGTGGTTAAGCAGTGGAATAAATTGCCCAGGGAGGTTGTGGAACCTCCATCATTGGAAGTTTTTAAGAACAGGTTAGACAAACACCTGCCAAGGATGGTCTAGATCATAGGCATGAAGAGAGTGCTGCAGCACCCACAGGTTTTAGCCAGGGCTCCACTGCCTGCACCCCAACTCCATCCCGCCAGCCCCCCATGCTCCAGCTGTCAGCCTGCTGGCCTCCCACACTCTGACTGCTGGCTCCGGGTCGAGGGTAGGACGGGGTAAGGGGACTGGCTTTCAGCACCCCCCACTATTCAAAGTGTTCCCACACCACTGGTCTAGATAATACTTGGTCCTGCCAGGAGTGCAGGTGACTGGACTAGACTAGATGACCTCTTGAGGTCCTTTCCAGTCCTTTGATTCTATGATCAGGATGACCCTCACTCTGTCCAGTTGGTTTTTGCACTGAACTCATGGCAGGAGCAGTAGTGTGGGGAGGCATCTTTGAACTGATTCGACCAAGAAAGAAGCAGAGCATCACCCTGGGAGTGGTGACCAAGGGCTCCTCTGGAGAAATATGTTGTATGTTTGCTATTTGCTTGAAGGGCCAACAGGTCCCTGGCTGGGGTTCCTCAGAGAGTGAAAATATTGCACAGTACCAAGTCGTGGCGCTCCTACTCGTGGTTGACTGCAAAATGTCTTCTGAGGGAATCTGTGAGCACATTTTGCTTCCCCAGAAGTGAGGCTGCTGATGGAGTGATTTGATTGCTGATACACCAGTTCCAGAGCACAAAAATTAAGTACATCAGAAGCAGAAAGCCTGTCTAACAATCAGTTGGGCCACTGGATGATTGAGGTGCTAAAGGCACACTCTGGGAAGACATGGCCATTGCAGAGAAGGTAAAGGAATTCTTTGCATCAGTCTTCATTGCAGCTGTGAGGGAGATTCCCACACCTGAGCCGTTCTTTTTACATGACACATCTGAGGACCTGTCCCAGATTGAGGTACCAGGAGAGGAGGTTTTGGAACAAATTAATAAATTAAACAGTGATAAGTCAGTAGCCCCAGATGGTATTTACCCAAGAGTTCAGAAGAAACTCAAAGGTGAAATTTCAGAATTACTAACTCAGACAGATATCATCTTTCTCTTCAAATGCAAATGGATGGACATCATACCAAATGGACTGAAGGTGAAAAATCCATTGCTTTCTACATACTGCACAGACCATAGTGAGAGATTATGCCAGACACTATCAAAGAAACTGAGGAACCACCTGATCAGCATCCTGTACAGCAAACAGGAAAACATCAAAAAAGAGCTTTCCAACCTGGAGACCTTAATAAACAACCAACCTTCCACACAAACAGACTTTACTAAAATAAGACCGGAGATCTATATTACACACTTCACCTCTCTACAAAGGAAAAAGGACTGCAAGCTAACTCTAGTATATAACTTTTTGATTAAATCAGCCCCTGTACCAGATGACTGGAGGATAGCTAATGTGACACCAATTTTATTAAAAGGCTCCAGAGGTGATCCTGGCAATTTCAGGCTGGTATGGCTAACATCAGTACCCAGAAAATTGACTGAAACTATAGTAGTGAACAGAATTATCAGACACATAGATGAACACGACTTGTTGGGGAAGAGTCAGCACAGCTTTTGTCAAGAGAAATCACTCCTCACCAATCTATTAGAATTCTTTAAGGGGATCAACAAAGATGAGGACAAAGGTGATCTAGTGGATATAAGGTACTTGGACTTTCAGAAAGCCTTTAACAATGTCCCTTACCAGAGCTTTTAAGCAAAGCAAGCAGTCATGGGATAGGAGGGAAGGTTCTCTCATGGATCAGTAACTGGTTAGACAACAGGAAACAAAGAGTAGGAATAAATGGTGAGTTTTCAGAATGGAGAGAGGTAAACAGCAGTGTCTCCCAGGGATCTATACTGGGACTAGTGCTGTTCAACATATTCATACATGATCTGGAATAAGGAGTAAATAGTGAAGTGTCGAAATTTGCAATGATGCAAAATTACTCAAGATAATTAAGTCCAAAGCACACTGCGAAGATTACAAAGGGATCCCACAAAACTGGGCAACAAAATGGCAGATGGAATTCAATGTTGATAAATCCAAGTAATGCACATTGGAAAACAAAATCCCAACTATTCATACAAACTGAGGTGATTTAAATTAGCTGTTATGACTCAAGAAAGAGATCTTGGAGTCACTGTGGATAGTTCTCTGAAAACATCTGTTCAGTGTGCAGCAGTAGTCAGAAAAGCTAACAGAATGTTAGGAACCATTAAGAAAGAGATAGATTACATCACAAAGCCACTATATAAATCTATTGTACACTCACGCCTTGAATACTGTGTGCATTTTTGGTCACCCCATCTCAAAAAGATATATTAAAATTGGAAAAGGTGCAGAGAAGGGTAACAAAAACGATTAGGGGTATGGAACAGTTTCCCTATGAGGAAAGATTAAAAAGACTGGGAATATTCAGCTTTGAAAATAGATGATTAAGGGGGATCTGATATAGATCTATAAAATCATGACTGGGATGGAGAAAGTAAATAAGGAAGAGTTATTTACCCCCTTCACATAACACAAGATCCAGAGCTCACCCAATGAAATTAATAGGCAGCAAGTTTAAAACAAACAAAGGGAAGTATTTCTTCACACCATGCACAATCAACCTGTGGAACTTGTTGCCAGGGAGTGTTACGAAGGCCAAAACTATCATGGGACTCAAAAAAGAATTAGACATGTTCTTGGAGGATAGGCCCATCAATGGCTATTAGCCAGGATGTTCAGGGAGGCAACCCTGTGCTCTGGGTGTCCTAGCCTCTGGCTGCCAGAAGCTGGAACTGTACAAAAGGGAATGGATCACTTGATGATCACCTGTTCTGGTCATTCCCTCTGAAGCACCTGACATTGGCCACTGTCGGAAGACAGGATATTTGGTTAGATGGGCCATTGGTCTGACCCAGTATGGCCATTCTGATGTTCTTATGACTGCTTCTGCACACAAAACGGCAGATCTCTCTCCCCCTTGCTTATTGATGTAGAAGACAGTTGTAATGTTGTCTTACATTATATGAATGTGGATGAATAGAAGAAAGGACTCACTTGCCTTCCATAGTGCTCACATCTCCAGGAGACTGATGTGCATTCTGATGTCTCAAGATGTCCAGGCATTTTGTGCTGTGTGGTTGTTCATGTGGGCTGCCCAACCCCATAGGAATCTATCCATAGTGATGATCCTGTCCAGAGAGTAAGGGAGAGAGGGGATACCCATGCATACCTGATAAGGATTTGCCCACCAGAGTAAGGAAGACAAAACCTTGGCTGGAACTGTCACCATGTGGTTCATGAAATGGCAGCTTGGGGAGCACACCAGCTGCAGCCAAACTTGAAGTCAATGAAGGTGGAGTCTTGCAAATGGGTGACATAGGTGCATGAGGCCATATGACTTAGGAGAGACAGCCATGTTTTGACCAGTATTTGAGGGTTGCTAGTGATGTGAGCTATGATATTACATGGTCTGAAACTTGTCCCTGGGTAGGTACATGATAGGGAGATACACTGCTAGTGCTGTGATAGAATTTAAGGTTGCCCTGAGGAACTCCAGAGATTGTGTGAGCAGGACAGCAGATTTTTTCAATATTTATGCTGACTCCCAGTGATGAGAGGAGGTGTAGCCTCATGGAAGTTGGTGGACAGACCTTCTGGAGGGACTTGGCAACAAGGAGCCAGTCATGAAGGTAGGGGATGACTATGAGACCACAACATCTGACACGGGCTGCTACAATCAAGAATATCTAGGTAAAGACTCTGGGGGCGGTTGCTATTCTGAAGGGGAATAGACAGTACTGAATCTGAGAAAGCATCTGTGGGTGAGATGAATGTCTATGTGAAAGTAGGCGTCCTGCACATTGAGCACTGTGGACTACCTGCCCTTTCTAACAGATGGAATTGTAGCTGCCAATGTGATAGTGAGTTTGCGAATGAAGCAGTTGAGATGGCGAAAGTCAAGGACTGGTCGCCAACTGCCCTTCTTTTTGGGTATCAGGAAGGCGGTCAAGTAAAGCCCTCTTCTTTGGTATTGCAGAGGGACATGTTCCATAGCTCCTCATTACAGTAAGGAGTTCATCTCTTGTTTACAATACTCATGATAATTGGCTCTTCTGAACTGGAGGCTGGATGCTAAGAAGACCTTTCTTCACAGCAGATCCAGGCATTTGCCTGCTTCATCATTAGGAGTAGACCAGGGTGTTGCTGTCTAGCCCTTTAAAAGCATCTTGGGCCACCAGTGAGAAAATGAAAATTCCACACCCTTGAATGGCATGTAATCATGCTTCTCCGCCCCTTTGGGGGTAGAAGCACGAGTGGCAAGGATGTGCCAAACTGTCCTAGCTGGCTCCATCATGGCTTTGTTAATGGGGAGAGCTATTCTGGTAGGCCTGGAAGCGTGCAAGATGTCTAAGAGTTTGTAGAGGGAGTCTTGGATCTCCTCGAGGGGAATATGAATCTCTCCAGCAACTCTGCAGAGAAGGTTCTGGAACTGCCTGAAGCCATCAGGGGGGTGGTGGGGGAGAGCGGGAAGAAGGGGATATAGAAATCACTTCTTCATCCCAGGAATGACAATGACAGTCTTGCTGGTTCTGGTGGAATCACCAGATCTGGAGCGTAATGTTTATCCTCCTCCTCTGTCAGATTCAGGGGTAGATCTGGGGTGTCCTCTGAGAGGGGAGGGAAGGGGTGACTCCCTGGCAGATCAGATTGACCCTGCAAGGTCTCCAATACTGCCAGTAGGAGGGGTTGGTAGGTGTTAGTGGGGGACTCCAGCAACTCCAAGTCAGATGAGGTGGAGGTTGTGCCCAAACCTGTGCAAGTCTTTTGGGTAGTGGAGGATACATAGGGTAAGGGGAAAGCAGTTCATCGTATGGCTCAGAATCTCCCTGAAAGAAACAGGCTGGTTTCAGTTCCAGTGGTGGTACCGTTGGTGCCATTGGTGGGGAGATATATTTGGTGTGTGTGAGGGTGATCAGCACTTTTCAGCAGGTGATTCTCTTGGAGGTGATACTATCTCCCTGGAAATGGAGGGGCCTGCTGAAGGAGCGGATTCCAGATTCGGGAAAGGAAAAATGTCCTGGGAGGCAGCAACAGATTCAGCTCTCCCTGGTGTGAGGGGGATTCTGCTTGTCCAACTGTTGGAGTCGGCGAGGAGGGCGGTATCTGAAGTTGGCAGTGATCAGACTTTGCTGGTGATGGCAGATCATGGGGTTTGGGAGGTGCTGGGGATGACAGAACAAGGTCTGGGACCAAGACGGAGCCCAATGCTTATGGGTTTTCTTGTCACACCTCTGGGACTTAGGAGGTGCTTGTTCCTCATAGTAGGCTTGCCTATAGCCCAGTCCAACTTCTCTGAAGCGGACATAGAGGAAGACTTCGTGTCATGCTTATGAGGGTGCTTTCCAGCTTCTTGACAAGACCTCACTGTGGGGTATATGGGGGTGCCATTCTCCCAGACCAGAGGTGGGCTTCACAGCAGGAGGCCGATGGACAAAGGGATTCCCTGGCCTGGGTCCAACTGGGGCCTTCTCCCTGAGGTATTTGCAGAGGGAAGTTCCCGCCCTTCCCGGGTATAGCTGGGGAACAACCCGCAGATACTGTCCCTCCCCGCAATGTGAGTTTCCCAAGGCAGTCCAGGGGGCATCGCTGACTGAGAAGGTTCGCAGGCAGGGAGCACAGGAGTGTGAAGCCCGGAGTCCTGAGCATAGTCCAGTATCCAACCAGAGTACAAGGGGGCATGTCCCCCCGGGAGACTGACTAATGCTGAATGGTGAAAGCTAGTTAAACTAGTTACAAACTAGAAGATTCTTGTTTGGTAGAATGAAGCAGAAGCTGCAGACACTACAGACTCCCACCTGGACTCTGGGTGGTGAGCAGGAATTGGAGAGGCGGTCGATCCCCCCACCCTTTTATCCCTTGGTCAGAGGCACAAACTGAGCCAGGGCGTGTGCTCAGACCAATAGAGGCACCTTCCAATCCTTTGGCTTCCAGTGGACACAATCACGACCATCGTCGAAGAGCAAGGACTCCTGGCCTCCAGTCCTGCCCCTTCTCCTGACGTGCTGGGCATCCTTTGAACAAAGCACTTCTCCTCCCTGTATCTCTGTGTTCGCCTCTATAACATAAGGCTCATGCCACTGAGCTACTTCCTGGGCGGTCGTGGGGTTAATTCCCCAATGTCTATAAAGTGCCTGGAGATCCTCAATCACAAGCTGCCGGAGAAAGGCAACGTGTTGCTAGGATCAATGTTGCTCATCTCCTTTCTTTGGCATCGCTCACTAGCCAGCATGGCATTTTCAGCTGCGTTTCACCCAAGCCTCTCTCAGCCTGCAGGACAAGGTGCCTTTAGGAATTGCAGTCAGACTCTAGCGACCACCAGCAATTCAGCAGTGCATGAATATTTCAGGGGGGGTCGTTGTTTTGCAATGCTCAGTAACAAAGATAAACACACGGAGAGAGAAATATCTTCCCTCCAAGCTGGAGGACTTTAATATTTTATCACTCAGAGCACAAAATATTTATGAATTATCATATGTCAATCATCGGTTGAGGATTCATTGTGACCTTTTCTAAACAGGAGGCACATGTTCCCCTTCATACCTGAGATGCTAATGCCCCCTCCCCAGCAAGAGGAGAGACAGGTCTGGGAAATGCCCTTGAATATTGTTACCTAGAGGGGACGCCCACGTCTGGGAAAATTCTCTATTGCAGTTGTCTGGTCCTCATCATGACAGCTTCTTAGCACAGTCATTCCCCATAACTTCCCTGTGTGTGTGTGTGTGTGTGTGTGTGTGTGGGAGGGGTGTTAGCCTCTGTTTACATGTGGGGAAACTGAGGCATGACATAGCTTAAGTGACTTGCCCAACTTCACACAAGAGGGCTGTGGCTGAGTTGGGAGATGAAGCCAGAACTCCGTAGTCCAAGACCAAGGCCCTACCCACTCTACCATCCTCCCTCCTGGCTGCTGAGCTTCTCCTGCGAAGGTCTGAATGCCTGCCGCTCCCGGGGACCTCAGAGGGAAAGGTGTCACGGAGAGTGGGGGAGTCAAGGCCCTGCACCCCCACTCCTTTGGGTTCACAGGGACTCTCAGCCAGCCAGTAGATTAGGTTTATTAGGGATGACAGGAACCCAGTCCAAACCAGAGCTTGTAGGTACAAACAGGACCCCTTAGTCAGGCCCTGTTGGGGGGCAGGGAGGTTAAACCCCAATCTTAGGGATCCCTTCTCTTCCCCAGCCAACTCTCCACTCCAAAACCCCTGTAGCTGTCTCTCCCTTCCTTTGTTCACTTTCTGGGCTCTAGGTGTCATCTCCCCCTCCCCCTTCTCATCTCAGGTTACAGCTTCAGGTACGTCCCCTTCAGAGCAACCTCCCATCTCCAGTGAAACTCTTGAGATCACATCCACCCTCCTCCCTGCTAGTCACAAAAGGCCAGGCTGGTTTCCTTGCTCTCTCTATGGCTTTGTCTCCTAGTTCCCTTCTTCATCTGACCTCGCTCTGCGGTTCTTTTGGCCTGCAGCATTTGACCATACTTTAACCTCCCCTTTTCCTGGCGGCCATCCCCCCTCTGTCCAGGCCAGGCCTAGCCACATGGGATCTCTAGTCATCACTGGCTTTGACTCATCTCCTGGTGCTCCCAAGCGTGCCCAGAATCCTTTGAGGTGGCTGCGGATGCTTGTCCTTATCCCTTTGCAGCTGGCCCCATGGAGCAGAGAATTTGAGGGGCAGTACTGCTGACCACTCCATTGAGCGCAACCCTTCTAGAAATCAGCCTGTGCCAACGCTCGGCCTGTGCCAACTTCCATCTTCTCTGCGCATATTTCCAGCCTGTGATATCTCGTCTCCCTGTCTCCAGGCCTGCCTCTCTCCTGTTCATTCCCTTGTACGCTCCCTGCCTGCCCTCCCCTTCAATCTGGTTTCCTCCTTCCTTGCTCTGCTCCTCTCCCATGCTCCCATACGTGAGCACACTGGACAGTGCTGCTCCTCTTTGCCTCTGCCATAGGGCTAGGTCCTGCACCAGGCTCCCCCCGCTGGCTTCACCCTGCTTCCAGCAACCCAAATCCCCTCTCAGGGATAGGGAGTGACGCTGCACCTGGCTGGAAGTAGAGCGGACTCCGCGGAGGCGGTGCTGGGGCCAGTAGCTGCAGCAGGGATGGCCCCACAGGAATTGACAGTGTCCCCCATGGGAAACATTCAGCTGCAAGAGCCGGGGGAAGGGAAGACAGCTTCGTGGCATGCTGTCCAATGCTTCCTACCTGGGTGTCGGAGACCAAAAGCCCCCAAGCCTGATTATCCAGGACAGGGAACCCAGGCCTCAGCTGTTATCTTTTCCATTTTGGAATCACAGGCGCCAGTATTCTATCCAGAATTAGGATGGTGATTTTACGGTGTGTGCAGAGCATTAAGGTCAAGTTTTATCTCAAGAAGGAAATTCTTTTCCCTTCCCAACACATGCATCTAAACCAGCCTGGTACATTGAAAGATTTAAACTCGAGACACACAAAATCGATGTTTAAATACAGCTAGAACAGGATTTTCATTTCGGGCCAAAATAAGCGAACTCCTCTAACAGCTCTGTCAATATCTTTGCGCGTGACCCGCTCTCATGCTAAAATCGCTCATCTTCGATCTCCAAGGCACTCAACTCATGCTACTTTCTGGATCTCGTTCCCAAAACCTGGCCTCTGTTTGCACACATGCAGCCATTTACATAGCGTCTGGGTGTGAATAATTGAATGAAAGCTCATTTGTGCTCCCAAAGGCACTGCAAGGGGATTTGGCATCTGACCGTTCCACTGCGCACGACCAATCAATTTGGAGTCTATACAGAATTCACATTCGCAGAACTCCCACGAGAGAAACACAAATGAGTTTGGGGCAGGCAAAACCTGTTGCTTCTGCACCTTCCAGTGCCCAACAGGGGCTGTGGGAGCGACCGGCGTGTGCGGACCGTACAGATATGGAGGCTGGTGAGGTGTGACCTTTAACCAGATCAGAGGTGGACGATCTAAATCACTTGGCCAATGGAAACTTTGGTTTTCTTCCTATTAATCAAACACACCCATGTCATTCTCCCTAGGCCTTCCCTGGAGGCTTGTTCTGCAGAGCTTCATGCTCAAAGAAGGGAGAAAGTAACTCTAGATTTCCAAAACCAGGCATGCAGAAGGGAGCATTCCAACTGTATGTGCCTGGTTCACCGCTGTGCACCATCTGAGGCAAGAGTGATATATGCCCCCGCATGCCAATATGTGCCTGCTCACCTGGCCTGGCCTGGGCACTGCATGCCACTCTAGAGATCTGGGCCTCTGTAAGAGCCGTTCAGCACGCCATATTTGTACTGCTCCACTCACCCTTGGTTCTCCTTAGGACAAGAGGGGTGTTGCCAATCCAGAACTGGGCATGTTCACTGTGGGGTGGTGGTGTTTGGAGACAGGTATTTGAATCAGCCTTGGGGGGAAGGTGATTCAGAGCCAGAGAATGGTGTCTGGGGTCCAGCACTGCTTGGCTCCTCGCTGGGGAAGGCTGATGGCTCCACTCATTGGCCTTCACGTTTTAAACCCCGGGGAAAGAGCTGGAGCCACAGCTGTAGGGTAGTGACTGCGCCCACTGTCTACACATGAGTCCTGGAGGCATGAGCTGCCAGAGGAGAATGTGCGGACAATACCCCCCCATCTCACTCATGATCCTCGATACCCTGCAGCAACAGGGCAGCTCCTCTCACGCTGCCCACACACAGCCCGGCAAAGTGGCAGATGCCTCTGCACAAAGGGTCAGCCCCCCGTGGCCTGACACATGGACCCAGTCGCATGGATAGGCAAACACCTTTACCAATTTGCATCATATACAGGCACACAACCAACAGTTCCCACGCCCAGCCTCCTGCACACCCAAACCCCTGACCATGCACACCCACCCATCTACACATACTCAGCCGTGTACTCCCACAGCCAGGGATGTGTGTCCATGTCCACACGCAGTGCCCTTACACACGCACATACACACACGTCCTTGCATTCATACATGCACACACAGAGTCCATGCATATAGGGAGGGGTGCGCGCGCACACACGCACACACACACACAGTGTCTGTATATACAGGGAGAGGGAGGCACAGACACACATATACACACAGTCTGTGCATATAGGGAAGGGTGCACACACACACTCTGCATCTAGGGAGGGGCATGTACACACACACATTCACGCACGCACACAGAGTCTTCATGCATATATGGAGGGGTGTCTACACACACACTGCCCATGCATATAAGAAAGGATGTACACAGACACATATACAGAGTCTGTGCATACGAGGGGCGTGCACACACACACACAAAAGCCATGCACACAGGGAGGGCTAAACACTGACACACACACACAATTTTAAAGCAGTACATTCAAACACGGGATTTGGTTTTAAATGGCAAATGGACAGCCCCGGCACTGCCAGCTCCTCCCCGCTCACAGCAGCTTCCACAAAAAAAGTCCCAGATGCTGTGAAATGGAGCAAAATTACTTTTTTCTTTCAAAGACAATATAACCGTGTTGCAGGAAGGGGATAATATTTCCGTATGTCAGCAAAATCTGGGGGGAAGCGCAGTGCATCTTCTATTGACACTCCCACTGCTCCTTCTTCTGCACATGTACATGCCCCCAAAAGACCCAGAGAAACAGGTACACATCCCTGCATCCAAGAATACACACGTACGCACCTATACACCCAGACATGCACACACGCCTGCATACAGGCACCCAGAACATGCGTGTGTGCACCCAGACATGCACACACACCTGCATACAGGCACGCAGGACATGCATGTGTACACCCAGACATGCACACACGCCTGCATACAGGCACCCAGGACATGCATGTGTACACCCAGACATGCACACACACCTGCATACAGGCACCCAGGACATGTGCGTGTACACCCAGACATGCACACACGCCTGCATACAGGTGCACATACACACACTCCTGCATACAGCCACCCAGACAGGCATGTGTACACCCAGATGTGCATACAGGCAAAGCCAGTACACAGAGAGACACACACACTTGCTCTCACAGCCTTTGAAAATGGCTGACGCTTCATGAGTAAAATCTTCCCTCAGAGCTGAGGATCTGCTCTTTGATGCCCCAACTGATGCCCAGGGAATGCCACTTCATGCCAAGCAGCAGCAGCTGGTGATGTTCAAGTGAATCAGGGGCACCATTGCTATATCACAGGGAACCAACTGGGCATGACCTGCTGCAGTGAGATCCAGGTGGTCCCATAAGCCCTAGGACCCGCCCCCAATAGCTGGGGCATTGTGATGCCACTCACAGGCACCAACTTTTGCCGGCGCCAGTAGGTGCCCCCGCCCCAACTCCACGCCTGCCCCAAAGTCCCTGCCTAAACTCCGCCCCTCCTGCCCCTATTGGACCCCTTCCCAAATCTCTGCCCTGACCCCGCCTCCTCCAACCAGCATGCTACATTCCCCCTCCCCGCTCCTTCCCAGGCTTGCTGTGGGAAACAGCTGTTTCATGGAGCAAGCGCTGGGAGGGAGGGAGTGGGGAGAAGCAGGACCCGGCGGCGCGCTCAGGAGGAGGCGGAGGTGGAGCAGAGGTGTGCTGGGGAGCAGAGGGTGGGGCGGGGAGTTGATGTTGGACGCTCTGCACACACCAATTTTTCCCAGTGGGTGCTCCAGCCCCGGAGCGCCCATGGAGTCGGAGCCTGTGATGCCACTTAGGAAAACCTCAAGTCCCAAGCCAAGGGGTTAATCCCCAGCCAACTGTCTATATTCAGAGGACAGTGTCTGCTCCAGCTTCTAGATGCTAAGACCTTTGTAGGAGGGGCCAGGCAAAGCACCCTCCCGAAGCAGCCCATGTTGAGCACTAGTTCTGATACGCACTTCCAGCACTGCGATAGATTTACACTGGTGCCAAGCATACAGGAGAGTCAAGATGCAATGGGGAGGGCTGGGCGAGGGGCAGACCTGCCAGGGCAAGGGGGACGGCTCTGATAATTGCACCCCCACTGATTTCCCCCCAGGCTTAGTCGATGCTGAGGAACAAGGCAAGCCTGATGCACTGCTGAGTGCTGAACTCCAGTCACGCCGTATGGATCCAGGTCCATTAACAAACGCCAAGCGAGACATTGATCCAAGACTCCCGCAGGCAGGACTGAGCAAAAGGAGTAGAAGCACTGTGGGGAAGATCAGCCCTTTCAAACCCCCTCCTTTCTCCCTCCCTGCTCTCAGTGCCTTCGCTAAGTCACGGACACAGAGCTCTGAAAACTCACAGCCCTTTTCTCACGGATCCCAGACTCCAAGCCATCTCCACTGTATCTCCATGGGCTTCAGGAGACTTACACTAGGGATGGATCTGGACCAGAGCTTCATTTTAGATCCTTGAGGCAGCTGTGTTAGATCCAACCTAGGTTATGTCACCAGCAACAGATGGACATAACAGAGTCTTCACTCCACCACGAGGACTCTAAGATCGAGGGTTTTGCAGCTACCGCAAGGGCAGAATGAATAGTACAACTCACAGCTGTTATCAGACATGGTTTCTGCTACAACACAACATCAAGAAAAATCTAATGAGACCAAAGTAGAGCAATAAAAGCATCCAGGAACCTCCAGCACTTGGACACCAGCTCCCTGCACCTAAGAATCTGCAATGCTGGGATATCTCTGTGCCCCCGGGCTGCACTGAATACGTCCCGTCTGTGCCACCAGGCTACAGCATCTGAGAACCACCAGCACTTAGCCCCAGCTGCACTGACTCTCCTGGCTTTCTGCCCCCAGAACCCTGCCCTTGCACTAGCTCAGATACAGATCCAGCATGCTGTCCCCTGAGAGAGAAGTAGATCCAGCTCCTTGTGCCAGAACAGCTGCCACCAGTTTGGCCAATTAAGGAGGGGGCAGCCCCCGAGGGCTGTAAAGGACCAGGGAGAATCTGAGGGGAGATGACCTAGTGAGAGAAAGACCTGGGAGTGAGGAGACAGGAAGAGGTCTTTGGGGAAAGCCACAGAGAAGCTCCCTGCAGGCTGTCTCTGGAAAGAGGGAGGAATTAGCAGGGAGCCTGTGGAGGGGCAGAGCCCAAGCCCCATGGCCAGAGAAGAAAGGAGAGGGCTGAAGGTTGAGACCAGTAGCTTGAGATGGCTGCTGTAAGCCAGGCCAGGCTGAGAATGAGGCATGGTGAGGAACGCTTGAGCCATACCGGAGAGCAGGGAGTGGCGAGGCATGAAGGAGCCGTACCAGAGAGCCGGGGAAAGGCAAGGAATACCAGGGCCCTGCTTGATCTACTGTCTGAACTATGGTTGTGGGACTTGGTGTTGGGACTGGTTTTGATAAACAGAAAGCGCTGTGCGCAAAAACCCTTAATCAACGAACCCCACCACAACCATTCGTCCTCAGAAGACTGTCCAGACTATTTCTGGGGATACTGAAGGAGGGAAATGTTGTGCTTTGACTTGCTGCAGGAGGGTGTTTTATGCAGGAGGTGCCTTATGACAGACACCATTGCATGACCTCTGCTCGATCACATCCAGCCGCCTTTCCGCAGAGACGCTTCTATAGCACAGCACCACACCCAGGAATCTGTAACCTAACCCAGAAAATGACTTTGTTCCCCAAATCTATCACAAAGAATAACACGGGCCAGCTCCCTGCCAACCCCAATCCCCTCCACAAAGGAATAGATCCATTGAAAATACTCAAGAAGGCTGCAGTAGATGATGCAAGAGTGTCTTTAGCAATGTCAAGCCTGGGATATGGTCTGGCTGGAAACAGGGTGGAAAAGGGGAAAGTGGGTACAGGCAGGGCAGGCAGCTGACTGGATGAGACTTCACCCTTGGAGACAAGGATTTCAGTGACAAGTAGAGAGGTTTTATTTTAAGTGATTTTTAAGGGGGCTGGAGTCAGGCCGGCAACCCTAGACCCTGACATTCTCTACCATGACACAGGGGCAGCAGTGCCGGCTTCCCCCCACTGTCTCTGCCAATACACTATCTCTGCTCCTTGACCTGGATGGAACATTTCAGGCCCTCAGGAAGTTCGGCCTCCACGGCCCTTTCACTCCTGGCCTCTCTGTTCAAACTGTTCTGCAAGAGGCCGAGTGCCAGCAATGAGGGTTATTTCAGTGACTGGGACATCTGATCCCCAAGGTCTGGGTGGCACGGCCCCCACTGCATTTCACACAGCCCAGGCCGGCCACTAAGAAACTTCAAGCTCGTATCAGCTGGGAGCACCACTTTTGTTCCAAAAATCACTTGGAAACAGCGCAAGTGTCAAGCGTGTGGCATGTTCGGCTCTCCAAGGGTCAGGATAACAGACGAGCCCATGCACAATGACCCTCCCCTTGAGCCCTCACACCTCAGAGGAAAAGCATTTGCTTTATTAAAGATCTCCAAAGCTTAACATCCATTTCAGGAGGACGCGTTTACATTGTATATTTCCATTTCCCATGGAATAAAACCACCGTCTGCTCTTTGGTGCCAGTCAACGTGTGTTTATACGGTGGAGAACTAGGCTGCCTTGAGGAGATGGAGGGATGGAGTGGGGAGACAGGCAGAGGCGGAACATGTGTGTCACACACACACACACACACACACACACATCCACAGTTCGTACAGAGAGCTCACCACGCATTTATACACACGCAGCCTGGAAGTACATTTCGCTGCTCATCACACAGACGGCACCCCCTGCTCTCTGCTACAGCACACAAGCGGGTGAAAGGCTCCGGGAGAACAGCTGCTAGCTATGCTGCCCCTTGGTGTGGCTGTCCTTCTTTATAACAATTGGAACATCTGTCTTCAGAGGACAGGGCCAGGGCTCAATGGGAATCGGTGACTGAAATCTCTTGACTAGAGAGAAAGAAAACAGGACAGATCAGTTCCTCCTGCCTAAAGGGAAGGAAGCTGGAAGGATTCTGGTTTATTCTTCACCCCTCTCTTTCTCCAGAGCAGAGGGCTCCTTAGCCCACTTTGCCTTCGTGATCTCCTGCTCCTCGGCATAGCCCAGGTCAGAAGGCTGCCCTGCCGCCCCATCGCCGTTGCCTTCCAGATCCAGCTCCTCGAAGGAGGAGCCGCTGGCCCCCGACTCGCTGTAGCTGTGCTCGCTGCGATTGTCCAGCTCGTCCCGCCCGCGGCCAGTGGCGAAAGGGGACAAGATGGAGGTGGCCACTGAAGTCTCTCTGCTGTCAGTCGTGGCCTCCACGCTGATGGAGCTCGTCTCGCTCAGGGTGTCAGCCCCTTTGGAAGAGAAAAGAAACAGGTTAAGATGGACGGGAAGGAGAGAGCAAGGCAGAGCTCATGGAGAATAGTGCTGAGTGCAGCAGCAAAGGGAAGGCTATTGTTACATCTCTATCCTTGAAGACCTCATTCACACCTTGTTGCTCCATTGCCCATCCCCACACTGAAGAAACTTCCCATACAGAGATCCTCATCAGTAAGAGATCTGCCAATCAGATTAACCCCAGAAAAACTATGTGACTCCTTTAGTCTTTCCTCCGGGGAGGGGCAGTGCAAGGGAATCAGTAACTGTCTCAGCTACAGAAAACACCAGTGAGTGTACATCGCTATATTATCACCCCACTCAGCTCCATCTCAAACTCCTGGGGACGGGGTGGGAGGTTATGACCTATCCGTGGCTTCCAGAGCCCATCTCTGTTGCATTCTGATGTTTCTAGGGTACCCATTCCAGATAGGACCATTAGGAGGACAAAGGAGAGAGAAAAGGTTCTAGCCCAGCTGAACTGTCCCCTGTGAAGTCCTCTGGCCCATCAACACCAAAACAGAGAGAGTGCACGGTAGTAACCAGCTACAAAGTCCTGTGCTGACGTACGAGCTCATATTCCCAGAGTAGCATCAATTCAGCCACAGTGAACATGCTGGACAAGGTACATTTAACCCTTAGAGCTTCAGGAAAAGACCAGTGACCTGTGATAACTTGTTCTAGTCTCTCTCCTCCAATACGTCCTGCTCCAGCCCCAGCTCCATCTTTCTTCCTTCCCTGTTGCAAATGATACCCCCATCCAATGCTTTAGCCTTTCGTATGTCCCCTCCTCCCTACCAGCATCAAAAGTGCCCTTCTGCCCTCTCCCCAGGCAAGCAGAGCCACCTGCTCTTCAAACCCCTCCCCATGCACAGGCCAACCTCAGAGCGGGATGCTGCCTTGGCTCTAGGCTAGCATGCCTCTGCTGTGAGCTGCCTGCCCCATGCAGGTTCCTCGGTGAGAGCGAGGCGAGGAAAAGCAGGGCTGGCTGGCACGGATGGGAGGCATCACAGCGTAGGACACACTCCACCTTAGCGAGCTGAGCGGGCTCCTTCCTTCTCTCAGCCATGGACTCCTCCCCCTCCTTGGCAGAGGACCCCTAACACCTCACCTGTCAGGAAACTAGCCACACTGCAGGTACAAAAAAGTATCCACGACCATAAGGGTTAACAGTCAAATTGGGAAGCCCCAAAATCATGCCAGTACAAAGAGCCATAGAATATCAGGGTTGGAAGGGACCTCAGAAGGTCATCTAGTCCAACCCCCTGCTTAAAGCAGGACTAAGCCCAATTAAATCACCCCAGCCATGAGAAGGCATTCCTAGAAGAAGGACTTTCTTTGAACCACTTTGTGTTTACATTGGCCATCGCAATGTTGCATTAACACAGCTGTTTGCATTTCATTTCCCCTGGATCTTTTTAAGCCAAAAAGGAAATGACACCACTGCTGCGGCATTATGGGTGTGCTTTCTACAGCTCCATTCACTGCACCCTTCGATGAGAGGCGCATGACCCAGAACTGGTGAGAAGCATCAGTTACGTTTTTCCACATGGTAAGCAACAGCCCTGTCTGCAGAGACAGGCCTACCCCTTCCTGTGTCCCCAAGGAGGCTGCAGTGCAGAGTGAAATGACCGCACCGCAGAGGAACACACCCAAACACCAGCTGAGCCACTATATGCTGCCCAGGGATGAATGTGGAACTTCTCGGAACTTCATCATCTTCAACACGAGTGAAAGTCGCTCTCATTGGGTGGCTGGGTGACAGAACAGCGTGAAGAGTGATCTGGCACTCAGGCCTTGTCTACTTGAGGAAAGTGACCAGTGGAGCTACTGCAGAATAAACTTGTCTGGAACAGCTGCCTGTGTGGACACACTACTCCAGAATAAATGATTTCAGAGTGACTCCAGAAGAGTGAGGCTGGTCAATTTCCCCATATGGACAAGGCCTCGGCCTAGTCCAGAGTAGGCAGGTGCCCACATTACCAGAACCATGGCATTGATTGTTCCCCTTGTTGGAATATCTGAGAGGAGTTAGAACAGCCTCAGCACTTCTAACCCTGCAGCACGGACTCTCCCAGCTCCACCCACAACCCAGGCTTTGTACAATGCCTGCTCCCAAGGAGTCATGAAAGGAAAGCACATTTCTACCACCCTCTACTGCCCGGAATGTGTCAGCACAGCTCCCTTCTGCTTTCTCGTTTCCCTCCCCTAACTAAGGTGATGCAACTGCTTCTTAGATGTTTGTATACTAATGTGAGAAGTATGGGGAATAAGCAGGAAAAACTTGAAATGCTAGTAAATAAACACAACTATGACATAGTTGGCATCACAGAGACTTGGTGGGATAATATGCATGACTGGAATATTGGTATAGAACAGGGGTCTCAACCTCAAATGACCACGAGGGCCGCATGAGGACTAGTGCACTGGCCCAGAGGCTGCATCACTGATGCCCCCTCCCCGCTGCCCCCACTCCACCCCTTCCATGAGGTCCCGCTCCTACCCCGCCTCCTCCTCTGAGCACGCAGGAGCAGCCAGGAGCGGTAAGTGTCCCGCAGAGGGAGGCGGGAGGGCGGCAGGGAGCCTGGCTTACCACTCCTGGCCGTCACTGCAGATGGCTCCTGGGAAGCGCCGTCCCAGCTCATTCATTGAAGCTGCAGCAGCAGTGCCTGGAAGCTGGGGCTTGGCAGCAGAGAAGCTTCCGCTTCTGGCCCCTCCCTCCCAGAAAACTGCTATGGTGGGCAGGGGGAGGCACCAGGGAGCTAGGCGGGCTGCAGGGAAGGGCTTCGTGGGCTGCATGTGGCCCATGGGCCGCATGTTTGAGATCCCTGGTATAGAAGGATACAGCTTGCTCAGGAAGGACAGACAGGGGAAAAAACGGGAGGAGATGTTGCCTTATGTATTAAAAATGCATATACTTGGACTGAGGTTGAGATAGAAATAAGAGACAGACTTATCTGGGTATGGATAAAAGGGGTAAAAACAAGGGTGATGCCATGGTAGGAGACTATTACAGATCACCAAACCAGAAAGAAGAGGTGTATGAGGATTTTTTTAAATAACTAACAAAATCATTCAAATCACAGGACTTTTTGGTGATGGGGGGCTTCAATTACCCAGACATCTGTTGGGAAAATAATACAGCAGAGCACAGATTATCTAACAAGTTCTTGGAATGTATTGGAGACAATTTTTTATTTCAGAAGATGGAGGAAACTATTGGGCGAAGGATTTCCTAGATTTGATTTTGACAAACAGGGAGGTACTGTAGAAGCGACAAAGAGTCCTGTGGCACCTTAAAGACTAACAAAAGTATTGAAGCATAAGCTTTCATGGGCTAATACCCACTTCATCGGATGCATGCAGTGGAAGTATCCAGAGGCAGGTATAGAAGGGAAGAACTGGTTGAGAATTTGAAAGTGGAAGGCAACTTGGGTGAAAGTGGTCATGAAATGGTCGAGTTCTTGATTCTAAGGAATGTTAGGAGGGAGAACAGCACAATAAAGACAATGGATTTCAATAAGGAAGACTTTAGCAAACTCAGAGAGTTGGTAGGTAAAATTCCATGGGAAGCAAGTCTAAGGGGAAAAACAACTGAAGACAGTTGGCAGTTTTTCAAAGAGACATGATTAAGAGCACAAGAGCAAACTATCCCACTGCATAGGAAAGACAGGAAGTATGGCATGAGGCTTAACCAGGAGATCTTCAAATGATCTAACACTCAAAAAAGGGTCCTACAAAAAGTGGAAAGTCTGTAAAATTACAAAGGATGAATATAAACAAATAACATAAGTATATAGGACAAAATTAGAAAAGCCCAGGCACAGAACGAGATCAAACTAACAAGGGACATAAAAGGAAACAAGAAAACATTCAACAAATATATTAGAAGCAAGAGAAAGACCAAGGACAGAGTAGGCCCATTACTCAATGAGGGAGAAAGACAATAAAAGAAAATGTGGAAATGGCAGAGGTGCTTAATGACTTCTTTGTTTCAGTTTTCACCAAGAAGGTTGGTGGCAACTGGACGTCTAACATAGTGAATGCCAGTGAAAATGAGCATTTCCCTAGTTAATTTACCTTCAATAGTTGTATCTCTCCTGTCAGACACAGATATCCATTTCAAAAGGTACTTTTTTTTCCTGCTGATAATGGCCCATCCAAATTAAACAGCCTCTTAGAATTGATATGCTAATGTACAACCATTTTTTTGCTTTCTGTGTATATAAATGCATCTTACTTCTGTTCCATTCTATGCATCCGATGAAGTGGGCTATAGCCCACGAAAGCTTATACTGAAATAAACTGGTTAGTCTCTAAGGTGCTACAAAGTCTTCCTCGTCTGATTTACAAATACAGACTAACACGGCTGCTAATCTTAAACCAGTGAAAATGAGGTAGGATCAGAGTCTAGAATAGGGAAAGAACAAGTCAAAGATTACTTAGACAAGTTAGATGTCTTCAAGTCACCAGGGTCTGAAGAAATGCACCCTAGAATACTCAAGGAGCTGACTGAGGAGATATCTGAGCCATTAGCAATTACCTTTGAAAAGTCATGGAAGATGGGAAACATTTCACAAGACTGGAAAAGGGCAAATATAGTGCCCATCTATAAAAAGAGAAATAAGAGCAATCCAGGGAATTACAGCCCAGTCAGCTTAACTTCTGTACCAGGAAAGATAATGGAGTAAATAATTACACAATCAATTTGCAAACCCCTTGAAGATAATAAGGTGATAAATAACAGTCAACATGGATTTGTCAAGAACAAATAGCGTCAAACCAACCGGATAGCTTCCTTTGACAGGGTAACAAGCCTGGTAGATGGGGCGGAGCTCTGGAAGTGGTATATCTTGACTTTAATAAGGCTTTTGATACTGTCTCGCATGACCTTCTCATAAACAAACTAGGGAAATACAACCTAGATGGAGCTATTATAAGGCGGGTGCATAACCGACTGGAAAATTGTTCCCAGAGAGTAGTTATCAGTGGTTCACAGTTATGCTGGAAGGGCATAAGTGGAGGCTCGCAGGGGTCAATTTGGGGTCTGGTTCTGTTCAATATCTTCGTCAGTGATTTACATAATGGCATAGAGAGTACACTTATAAAGTTTGCGGACGATACCAAGCTGGGAGGGGTTTCAAGTGCTTTGGAGGACAGGATTAAAATTCAAAATGATCAGGACAAACCGGAGAAATGATCTGAAGTAAACAGGATGAAATTCAATAAAGACAAATGCAAAGTCCTCCACTTAGGAAGGAACAATCAGTTGCACACATACAAAATGGGAAATCTCACTGAATTCCCTAGCATTCATCCATGCAGCTGCTGCTAGATCGGTCATGGGCTGCCCACACATCCCTGCCAATGCCCCTCAAGCTCACTGCCGCCTCTCCTACCCTAGCTATTTAATCCTCCCCCCACCCCCGAGACAGAAATCTAGGCTCCTGTGAGGTGGCAGTAATTCGGAGTTACTGGGCTCAGCAACTCCCTTCTCCCTCTCTCCCCCTCCAGCTTCCACAAAGAGACGCTGCTGTAGGAACAGAAAGCTCCCACCTGCCCTGGAGCCGTGAGCACTTTCAAGGGCTCCGTTCATTCCTGGGATGCATTTCAGCATTAGGTCCGGCTCCCCGCACTTCCACTAAAGCAGGTTCCCTCCCCTCCCCCGTGCAGTCTCACACGGCGGGGGGGTGGGGACAGACGACAGCGCCATTTATACTTTGGTAACCCAGAGTGCCTAATGCTCTCCCCGTCTCCGGGCAGTCCGGAGAGGACAATAACGGTTTCACGGTACAGCTGCCCTCTCCTTTCGCTCCAGTTCTCTAAGTGCAGGCCCTTTCGGCCGCGCCGCCGCCCACAGAGAAGAATCCTGCGCGTGCACATCCATGGGGCACTGGGATGCCTGCCCCGGATGGCGTCCTACCCCCTTATCTGGATGCTAGGCCTTGCCATACAGAAGGGACACGGCTGCCCTTTTATTTCCTTCCTTCAGCTCCGCCCACGCCAAGTTCCCCTGGCAGCAGGGAGGCGGGAGACCATGCAACCCCCACTCCACGCTGCTCCCTTGGTCAATTGAGGGGGATGCTGTCCCGGTTCACTGGCAAACGACTAGGTACGTCATGCCACCTGGGGGCTGGGCTGTGCCCAGGATAGGCCACCACTTCGGCTAAGGGCTCATTACACCCTCCTCCTTTGGCTAAGCATAAAGTTTCCTGTTCCCCATTTCTCCTCCCAGCTGGGCTCACGGGACAGCTCTGGCCCCTTCCCAGCACAGGCTACCGCTGTTTGCTGGATTCCTGAGCACTGCGCTTGGAGCAAGGCTGGGGATCCAAACCAGGAGGCTGCCCAGGAGCCCTCAGCGATTTTCAAAACCTTGGTCCTGACTTGTAGCTTACAACCCCAGAAAAATCTGCAGTAAAATCCCAGGGGTGAGCACACACCCGCCTCTAAGCCCTGTGGGCACGGCTTGGCACAGGGCACCAAAGAGGAGGATGTAGCAGGCTCTAAGTAGAGTCCATATTAAAAACCACCACCACCCTATGCAATTTGCAGATTCAGTTTAGGGCAGGAATAGCAGAGGGGCTGTAGGTCAGGATAGAGTGGCACTGGCAGAGCTGTGCAGGGAGCCCAGGACCAGAGCAGTGGGCAGGCGAAAGGCAGGGCCTACGGGTACTGGCAGAGCTGTGCGGGAGCCCAGGACTGGACCAGCGAGGCTGAGGGTGCAGCATTCAGGTCAGGACTGCAGAGCATTGACCCAGCAGCAGCAGGAAGCTTGCTTAGCGCCAGGCTCTTCTTTGTTTGTCTCCGGGCAGAGCTATTAGCGTCTCCCGGCCATGAGCACAGCACCGCCTCATTTTAAAATGCTGTTACGCTTCACGCGTCTGTCATGTGAAGCCAGCAATGTTCTTTCCAAATGAAATTCCACAGGTAATTGCTGCCCAAGGAGACTGGTGCCCGCTGGAAAACTACAGAGCGGCAAGGGGAGGGAGGGGGCGGTTAGGACAGCAGAGAACCGCGTGCAGGCAATACGTGTCCCCGATTCCCAGGAGAGAGCTGTGAGCACAAGCAGCAGCGAATCTCCTTTTCTGAGGCAGGGGCGTCTGCCAAGCCCTGGAAGTACAAAACACACTCTAGGAGATGGGACCCTGCGCGATTGTAGGACTCCCAGGCAGGCACTTGGAGAGGAGCTGAGACCCAGCAGAACTCATTGCATATGGGACCTCAGGGCAGCCAGCCAACTAGCCACTCGGAGATGCACTGAGAGGCAGCAAAATGCTTGAGACAGAAGCGAGCAGTCTGCCAGGAGGAGAGGGGCTGAGACAGATGTGGGCAGACAGTTCATTCTGTAGATTTCCACCAGGAAGAAAAAGTTACAATAAAAATCATCATCCCGATCGAGCTCTTCTGTGTCCCTTTGCCTCTGAACGGTGTGCTGGCTCTATCCATTGCTGTCAGGCCCCGAATGACACTTGAGAACCCTTACCCTGCTCCGATTCTGAGCCACATCCCCAGATTGCTGTCTCCACAATTGTGCGGCGTCATTCCCACATCACCAACTCCACCATGTGCCCCTTCCTCAGGCCTCCGTCCTGCACCATCTGCATCCCCAGGCCCTCCCGCCTCCATCTTCATGATGTGCGTCCCCACCTCCAGGTTGCTATCTCTGCATCCCAAACGCCAGTCCCTGGATCACTTTCTTGGTCGTTTGGACAATGGCACAATTAAAGAGCTGAGAAAGACAAGTGTGTCAGGTTAAAAACGGACTTAGTGCTGTCACCAGGGCAACTGGCTGGATGACAAAACCTGTGTGGAAAAAATTAATCATTGTTAATTATGATATCAGTCTGAGTTGTGACAATAGCAACAAACAGGAGCCTATAGGGAGGGGCAGACTGCCCATGTACTAGAGCAATCCCGTGTAGATTTCTCTGTTTTAGAGTCTATTCCACTCCTTCACTTTGAGGAACCTTCCTCCAAGGGACTCCTGAACCAACCGCTGACACTCCATCAATAACCACAAACCTAGAGCTCTTCCTCCGAGCTGGTCTTGTGACTAAGTCTATGGGCTTTCCCAGCTCTGCCACAGCCTCAGCACATGACCTGGGGCAAGTCATTTTGCCATCTGCAAAATGGGGATAATAATACACATAACCTCAGAGGGGGCGGGAGACTTAATTCATTAATGTTTATAAAGTGCTTTGAGATCCTCAGATGGAAGGCATGAGAGCAGCGCTATGTGTGATCTTAAACTCTCCTTAGAGTGCAGATCCTCAAAGGTATTTAGGGTCCTAACTCCCTTTGAAATCAATGGAGGTTAGGCACCTAAGTCCTTTTGAGGAGCTGCTGGAGCATGGACCATTGGTCTGGACTCTCCTCACATTTACACGGGTTTTACTCCAAAGTAAATCTACCAGTTTCAGTGGCGCGACTCCTGATTTACTTGGCAAGAGAGGAGAACCAGGCCCGTGTGTGTGTGTGTCAAGCGCTACACACATTGACGGTATTGTCAATAACATTACTGAGGATGGCAATGTTCCCTGGCAGTTGTTAACAACCTCTCCGGCTCCCTCTTCTTCAAGCAGAGCAAAGAACAGTCCAAGGCACACATGTAAACCACAGTGCACCGCGACTCCAGCGAGGAGGAAGGAAACCTGATGGAGGTCTCTCGCCCTATATGGCACGCTAACCCCCCCAGGGCTGGTGATCTGATATACAACCTCTCTCAAGGCTTCCAGCGTTTTACAGGATTACGGTCTATATCCACCCAAGGATCACTTCACGTCACCCACCTCCAAACTGGGATGGAGCGGCTGCTTAGCAGCATTCAGCAAAACCACACTGCAAGTCAGGGGAAGGAAAGGAAGTAGCTAATCAAACTCAAGAGGCAGGGGGAGTTTAAGGAAGCAGAATACAGTTACCCAAACGGCAAATGTGCAATGGGTGAGATTGGAATTATCACTGATCACGACTTATCAGCACTTAGCAGCAAAGCAAGGTGCTCCATATGCACCGGCTCAAGAGTGACTCAAAGGGCAGAGCACCACCTACCGAATCACCACCACTGCGGCCTGCAGCAGCTCCGCTTTCCTTGAGGATCTCCCACTGGCCCCTGCCATGAGCCAGGAGAGCCTGCAGTATCCGAAGAGATCACAGCCCAGGGTGGCCTGGCTGCAGGTGTGGCTTTAAAAATAATCATCAACGGGTGCGGGGGAACTGGAAGATGGTTCAAAAAAGGGATGAAAATCAGCTGAAATTGATTTTTCTCTTTTCCGGCTGAAAG
The DNA here is from genome assembly GCA_007922305.1 of Dermatemys mawii. Lineage (NCBI taxonomy): Eukaryota > Metazoa > Chordata > Testudines > Dermatemydidae > Dermatemys > Dermatemys mawii. Next base: position 11,696,364 of record ML677379.1, on the reverse strand, counting down.
ACAGGGGCTGAGCAGCTGCGGAAGAAGGTGGCGTAATCGAATATTTTTCTAAAAACTCCATTAAACTGTCACACGCTCTTCCTGGTTTTCCCTTTCCCCTGGCTGCTGATTACCAAGGGAATCGCGTGTGAATGGCAGCTTCTGATCAGCTTCATCCCCGTTCATACAGTGAGAGAAGAGGTGTTGATGGAACTGAGCGCCAGGCCCAAGAGAAGGTTTCCTGACCTAGTTCTGTGCTCAATCCTGTTCCCACTAATCAAGAGATTCCTGCTTTGAACAAGGAACTGGCGTCACAACTACGGAGCACCAAGGAGACATGTGGGGCTGGGGCCTCTCTCTTTGCTAACGTGTTCTTGCTGTAGATCTCCTTCCTTTGGTCCATGCATTCAGTGGCCAGCCTGCCAAAGGCATGGTGCCTCTGTCTTCTGGGAGGGGTATGACTGACCTACTGACCTGTGTCCGGTCGCTAATGTAGCAGAAAGGACCTATGCTTCCCCTATTCTCAAGCCCCGTCTGCTTTGCTTGCCATCCTCCCTCCCCGCCAACACACACACAATCTCCTCCCGTGAACCAGATGGAGCTGAAGTCGAGAGATTATTTCCTGATGAACAACATGTTTTTTAACTTAGCGGAAATGTAGTTTCTGTGTCGAGGGGACTTGATCTTGTAGGAAAAGCATTACACCTGTCTGGGTTTTTCCTCTTGAATGAACGAATGTTTATCAGGCACTTCTCATTCTGGGATCTCTCAGCCCTTTTTCAGATGCTGTCTGGCTCCGTGAACGTTCGCTTGCTGAAATGGAAACACCTCTGAGGTGAAACCGCTGCAATTCGACCCCTCTCTTCTGCTTTGGGAGGGAGGAGGGGAAGAGTGGAAGGGCTTCTTTTCCCAGAATTATGCCTGGAATGGGAGATCCAGGCTGAGACCTAGCAGAACTCATTCCACGCAGGTGTGCCGGGCAGTTAAATGCCTAGTAGAAAAGAGACTGAGGTCACCACAAACTCATTTCATGCAGAGTTAAAACAAGGAGTGATCTAATAGCCCGGGTGTTAAGATGTCCTCTTTGCCTCCATGTGAATTTGTTGCAGGCAGGACTCTTTCTTCAGATCTGAGCACAGAACTGGCTCAAGAAGCTTTCTCCTGCGCCTGGAGCTTGTTGCGCGGCAGGATCAATGAGGGTCGCAGAGTCTCAGCACCTTGACTTAAAGAGGTCCTTGACTAGGAAACATCACAAATGCCCTAGTCCTGGAAAGACCAAACTAGACAGATTGCTCTACCACAGCAGTTCTCATATCCTTGGCCGCATAGCACGGGTGGTAGCAGGCTGCAGGCAGACAGTAGGCAGGTTGGTTTGAAGTACATCCATTCTCACTGCACTCACATGACCAAGGGAGCATGCCAAGGACTTCTACGTTTTAGGTAAGAGAAATGAAGTCTCAGAGTCTGAGTGCCGCTGCTCTACAGGGTCCTGTGCAGCTGAGCATCCTGATTCTGGTCTCAGTGAACCTGGGAACCACTTTGTTCACAGGGCTCCCGATACCAGACTGGCTGGGCAGGTTCTTCACTGGCCTTCTTCAATACCAAGAAGAAAGAAAGGAAAAAGCAAGAAAAAAGTCTGAGTCCTCGGAGGTCAGCAGTGCTGTAGACTAGTGGAGGCTGGGATCAGACCCGCACCCACCGCTCTCTGCACTGAATACCGTGTCACTGCACTCCAGGCATAGGCTCCCTGGAATCACGGACAACAAGTTCCCAAGGGGGAATCTCCCAGCCGAGAGTCCTCCCTGGGGACCAAGCTGGGGCAGTGGGGTGAGAGGATTAGCCTGGGCTGGCACATGCAGAATTAACACGGCTCTCTTCTGAAAGGCTCACAGCTCCACGTCCACCTGTTCCCTTTGGCTTTGTGGCTGACTGTGATGTTTCATGCTCACTGCGTGAATGGGCAGGGTGTGGAAAGGCTGATTTGGTTACTTTAATAGTACCTGCAAAACGAGCACAGTCCCACGGGCTTGAGATAGAGGGACTTTGCCAGCTTCTCAGCCCAGCAGCCTCCAAATGCACTTCTCTCCTGACCTCCCCTGCTCTCCCAGTCCTGGGCCCCTGCACAGCTCTTGTTAACTTACACAGATGTCAACCGGGCAGCTCTCCCCTGCTGTACGAAATCCATTGCATAACCAGGAGGAGCGTTTACTTGGCTGTGTAAGCAGCCACCATGAACTCAAGGAAGAAAAGAGGAGCGAGAAAGTGCCAGCCTTGGGAGGGAAAAGCATTAATAAAGTTTACCCAAGGTTTCAGGCTCCAATGTGCTGTAACCCCTAGCAGCGGCATCAATCCGTTCCGCACCGAGGGCGACAGGAAATAGCTTCACGTGCCCTATAGCCAGGCACTTTTCCAGTGCTCTATCGCTTCCAATCATGTCTGAACAGTCTCAGCCAGCCACTCTAGCAGACTCCTCCCCTTCTGCGGAGGGCCTTGCATTTGCCGCCTGCTTGACCCGAGTGAAAGGAGACAGCGACAGAAAAGCCCAAGGCTGGGCAGATGGATGGGCCGTGGGGTTGCTGCGGGATCCCTGCAGTAGTGGGGCAGTTGCCGTGAACCTGGGCAGGTGTTCCCTGGAGGAATCACTCCAGTGGATTTACAGCAGGAGAGTCGGCTAGAACGGCTACCATGGAACTAGTGGACGGGGGTTGGTTGAGGCCAGATGACCAGTCTCTCTGGAAGTCCAGGCTGCTTCTGGGCATGGCAGAATCTTCCCTCATTTCACTGCTGCCAAGATTTTAGTGCTCGGCACATCTTCCGCTCAAGGTATTCGATCCCCAGACACCTCCGAATCTGTAATGAACACCCAATCAACTCAGGTACCACCCATGGTACCACCATCTCCTGCTGGAGTCAGACAGCCTCAATCAGCAATTCCTTCTAGCCCTGCATGGACTTTGCTGCAGCATAATGTTCTCTCTACTGCCCCCTCCCCTCCGCCCCACAGCTCTCTCTCAGCTCTTTGCTCTGCCCCATGTACCTGCCCCTTGGCTAGCGCAAGGACATCTCCTCTACACCTCCAGGCTTGCATCAGCTCTTTACTTTCTCAATGTCCCAGCTCATTTGTTAAGCGTTTACTGCCTCCCACATCACTGCCTGTTAACGTGTCTCCTTCTGTCACTATTGCATTGAACTCCCGAAAGCATACAGAGTTTGCAGGAGAGGCTGGACTAAATAAAGCCGAGGACTGTTGTGGTACTGGCACTCGCCCCGTGGCAGTTGCTGATCAGCAAGGGCTCCAGCCTGGACCTCAGCAGAACACAAGCGCCAAAAGAGGTAGGCGGAAGAGGTGGTGAGAAGCACAATGAGGGATCTTGATGCCCTCGGTTGTTCACTTTAAAGAGCTAGTAGATCCTACCAGGTCTTTTGGCCAGGCCCTGACACAAAGCCCCTTTCCTACTCAACAGAGATCTCTCCATCCACTCCCAAGGTTCCCTCAAGTGCACGCAGTTCCTCTAGGTCAGAACATCCCAAACAGGAGAGTGCCAGTTTTCTTGCCTACATCTCACCTCCACAAATGACGCCAACAGGTATCTCAGCCTGTCCCCACTAAGTGCAGGAAGGGGCTAACCAGACAGAGCACCTGCCCAGAGGTACTGACTAGCACTTCATCACCTGGCATAGGGCTGGAAACCTTCCCCTCACGCCTCAGCCCGAGGCCTAAGCTCACTACTCAGCATGAAATATTCTAGTGACGCTGTTGGCCTGCAAACACAAAGGCCATACACCCCCCACAACCACGCACTCTGACAATGAAAGGAATAAATGGCTGGGCAGTGTTTATCATGCACTGGATATAACTGTGATGTTAATCAGCTTTCTAAGAGTCTTGGGCTGGGCACCAATAATGCAGTCACCTACAAATTGTAGCCACTTACCCAAATCTTGGTTAAAATATTCTTTTAAATGAAAGCTTAAGCTCTGCGGAAAGTGATGACACTCCCCAAGGACCACCCCCTACTCACTCAGCTGGGGAGATGTTTGAAGCCCCGACCTGGGTCATCATACTCAGGTCTGACACTGACATCCATGGGAGATGTTCGTTTCCCATGGAAAGTAGCTTATGCACCCCTGCAGGTCCCACTAGAGGTGCCCTGAGAGGTGTGTTAGGGACTGTACCACCTTTGAACAACCAAAAGAACTTCTGGCAGCTCCTATAAAATCACTGTATGGAATCCACTCTTGAAAATACCTTAACCAGCCATTATATCAGGGATACATACAGAGTTACATATGCCTAGCTCTGCAGATGCTGGGATACATAGACTGACTTATAGTGCATGTGTGTGGGTGTGTGTGGCCAGAGTCAAGGAGTAGAGCTGGACACACCCCAGGGTGTTGCTGTCTGAATGTGTCTTGCACAAGATCTCTTCAACCTCTTGGCTTGTCTAACTCGCCTTCATGTACCCGCCTCCTGATGTGATGGTGTGAATCCCCGTGTGTCTCACTTTTCAGCACTTTCCCCAGCTCTAGCTGTGACCCAGTCACGGGAGCCGCTACGGGCAGGGTAAGAAAGTTTTATCTGCAAAATGTGGCGGTTTTAGGTTTGGAGATGCAACCAAGTGAAAACCAGACACGCTGTTATTTATTCTGCTTCTCCAAGGACAACGGAACCCAGGGATGTGACGTCACACCAACAGGCCACAGTGGCGCCCAGCTGTGTCACCACAGTGGACACACAAACCAAGAACTTGGCACCAGAAGAAGATTTTCTTAATTAAAAAGAGAGGAGAGTTTCAGACCAGCCTGGTGCAAACTTAGTGATGGATCCATTCTGACTAGGAAGGGATCTCCAGGCTGTGGTCACTGTGAACCTTGGAGACCCGAGGAGACGTGGATAATTATTATAACAAGTTTATAGTATAGTAATATTAGAGGTGGGTCTGAGCTGCAAAGCTTGGATCTGGATCACCACATTTCAGAGGTATCTGGGTTCGATTTGCCCAATGATAAAGATAAGGATCAGCCATGATGTTAGAACCTGGATCAGAACCTTCCAAAGTTAATTTCCAATTTATAGAATTGGACGCCCAAGCTTTTTATAACCCACCATAGAGGTAATGCTTTGGCCCTAAGCTGCAGCCAGCTCTGGGGTACAATATGGCAATCACTCTGCATCAGCTACATTCTCCAGCATTTGTTGGCAGAGGAAGTGAAGAATACGTTCTCAACTGAAATTGCCGGGTGAGTGGGAGATTTTTGGGATGCCAGAGTAATTATTTAATTGCAATTTGGCTAGGACAAAAAAATCAACACTCTTACTCTTGCCAAAAGTGGCATGAATATTTTAATGGGTCTCCACATTTTATGTGTCCTCCAAAAGATGACATTCCCACATCTGCCTGTATCCATCCGTCATCTCTTGTCTTATGGTCAGATGGTAAGCTCCGTGGAACAGGGGTCATCCTTTTGTTCTGTGCTGACACAGTGCCAAGGACACTGGGCACCTGGTCTGTGACTAGTGCTTCTAGCCACTTTGGTAACACAAAAAAACGATGACGTTTCCAGGAGCACGGCACCCCTACCACCACAATGGATGCTGGCTTAGTACAGATCCTGAGGGAAAAATGCCTCCTACTGGGTCACCCACCCTACACCCTGCAGCACCCAAGCTGCAGTTAGTGCTCAGCCATCCAAGTACTGATCAGATCTGTCACATCTCACAGATATAACGGTACCTAGGTATCCCCTTAGGAACTGCAGCACATCCTGTGTGTGTGTTCTGCATGGGTACAACAGGGAATCTGCAATGTTTTTAACGCCTGGGCTATCATCACTGGTTCACCTCCACTAGTGCTAGCAATGGAGGGCAGAAGCCAGTGTAGAATGGACAGGACAGAGCACAGGTGTTCTACCAATGTGGGATCATGGGGATGAAATTCCCACACCCTGTTTACACTAGTGCGTCACTAAGGCTACCACCACTGGTGCAACGATTGGAAAGTGCTGGAGGAGATGAGGGCTAAGATGTCAGCCAGCAGAGGGCTGCCCTATTACCGTGCTCTGCCAGTGTAGCCAATGCTGCAGGTTCCTTTCCCCTGTCTAGGATGTTTGACTATAAGCGGGGCTCTTTCCTGGGGTGGAGGATCTCCCCTAAATCAGCTGTGCTGGGTGGGAGATTTGCACAGCACTGAGTGAAGCGGGTTTGACAGAGAAGCACCTTCCTGAACCTGGCTGACGTGGGGCTGAGGCTGCTCTCAGCAGAAGGAAAACACTGTACGGCTGCTAAAAGGGGAAAGGAAAAGGCAACGGCCAGCGTTTTGCCAAGGACGCTGTCAGATTCTGACAGGGAATCACCCCTTGAACATTTCCCTCCAACAGATACAGGGCCGGGGTTTAGCTCCTAGCAGAGGAGCAGCCGCCCGGCAGAAAGCCCTGCTGCAATAACATTAAATTGGCAAGTGAGCAGAGAGGCAAAAGATCCCGGGAGACTGAACCTCACTGTCAGCAGCACAGGTGGGCCCTTCGCATTAGGACTGAAGCCCATCGCTGCGGGAAGTTTACACGGTCGCTGCCCAGCCTGTACGTGTCTTGGAGATAAACAGAGAGCTTCCCTCACTGGGGCCCTCAATCTGGCGACTTGTGCCAGCAAGAAATGCTCCCTTCTTCCTATACACAGTATAGGTCACAGTAAAGAGACAACAACAACGTCCCCCTTGGCAGCAGATTTGGCACTGGTGGACACTATGAAAGGAGCCTACAGGCCAGAACTCTCTCGCCTTGAAGGGGATGCGGGAGACAGAGATCATCCTAGGGACTGGGGAGACAGGGATCGAGAGCGGGGACAGAAAAAGGACAACTCCTCTCCTACTTTCTTTAGGTGTTTCATTAGGAGGAAAGGGGAGCTTGTTATAAGTCATCAACACATCAGCATTTGTTATCTGTGCGGAATAAGCAGACAGAGAAGGGAAAGGTACACAGGTCCCATCTCGTCCCTCTCCCTGCCGAGGTCCCTACTGGGATGGTATTGTGATCTACTAGGCTGAGGTCTAGTCTATGCCCACCTCCTGTACGGGGAAAGGCAGGAGCCCTGCTGTCGCACCTAACCGTAACCGCTTCCAGCTGCCGTCGCCTCGCGCCCACGTCGCAGGAATCTCTCCCTCTTTTAAGAGCTCACTGGCCTGGAAGAAGGAACCACCGCTGACTGGGCCAAGCGGCCGCAGGGGCACGCAAGTGCTGGAATGTCCAAAAGGCCCGTGCCGTTCTGGGCAAGCGAGGGTTAAAAAGCGAAGCCCAGCTCCGTGCAGCCCACCTGGGAGCAGAGAGGATTCACCCAGCTTCAGCGGCCTCCCGCTGTGGCACAAGAATCTAATCCATAAATTCTTCCTTTCAGCGAGCTGGCCCTCTCCCCCCGGCCAGGCTCTGAGCCCTATCAAATATTCATTGCCTCTCGCGCTGAATAATAGATCAATGTAATAACAGGCGAGGCGCAGCTAATCACAGCTTTTCGCACCCCGCACAAAAGGCACCAGGAGATGGGCAGGAGCAGGCGGAGCAGCAGGGGTGCCCGCAGCCCAGCCTGTCAGGCTGAAATGGTGGCACATGCTACTGGAAATGGCAGTCCAGGCCTTGCCCGGGCCCCCTCCCCTCAGCAGGAGCTGCAGCTGCAGCCCGCCTCTAAAGACGACGTTTTGCGACAGCAGCAGGGCACTGAGCGGGTTCCTCTGGCACCAGGCGCTGGGTGGAGAGATGTCGGAGCTCTCTGGAAAGAGAAAGGGAAGACACAGGAAGGAATGATCCCGAGGGGCTGGGTGGCAAATGAGTGCCACAGCCAGGACTGGTGTTCAAACCCTGCCTCAGGTCAAGGAACCACGAGAGGATCTGGCTGGTTCCAGTTTAACTCCCTGGACATACCACAGAGCCACCAAGCAATGGAGTCTATTGCCAGTCTCTGCTTGAGGGAAGTCAAGGACTGGCACTGCAGTGAGTGCTGCAGGTCAGGACTGGGGAGCAGCAGCACCCACTGGGGAGGGGAGCCCAGGACTGGAACAGCAGGGCAGGAGGGGGCAGGTCAGGATTGAGGGCCACTAGCAGAGTCATGCTGTACCATCACTGCTTCCACTCTAGAAGTGAGTCCCCTGAAAGTGGCGACTCCCCACCGGGGGACACCACAGGACGCTCTGTGACGCCCTTCACCCTGGCTAGATAGGCAGCAGGGACGACTGCAGAGATGCAGCTGGATCACAGGCAGCTTTGAGCTCATCAGCAGAACCTCCCAACAAGAGTCAGTCTCCAGTCACTCCAGAAAGCACGGCCTGCCTTTCACCCACAGCAAGGGGGTCCTTTTGTTTGCTTTGACCTTCTGCTCATTCCTGTGGCAACAGGCTCATGTCAGAGAGCGTCCCGCTGAAGGCAAGGCTGGAGTGAGGGCTCTCAGGGCCCATAGCTGGTGCCAAAGCCCTTGAAAATAATTAAGCACAAAACAAAGCTAATTGTGACTGACACTGGCCCCCTGGAGAGTCATCAGTCTCCTTCAGTCTTTCCAGTGACCTTGATGACTGCAGAGCAGGGAAGGAAACGGAGCTGAACCACATAAGTGACTTAGCACCCCAACTCCTCCCAGTATGCTCATTGCATATGCTGAGTGCAGCAGCCCTCAGAGAGGAAGGCAGAGTCTTTTGCCACTGTGTAGACAGACTGAATAGATGCATCGTGCCCAATCCAGTGAGCTCCCAAGCACCCTCCACTGTTATTGACGTCAGTCGGCGTGGAGGGCACTCAGCACCTTGGAGATGGGCTCGATAAGGAGGAAAGATGATAGACAGACAGCTGTGATTTTTTTTTTGCCAAGGTCACAGGATCACCGCTCAGCTTCAAAACTCCAAGCCCTTGCTGCACATCTACAGGTCGTTGGGTTTTAAATGACACCATTCGCATCAAAAGTCAGTGGGGAAATGGCGGAGCCTTCTCCCGGAAATTCACAAATGAAATCATTAATTCAGACAGACTTGGGAATTTTTAATACAGCTGTTTGTAAAGAGCGAGGAGAACTGCAGACAAAAGGTGCTGTACCAGGGCAGGGTATTATTAAGTATTATTGCTGTTCTGAAATCAAAGTTGGTTTAAAAAAAGATACCCCACGAATTTCCTTTTGCCTAATTCTGAACGACATGTTTTTTAAACACCCAGAGGGAGGGTTGAAGGGGGTGGGGGGTATGTTAAAATCTTGCCATCTGTTAATTGCTTTGGACAAGATAATCTCATGATCCAGAAGTGACCTGGCCTTGAAATCACAGCTGAATGAGAAGAGGGAAGGGAAGGAGAGGGTGATGAGAAAGGGTCCAATCCTGCTCAGTGCTCAGCACCCTCAATTCCCATTTGCCTCAGTTGGAGTAGAAGGGGCATACCACCACTCAGGCAATGCTCAGCATCTCACAGAATTGGGCCCAAAGGAAAGGGCACTGACCATGCTCATCTTGTGGTCAGCTACCACCTGATATCATACATACAACACAGCCAAGGATAACTAGGTATAAAGCGATATACACATGACAGTTACACTGATTTACACCCACTGAGAATCTGGCCCGAGAAGTGTGGTCCCCTGTGGGGAACAGGCCGCCAGCTGAGCCCTTCGGCGTGCCGCACTCTGCAGAGAACTTTACAAAACTGGGCGGATCGAGAGAGCAATCTGACGGGACACGTGCTGATCCAACCCATGTGTGAGAAAACAAAGTTGTGGGTCAGAACTGGGCCACAGTGGCCTCCCCCAACACTCGCATGACCAGAAAATAGGGAGCAGAAATCAAGAGAAAATGAATAAAGAAACATTGGGAGCTGGTGGGTCATTACATTACTAACCCTCCCAGGGTGCGCGGCTGGAGAAGCCATGACTTGGGATGAACTTGCTCTGAAGAGCTTGCGGGGGGTGAGAGGGAGAACATTTTTTTAAAAAGCAAAAAGAAACCTTTCTATTCAACTCCCAGGGGAGGCCTGACTTTAACCCAGATTTGAGAAGAACAGAGAGAGTGCCAGGGATGTCCTGCTCCCCGAATCCAAATGCAGTGTTAATGGCCAGTGGGCAGCGCCACAGGGAGACCCAAGAATTGCCTATTTGGGGTTTATTTCTTTCTAAACGTTCATGCTGCTGACAGGTGTTGTATTGACAGCTCAGGCCACTCCATCTCCACAACAGGAAGAGCATGGTCAATGGCAGTTTGGACGTCCCCCAGGAATGGGCCTTGATCCACACCTAGGGGGGCCCCTCCAAGGAGTGAGCTGGTTGTTCAATCCCCATAGCCCATTCAGTCCTTGGGCTCTCTACTGTGACTGCCACAAGCAGGCCATGTGTGCTGGGGATTGTTTGATGTGGTCACCTGCCGACTAGAAATTGGCCTAAAATCAACAATTCATTTCACCCCAGTCACTGAACAGCCATCAAGGAGAAACCATTTTTGGTCACTGCTTACCAGGACTGGATGCCAAGCAGCAAGCTAGAGGTGAAAGTCTCTCCAGGCCACTAGCAGTCCTCCCTGATGAGGTGTTTTCTATCCAGCTGCTACTTGCATGGCCCCATTACTCTAGTAGCCGACTTCAGAGTTTGACTTCAAGGCAGTTATGCTAACACTGGTGAGATGGTGACATCAGAGAGATGTGTGGTAGGGTTATGACCGTGGTAGTCACTCAGCCAACCATCATGCAGTTGGCCTGCTCTTATTCACACCTGAAATCCTTCTGGTTAAAATGGCGTCACAATTGCTTTGGGTTTCTTTGACATTATAGAATCACATGGAACAGATCTAAAAAGAGCTCAGAATGGGTGTGAAAGGGGCGTGGCTACACAGGGCCACATAACAGAGCACAGCTCCACCCACAGTCCCACTATTGTTTATGATCAAATGATCAGCAGTGAAGTAAACAACCGTGACATTTACATTCAGGGCAATTTAAAACTCTTAAGGCCGTTGTTTCAGACTGGCTCTCTGCAGACTTGGGTGGACAGAACTGCATCGCAACTTGCATATGGAAAATCCAAATGTTTCATGACATGAAAGCTGCAAAATAACTTCCTCCTCGCCCAGCCACTAGCCAGCAAGTGGAATTTTAATCATCTCCGGGGAACAGCCTTTTATTTTCCCTCTCTCTACATAAAGAGATCTCTGTTTTTCTATAGCTATAAGATGGAAGCTAGACCCACCACATATAATACTGACCAAAACCTGTGTTAAGTTAAAGTCAGGCAATTCAGAGGGAATGCTCTGATCACCTTAACTCAGCCCCTTGGGTCTATGCATTAGAGTTTTTCTCCACATTATCTCACCAAGTTAATACAGACCCCAATTTTGGAACTGTATTGACAAAAATACATACATGTAACCACAGCAAACAATTAAACGTGCACAGAAATGTGTCTGTTTATAAAAATCTGACTGATCCAATGCTGTGCAAGGGCACTTAAAGTTATAGAAAAGAGTGCCAATCCAGTGCAACACAATACTGCATTGGTCCAAACAATGTGCGACATTACAGCATCATGGGATCAGATCACAGATGAGCCTATTATAAAGCTATACGAAAGGGGGAAGAGTTGAGAGCACTGTTCCAGAGCCAGGACTTTGATTGGCCTGATATTGGTACTGCTGAATGAACAAAGATCTCAGAAAACAGCTTCCCTTTTTTCGTGTTAATGGTACACGTGATTACGAATGAAAGAAATTCAACGTTAAAGAAGTGCAAAAGAAAAATACCATAAGGCTTCCCATATGGGAAAGACATGCATATGACATATACATAAAGAGTATGTCACACTTTTAAATGCATATTACATAAGTATATCTGACCTGAAATGTGCAAAAGAGGCTGCTTTCACCGTATTTCACAAGACAGTATATCATCTAATGTATCTCCCAGAGGTAAAATATTTGCAGCTTTATAGAGAAATTATGAGTCACCTATATTTTGGTTCCACAAAAGTGTGAGAACATGGGGTGAGCAACTAGCATTCTGAGTTATAACAGCAGCAGTGCCATGATAGGAGAGTATAGCACTGCTGTCATGCCCCTACATGCATTACCATCACTTCCTTTCTGGATACAGAGAGACTTCAAGAGATCCCGTTAAGCAGGTGTCATTGGATAATTCAAGCGCTGGCTCTAGAAAGTTGTTGTTTAAATTACTCAGGATTCCAAACATGACAGATGCACAAGAGCTCAAGACAGAGCTATGTGAGGACAAAAAGTGACTGCAACTAAGCTGCAGTATCCAAATAATGCTACTATAAGTAGGGCAGTAGCACTACAATAGTTCAAATTGAGACTAGCTTACTGTCTATTTGACATTATAAGTACAACCATGTACTATGCAAGAAGTAGCCTGTACCCCAGGGGTCAAGTGGCTGACAAGATCAACACTTATTTCAATCTAAGGGATAGAAGGTGATTTATTTGAAATCAGGAGTAGTTGTGTTACAGACTCTGGGCCCTGCTGGAATTTAATGGGAGTTGTTCTTTTAAAGACACAAGATGCTTCAATTCCAGCTGCTCAGTGAATGGAGGGGTAAAATCACCAGCCTCCTCCTCCACCATGTCTGCTTTGACCATATAGCATCACTGCCCCAGAGGGGCCTGGGGACACCTGCATCCAGACAACCCTGAAAAGCACTAACTTCAGCAGGAAGGCAAGAGAAACATGAACGTGCCCTACAGATACCTGTGATATCTGTCTGTGCATCATCTGCCTCTGCTGCTCTGCTCTTCCGCTCCATCTCTTTCATTTCCGGCACATAGAAGTCCCCTTGGCGTGCCAGGGGGCACATGAAATAGATGCGGTCTCCTTTGTAGATCTCCAGCCTGGGATGGGCGCACAGCTTCCTCTCCTGAAAGAGAGCACAGGCACATGTCAGCTATGCATCCCATCACTCTGCAAGCACCACAACGTCACAGAGCCATCTCTCAATGCGATTCTCTTGACCAGCTGTTCCCAGTCAGTGGCTTGTAACACTCAAGGGAGCTGTGACTCTACTTTTAGCCTTGGTCTCAGGCCAAAATCCAGTCATTTGGACCATGTCCACCTCAGACACCAGGGCCTGAACCGGTGAGATGCTGAAAGGTGCTGACGCCCCTCAACTTGGCACTTAGATATCACAATAGGTGCTTAGAAATATGGACAGCACAGGATAGAGGAGAGAGAAGATAGTCAAAGGAGCAGAGGATGCTCATCTCATCACAGGATTGGGCCCCTAGAGTTACCACCCAAACCATGGTGCCCATTTCCACATTCTTCTCTCAAGTACCACAAGAGCATGCAAAGGACTGTGGGAGTCATCTGAGGAGAAGGATTTCAGTGCGTGGCTGCACAGGGAGGCCATGGTATGAAAAGAGGCTGAGCATCTCTGCTTTGGACCCATGGAGAGGCCGCAAGCTTCAGAGCAGCCTGTTCATCATATAGTGCCCTGCCTGTGTTCTCCTGCATTCTACTCTGCACTGACAGTGAGCTGTGGCCCTGCAGCCGTGCAAATTTAACCCCAGAGCATTTCCGGTCAGATGACAAAATCAATCCTGGTTTTCAGTATGAGTGTTTCAGAACACGTTGATTCCTCAGAGGGTAACCATCTAGGAGGGGGGCTAGTTACGGGGCAGGGCCAACCTTCGGTGGCCCAGTGTGCTCATCTGAGCAAAGACAGAGGATGCTGCATCTGAGGAGAATGCGAAATTCCCGTGGGTCGCGCTGCAGATCTTTCAAGTCAATCCCCAAATGACATTAGCTAGGATTTCATTAGGAGGTTTTCCCCAGCGCTGCCAGTACTGGGTTATGCTACACCACACCCTGCCAGCCCACATCAGCACAGCTTAACACCAGATGAGCTGCTACCAGTGTCAATGGAGCCCACCCTACTTACTCTGTTCCGACAGTTACATCTGTCTTATGCATAGAGGCTGTGTTGTCACCGGGAAAAAAGGTATATTTGTAACCCATGTTAAGCTAGCACATGTTATAACCCCAGTGAAGACAAGGCATGTTAGCTAGTCCAGATAAAGCCTCAGGCTTTAACCTGTGTAGCCTGTCCTGCCATGAAGCCAATGAATGGAGTCTCTGTGACAGCCAGCACCCAAAGAGTTAAAGCAATCTTTAGGAGGAAGGGAAGACAAAGCCAATCAAACCCTCTTCAACAGGACAAGCTGAAACTTGTGCAGAGGCCTCAAGGACTCAGCTCCTTGCCTGGCCCCCTCTCCCACCAGCGTAGAGATGGGGTAAAATTAAATCCTGGTGTGAACCCCGCTGCGTTCACTGGATTTGCTGCAGGGGTGAACCTGGGTCAGTGTCTGTGTTTCCTTCGCAGGGCCCTGGGATGCAGATGTTCCTCCGCTGCCTGTTACTGAAGCACTTGGTAACTGCCACGAGCAAGGGGGGCTCTGCAGAGGCCCGGCTGCTGCGCCCACCAGGGACCTGCCAAGCCTGAAAGCCCACCCTCCAGCAAGGCTGGGAGAGTCCTCAGCACACGCTCAGTGCATCTTGGAGTGATTCAAATAACCCAGGAGAGACAGATCGAGCAGCTCCTTCCAGAAATGTGAGGGAATGGGAGTTTGGGGCTACTTCCTGGGATTTCAGTCAACTTTCCACCCCCTCTGTTCCCCTCACCCTCACCCCACCCTTATCCCACAGTCCCCCGTCCCTCCTTCTCACTAGCCCCCTGTAAGGCTTTCAGCGATCCGATGGGCCCAGCTCTGCCCCAGCTGCTGGCAGAGACAGCATGGCTGAAGCACGCCTTTCTGAACCCACAGGTGACAGCTGAGCTGGACTGGGGGTGGGAGGAGGGCCGAAAAGAAAACTCATACTGGTACCCCGCAGGATCAAACCAGCGAGGCTCAGGGGACTGGGGGGGATGGACTTCACATTGACAGAACAGCTGGACGCTCTGACTAACACCCACACCTCGTCCGCCCAGCAGCTGTGTTGCTTGACGTCTTCCTACGGTTTGCCTGGCAGAGGGGGCTGACTGTTATGGCAATGCTGTGATTTGGGGGCGGAGATGGCAGGCGGGTTGTTTTTTCTTTTAAAATAACCGGTAACGTTATTTCGGGATGCGCGGCCCAGGCTCAAACCCATGTCCCCAAATAGCCCAATGCCAAGACAGCCTCTGCCAGCTCGCTGTAGTGTGGTCCCTGCTCCATAGCTGCAGGTCCGGGGAAGCAGAAGGGAGGAAGGACACAAGCAGCATTAACAGAACAGCAAGAAAGGGAGACAGTGCTGGAAAGGGGACTTTAGACAGCAAGAGGAGATAAAGGGATGAGCAGTGCAGGGGATGGGATGCAGAGACTCCTAAGTCACTAGTATCCACTGTACAGTCCTGATTGACAGCTGTGACCATGGACAGCGTGCAGCGGGTTTAGGGGAGTCTCAGTCTAGGCCCTAAGAGACAGGTTTCTGTCATCACTAGCGGCCCCAAGAAGCCTCTCTGCTAAGCAAATGGGCCATGGAGAATACATTCCTCAAGAGACTCCTAGAGGAACCACAGGGAAGCAAGGGGCAGCCCATGAAGCTGCTGCACAAAGCCCAGGTGAATGGTTTTTGCCTGGGTGCTGGATGCCAGGGTCCTCATCGTGCCCCATGATCTGAACGGCATTTACAGCACCACACCCCACCCATAGCTAGAGTGCACAGGCCACATCTCTACCACAGACCCCTCACCCTCTGGTACACACTCCCGCACAGTTGCTCAGGGAGCTGGCACGAAGCATGTCCCACGGCCGGAGATTCCCCCACACATCCCCTCTACAACTCACCCCACGCTGAATCTTAGCTTCACGTGTCTAGGGGGAGAGGCTCTGGGAGAAATGTTTGTTCTCCCCCCACAAGGGGCTTTAGGCAGTCTTGGCTGCTGCTATGGGAGCTTTTCCTCCCACAGTTCTGCTGATCCATCTGTCTTGATCTGGAGCACCCCCTGTAATTGCAGTCCTGGGAACCCCCGTGGTTCGGTCCTCAATCTTGATGGAAGCAGCCCCCGCTACTCACGTGCAGAGCCCCTCATGCCACTTGATCCTGCCCTGCAACCACCTCTAGTACTGCACAAAAGGAAATGGGTGTGCACAGGATGTGATATTAGATCTGCGGGCAAATTTGCCTCAGTCGGATTCATAAAACCAAGAGCTGATGAACTTCCCTCGGTGCCGGAGCTAGTGAAATCACAGATGACACCACACAGCAAACGTCAGAAGCCGCAGTGCCACTGCTGATGGCCACTGATTGCTGCCTTCCCCTCTTTCACCTGTGGCAGAAGTATGGCAGCAGCCAGCTCCCTGTCACCTCTTGCTTAACAGCTGATGAAAGCTCAACACCCTTCCAGGATGCTCCAGGGAAGCTGCCGGTTCAGACGCTGCATCAAAGCCATGCTAAAAACAGCTCCAAGAGCAGGCTGCTTGCTAGATGAGAGGCGGGTGTTATTCCAATTCTGCAGAGATGGAAACTGAGGCACAGAGAGGTTACGGACAACATTTTTCGGAAGGGGCTTGGGATACCTAAGGCCTGATTTGTAGAAGTATGGCGCACCCAAGACTCAAGATGAATTCAGGAGGATCTCCGGGTCCTCGGCATCTCTGAAAATCCAGGCCCCAAATTTTTCAGGTTGGGCCTCTGAAAATTAATCCAAAATTCAATGGCCACTTCTGGAAATGTTGGTGTTATGCTTTCTGTGCCTTAGTTTCCCCATCAGTAAAATGGAGATAACGGAGGAAATCAATTTATTGTTCCGATCTCTTGTTTGTCTTTTGCAGGAGAGCCCAAAACAGTCCTTCTAGCGTAACGTTGCTACCCGCAGAGCAGGCAATATTTGTTGTGATTCAGTGGCGTATCCCTCTGCAAAGAAATCACATTTCTGACAAGGAGACTGGTCCCTTCTAGAGGGAACAAGGACAACCTTCCAATCCATTTGAAGCATCTACAGCTCCTACTTGAAGGCAAGTGAAACAATATCAAACACAGATCAAAAACAGTATTAAAGAAAAAGGGTTGGGGTTGTTTTTAGAGGCAGCCCAGAGACAGCTCTCATCTCTCTTGGTTTTTTAAAATGGCAAACCAAACAAGAACCTTCTCTGCTGTTGTGCCCCTTGGGCCTTTAACTCAACTGCTACCAGCCCATCAGGAAACCGAAGCACAGTAAGTTATTTTAGGTTATTGCAACAAAGCTGAGAGAATGGATTTTCAAAGCTTTATAGCCTGCAAGAGACATGTCCAACTGGCACTCCAGCACTAAGAGTGGGCACCGAAACAACGAAACGGGATTTCAAACAGGAGGCATCCAACAAAGAGAGATGTTCCCAGGGCATCTGCATTGGAGAGTCTACACTCAGGCTCATCATCTTCCCCCAACACATCCAAAGCCGATGTTCTGCCCCCCCACCCCACGATTTGACACTACCCTTCCCAGTATTTATACTATGTCCATAACCATGATATCAGAAAGCTTAACATTTATAAAAGATCAACACAAGAAGTCATAGTCTCTTCTCCTCTTCACATTCAGAAGAGGATAGGGTTGGCTAGAATTTAGCTTCTCTTGCCACATAGTCTCCCCCCACTTGCAAAGAAAGACAGAGTAGAGGAGTTCCTGTATTGTTATACAGTAATGTATGTTACCACAGTAATGTTTACTGGCAGGCTATGAAACAGAGGCGACTCTTGCCTGTGGTCCTGCAGGCAGACAGGTTTGTGGTCATCCTCGTCTCTCGTGGAAGGCCACTGAACAGCCATGGCTCAGTCTCCAGCTCCTGCCAGCCTTTCCCGATCCAGTAAGAACTGCATTGCACTTGATGACTGCAGGTCTCTCAGGAGCTTGTGGTCATGAAAGAGAAACAGTCTCTGGGATAGCTCATGCAACCTATTAGGAGCTCTGAAGACCAAACCTTGGAATTCAAACTAACTTTGACATCCTGTGAAGCCAACTCAAGGGTCATTTTGACCAGGTTGTGCCTGACAGGATGGGATGAATTTTCCCGGCCAGCTTGAGGGGGAAGAGGATAGTTGTTGCTATTTGGCCACCTAGAATCTGGGAGGAGGCCAAGAGAACTCTTAGGTTGCATATTGTGTTGAAACTAGTGTGGCAAATGCCTTCACAGTCAAAGGGGAGGTCCTGGATTGTGTTCTGGACACCTGGAGCCACCTGGAACCACCAGGAGCCGCCTGGAGCCATGCACTGTGCCTCATTGTGATGACGGTGGCCATGGTCTGAGCCTCTGAGTCCGCTGCATCTAATGTGGCATGGAGGGAGGTTCTGAAGACCATCCTGCCCCCCTCAAGCAGCGTGCTAAACCCCTTCCGCGAGTCAGCCGGGAGTACCTTCTAGAACCTAGCCAATGAACTCTAAGAGTTGAAAGCACAGTGGCTGAATACCGCCTGCTGGTTGGCCTCTCGAAGCTGGAGCCCCCTGGTCGAGTAGATCTTCGCAACGAAAAGGTCCAGCTTCTTAGCGTCCCGTGACTTAGACACGGGACCCGGCTGTCCTTGCCACTCTTTGTGATTTCCTGCATCGACCACTAGAGTCCCAGATTGAAGGTAGGTTAAAAGATGTTCACACCCTTTCTGTGGCACAAAATAACGTCTTTCCACCCCTTTAACGGTGGGTGGTATAGAGGCCGGAGTCTGCCAGAGCACCTTAGTGGTGTTTTGGATTGTTCTTATGAGGGGCAAGACCACCCTAGAAGGACCCTTGGGGTAAGGATGTCCACCATTGGGTCAGACTCCTCCATGACCTCCTCTGCCTGGAGACTGAGGGTTAGCACCACACTCCTTAGGAGGTCCTGGTGTCCCTTGGTGTCTATCACCGGTGGGGTGGAGGTGGTTCCTGCCACTGCCTCGTCTGGTGAGGAGGAGGAGCAGGAAGAGGCCCATGGGACAGGTCTTCCTGCCCTTCTGGCTCTTTGGAGGCCGGGTCAGGTACCTCCGAACCTCCCATGACTGGAGGTGGCTCTAGTGTCACTGATGGTGCTGGTTCAGGTGCTGTGCCTGAGTGTGACAGCCCGAATCCCTGTCTCAAGCAGGGTCCTCAGTAGCGCTTGGGGCGTGGTGAGCCAGCAACATTGCTGGGGTGGGAGGGCAGGGTGAAGGTGCCACTGATGCCAGCTGGAGCCCTGACCCTACGCCTGATGATAGGCCCAAGAGGTCCAAAAGGACCAGTGGACTGGCCACTGGGGCAGCCAGGTGACCGCTAGTGCCAATGATTCCACAGGTCTGTGGTGCCAGGACCGGGAGCGGCAGTGGCTATGTCTATAGACAGAATACTCTGCATCTGACTTGGATGAGTACTCTGTGCCCAACCACAGGTGGGCGGAACCGGATGGTGCCAGGGAGAGGTACAGGGGAGATGGTGAGCAGCACCATAACAGCCTAGGCTTGCCATGATGATGAACCAGAGGCGATGCCACCATAGGTGCTGCAGCCCCATGCGGAGCTGGGATTGAGGCTGTAGCCAGCACTGCCACCGGTGCCTGGGCTTGCAGTGCCAGGGCCCATACTTGCAGGGCTGGGGACTGCGCTGTCAGGGCAATAAGGTCCTGTGTTGCCTCATAGGTGTCCAACATGGAGGGGAGGCTGAGCTCTTCCTCCAAATCCTCCCGAGTCAGGGAGTCCATCAGTACCAGGCTCAAAGGGCCTCCTGTTGGAGCTGAAGCCCTATATAGTGACCTATATACTTTGCCATAAAGGCACCATTCCAGAGGTCTCCATAGCCATTGCAACGAGTACTGCTCCTTTTCTCCGTAGAAAACCTTTGGACCTACTGGAATGTATATGAGCAGCCACTCAAAGAAGAATTAATGTAGCGATAGGCCATGCTGCAAAGTTTGAATCCAAACCCAACAAAGGCCTTTACTTTCATGTATGAGGCGTACATTCGATGTTAGGCATGTGATACATATTTCAAACAGGCCACTGTCCACGCTGTCCCTGTTCTACAGTTAAATGGAAAACCTCAGTTGCCACAGTGGCCATCCAGAATCTGTCGGTGAAGACATGACATGTGAAATGGCCACAGGGCGAATGGCTTTGGGAGGGGAATATTGGATACAGTGCGTTGGCTACACTTCCTTGAGAATTTTCACACTCTCCCAGAACAGTAGATACAGACATCAGATGTACTCGCTATTCACTGGTATTCGTGGAATGCCACTGCCTCCTTCAGAATAGCCAGTAGACTTAGCGTCTTCTTCTGGAGTTCTAGAACATACTCTCAAAGCATTCACACGATGGGAAGAAACTCTAGAGAAATCAGAGATTCGGAGTGTGGCACACTTTGTGGAATGCAGGGAGCAAATCACTTAATTTCTCATTGCTTTGATCTTGAGCAAATCACATACATTTTTCTATGCTTCAGTATTCCCATCAGTAAGATGGGGATAATGATACTTCCTATTCCATAGCTGGATGCGGGTCTCTGCTCACTTGGTCTCTCGGAAGACCCCAGAAGTTCAGGAGTCAAATACAGCTGAGATGAGCCAAGCAGAGGGGATGGAACGGAAGCTGCCAGATACACAGAGTTCTCCTTGAACTCCTGATAATTTAAACCTTCATATGAACACAAAGATGTCTTTTAGCCTGGAGAATCAGATGATTAAAGGACAGATGGCTAATTGCACTCAGCCTTATGGCTCACAAAGAGCGGGAGGGAACTTGTTTCCTCAATTGTATTGGCTCGCTAGTAGCAAGAGAGAGGACTCCAGGATTCCAGTCTGATTCCTTTGGGGAAAATATTGATACTCTTGTACACTTGTTGCTCCTGCCTCTCTACTTCGAAGAGGCCTGGACCTTCCAACCTTTTCCTCTGGTGTTTGCAGCTATTCCAAGTATGTGGAGAGTCATGGCCGCAACCTTTAGGATGCATCTAAACTGTGGAGGAGAAAAAAACACCCATCTTGATGCTGGCGATTCCATGTCGCTCGGCTCCTCTCAGGAACAGGGCTGCTAATGAGGTTCCCAAACCTTCCGCAGCAGCTGGTCTAAATCAGAGGTAAAAGAGGATCACCTGCTGGTTGCCACACCAATCGGGTCTGCTGAGGGACCTGCAGCTTTCAAGCAACCTCAAATCATCTTCGGAAGATTAGGCCAAACTGGGTCACAAGAATATGCCGCATTGTTCAGTCCTTCACACCAGGGAGCTCCGTTCCTCTTTGTGATCTTTGCTCAAAGAGAAGCAGAGCTGCTTTTTAACAACCCAAATGTGGAGAAAGGAAAAACAAAGAGCTTTGGGGCTGGGCCTGCTAGGCTGCTTTCTCAGACCCTGCAGGGGCTGCTCTAGGCACTGGTTAAACCAAAACCAATGAATACCCTTTAGCCCTATACATGTCCCCCTCCTGGGATTTACACATCTCATAACAGAAGGCTCTAGGAATGCCCCCATAGCGCGATACACAGCATACATCATTTGATAGCCAAGGGATTGGCTACAGAGCTAAAACCATACGGAAAGCCCTCCAGAAAACCACTAGTCAGCTAGCCCCAGGTCCATCTCCCAAATTATCCCTGCAAAGACTTGCATGCAAGCGTTTGCACCTAAAAGACTGCACACGGGCACACACACACACACAAACACACTCAGAGACAGGTATTTAAAATCAGCTCACTATATGACCAACTACCTAATTAGCGCTCGTTAACAACTGTGCAAAACAAACATGGGTAACAAACTAAAAAGCTGACTACGGATTGTCTGGCCCATTGGACATATCCAGAGGGCTGTAACAACAGCTTGCTGCAGGACATCCCACAGAGCATGGGGGTGGGGGTGGGGGGTCAGTAGAGGACTGTTAGACCTAGAGGAACTTTTGGAAATACTGAGCTGTACCTATTTACATCAACCACAGGGAGGAGGCTGCAGTATTGAGGCCAGAGATGAGGAGGACCTGGGGTAAGACTGTTAGTTGCACAGAAAGAGAGAAGAGGTGAGATCTTCAACATAGCGTGAAGGAAGAAACTGCAAGATGCAAACATCACCTGGACATAGGGTGACCAGATGTCCCAATTTTATAGGGACAGTCCCAATTTTTGGGTCTTTTTCTTATATAGGCACCTATAATTCCCACCCCCTCCCGATTTTTCACATTTGCTGTCTGGTCACCCTACGTGAACATCACAGGAGTGGAAGGAGTTGAGGAAGAACCTCGTGTTTCAGGCTTGAGTGATCGCTAGCAAGTTCAACAGGGAAGAGTGGCAAGAGTTTTGAAAGAAAGATCAGGAGTTTGGTTATGGCCATGCTAGGTTTTAGTTCAGGGATGGCCACCCTGAGCCTGAGAAGGAGCTAGAATTTACCAATGTACATTTTCAAACAGCCACAGTAATATGTCAGTAGCTCTCCATCAGCTCCCCAGCCTGCACATAGCACTTCCCACCCACCAGCAGCCTCCCACCCTCCCCACACCTCCCAGTCAGCTGTTTCATGGCGTGCAGGAGGCTCATGGTGTGATAAATGATGTCAATAGAATTTCAATGGAGCAGGGAGGGCAGAAAGCTGGACTGGAGGGGATCAAGAATGAAACTGGAGGATAGAAGCTGTAGGCCATGGCTGTAAAGTGCCTTGGGCCATAGTTTGTCCATCCCTGTTTTATCCCCTTCTCTCCCATTTTAAAGTTGGTAACCCTACCAATCCCAGCTGGCAGAGTTCTCTTACTGTTCTAGGAGACAACCTGGCTTTTTCCCTTTCCCTTAGCACCAGGTCGGAGAAAGAGAAGCTTAACCCAGTTCATAAGGCCCAGATCTCAGAGTCTTGAGTCAGAGCAACCAAACTTACAGTCAGAAATCAAAGTCAGACTAGTGTCCTGGAGCTGAGGTGGCCCACAACCTGTAGCAACCAGCTTGGCTTCTGGTGCTGTCTCTCTTGCTCAGCTTCCTTTTCCTATTTATATAGAGACACCCAGCCCCAAGACAGCACGGGGTGCTCCTTGACTGTGCCCAAAGGGCTTTGGCACTGAGCTCTTAAATGTCCCCAAAGGGAGCAGTCCAATCCTTTTAATGGAGAGCGTAATTAACCATTGGAACAATTTACCAAGGGCCATGATGGATTCTCCATCACCATCTGTGTTTAAATCAAGACTGGATGTGTTTCTGAACGCTCTGCTCTAGGGATTATTGTGGGGAAGGTCTCTGGCCTGTGCTGTACAGGAGGTCAGACTAAATGATCACAGTGCTCCCATCCCCATAGGATCTATGAAATCCTGCCACAGAGATTTCAAGGAGACGAGGCATGGGAGGAGAGCCAGATACTAATATCCGAGAGGAAGGAAGATAGGAAAGAGTCAGAGGGACAGTGGATGACTGCTCTATGGAGGGGCAGAGGAGAATTCAGCGTAATTGAGTGTGGCTTGGGGAGAAGAATGAGTAGGAAGGTGGTGGTAGAAGGGATCGGCAATGACAGGAGAAACCCAGCACTCTCACTGACGTTCTTTGGGGATGGTTCAGGGCAAGAAGTGTGAGAGAACGAGAGGTCAATCCAAGATACAGCAGCTGTGAGACAGTGCCCAACGGGCGGGATCCAGGTTTCCGTGCGAGGAGAGCAATGGTAGGAATGAGACATGAAGCGGTCACGGATGGGTTAGATGGAATGAGCATTCCAGATGGCGAAGGAGGAGGGGAGGATGTAAAGGGAATTATGGGAATGGGAGTGCGGTTATCAATGAACAGGATGGGGACATGTGGAGTTGGTGTCAGGGAAGGAGGAAACAAGAGTGGAGGAGATAGAACTGATGGGCTGTTCAAAGGGATGAGGAGATGAAGGTGGTAGATGATGTGGGAGAGAAGGAGACTACAAGGCAGGAAAAAGAAGCATAGCGAGCATGGTTGGAAGTAGTGGCCAATCGTGATCATGGGCAGATAAGCGAACAGTAAACAATGGAGTGGTGGAGCTGGCTGAGAAGTACATCAGTGACAAAAGACACCACGAGCTGATTAGGGAGAGAAACAGTTAGGAGCGAGGGATGCAGTTAATCAGATCAAACTGTCGAGCAGGCTTGAAGGCAAAAAAGTAAATGCACAATGAATTAGCAATGGCTCAATAACGCAGTAAATCAATGGGGAAGTTAAGCAAGCCACAGATTTAGCAACAGATTAGTGAGGCCATCAGTTAATTGTGCAGCTAATCAATGAATGGAGTGACAAGGTAGGGGAAGAGTCTGCTAAGCAAGGCACTTGGGTCAATGACGCATTCTGCTATGAACTCCAGCAACACACAGAAAAGAGCGTAGCGGGATGGAAGTGCGGTGATGTCAGCAGGGGCAGGCTTCAGGCTGTGAAGGGGCAGCAGGAGGAACAGTGGCAAACAGAAGTGGAGCCCAAGGTCACACAGTGTGTCCATGGCAAGGCCAGACAGAGGCTGTATAGCAGCCGACTCCCTGACCTGTGTTTCAGCCACACGACAGTCCTTGCTAAGCTAGGTTGACAGCCCTGCCTACGAGCCGGACGGGATGAAGAGAAGCTGGAGCTCACATCTGCTCACAGGCCGGCTGATGAGAACGGACATAGATGTCTGCATCGGAGGAAGGTGAATGATTTGCAAAAGGAAAAGACAGAGCCTACAGATAACTCAGATCTCCATGATCAGTCAGACATCCTCACTTAGGGGGGGAAGTGGATTCTTCTCAAGGGGCCCCGTGCCAGTGAGGGGCGGCCTCCATGCTCTCCTGTCCCCCACTTCCAGTTAACGAGTAAGCTTTGTGGTTCTGTGGCTGCTCCCCAGCTCTGTTTTTCCAGCTGGTTTAAAGGGCAGCTAACAAGGAACACAAGCAAGCTGGCTGGCTAGCTGCCCCACAGCTGGTGCCCATGGGCTGGCACGATCGTATTTTCCCTCTTAAAGGCCAAGTGAGTCCCACTGGCCACCCCAGCATCATTTGCTTGTTTGTGCCACCTGCTTGCTCCCAGCCAGAACTGCAGCTGTGTTCTACTCCTCAGACTGTAGCCACTTCGGGACAGGGCCCTGTCTTCTTCTAGTAACTGAAGACAGGTCCCTGGCTGTGGGAGAGTCATTCCAGGTCTTAGTAGGAAGGGAGCAGGAAAGGGAGGAGAGCCCCTGGCCTTGTAGCAAGAACTCATGATTTAAAACCATCGCCATGATAGTGACGTCTGAGAGAGCGCAGTTATGATCTCTTGCACCAGCCGATAACGCCCCGATCACGCCGTGCCGCAGGGAACAGGGGGCCGATACAATGTAAGTGAAGGTACTACCAGGAATGTATCCGTGTCAGGGAAGAGCCTTCCTAGAGCACGCCACTGAGTGGGTTAAAAGCAGCTCTGTGGGTCCGCAAAAGGACCAATGCACCAAGCAAAAGCAAATCAGATTTGGTCTGAATAGCAAGAGGCATAAATGATGGATAGATGGGCAGACAGATAACAGATACACTACAGCAGATAGATTGACGGGGACAGCTGATAGATGAATAAATGGACGCTGGAGACTCAAAGTGGGGGGAGAGGCAGAGACTGACAATTTCCCATCTTCATTCTAGGCAGCAAGAGGTATCTTTTTAAAGACACAAAGCACCTCTGACAAATCACCCCCCACGCAAGCACAGCTCTCCCCCAGCACTTGCCCAATGCTAACAGGCCTCCCTTCAGTCCAAAGGGTGGCGATTCAGAGCAACCCGGAAGTAGATCCCACACCAGCACCGACACATGCCATGAAGCTCCATAGAGCAAGAATGAGCTCCTAGCCCACCAACCAAAGAACCCGCTGGGAGCACAAACACTGAAAGGATGGCATAATACGCACCAAGCCCTCAGAGCGCAGAACTGAGACAGCTCACAGGTCCCTCCATCTCCACTCGCACTTTGTGCTTGTGTCCAAGCCACCCCAGCGAGAAAGGCAATAACTGAAACTGACCCTACCAGGCTTGATTGTCACATACACTGTTATCAGAACCTCTGCCTCCCCAAAGGGAATAGTCCAGAGCCAAATGGACAGACAGAGACAGGCAGGCAGAGGGACATTACGCTCAGCCATTCAAACACTGTAGGAGCCACAGAAGGGCTTATTTCCCACCACCAAAACTTCACCCTGGAGCTCAAAGTGCCTCAGCTGAAAACTCTGCCCCCTGGGGGCCGGGGAGAGAAACCTTCAGTGTCTTCAATCCAACTCCGTCTCATCCCAGGCTTCCCCAGCTCAGCAGCTGTCTGTCTTCACTTCGGAGGCCTTCTTAATTGCTCATACAAGGGACTGATCTAATTAAAATTTAATTTACAGCGCAACCTGAAGTCATTAAAATACAAGCTGAAGCCTGTCAAAATTAAAAAAGCAGGAAATGACTTGTTAATGCCGCATGCTGCCCCTTGGAGTTTGTTGGGAAACAGAAAGAGAGTCAGGGCATGCAGGGACGGGCTTAGCCACGCTTGTGTGCTTGGAAATTCAAATGCCACCATATGCATTTGCTTCATCTCCCAGCACTGCAAAAACCTGCCGTTTGTCAGAAGACCAGCAAGGAATAGCCTCATGGCTTGGTTTGCTGCACCAACCTTCACCGACAGGCAGGCCTGCATTCCCCATGCACTCAAATGGTCTGTCACTCTGCCTCCATCCTATGCCCACAAGGAAGAGGATTCAGGCTTTATACTTATTCAAACTTAGATTCCACCAAACAGCTTCACAAATGGACCCAGCCGAGAGGCACCACTTCTGGGCGGAGAGGAGGATCTAGCTTTCCAGATCCAGCCAATTCTAGCCATCTGTTCCTTGCGAGAACGTTTGGTTGATGGTGCAGGATTGTACATGGGCAAGACCTGTTGGACCTCCCACTGAACCAGAACAAGGATCCCAATAAGGCAGGGTTTAAGCACTTGCAGATTTATACTCCATTCAGAGCAGGTTCTTATCCCAACCTATCACCACAGTAGCTAAGCTTCTCTCGTCTCTTATCTTTCATTAAGCTTGAGACATATACACACTTGAGACTAAACCCTGCAGTCCTTACTTTGAGGGAAACTCCACCAGCTTCAATGGGATGTTGGCCTGAAAAGGAGCAGCCAGATTCAGGTCATAAAAAATGAAGAGGAAGGAGGGAAATACAACAAGGGAAAAAGATGAGCTAAGAGGAGGGGCAGATAGGTAAGGTAAGTGAGGGGAAAGTTACAGATTCAGATTCAATGAGACGCTTGTCACTTTCCTTGAGCTGATGGTTCTGGTGCCTTCAGGCAACATGCGTGTGTGTCTATAAAGTTGAAACATTATTGGAAAACCAGCAGGGGAGCAAGAGACCAATCATCCCGGCAGATGCTCCCTCCACAACCTGGCCCTCAGATACACAGCAAACATCTCTGCTTCCGGACCAGGGCACGCACGCGGTGTACCTGCTTTTCCACAGGAGCAGCACGAACAGCACAAGCCTAGGTTTGAAACATGAACGTGCCACAGACCCCTAATGCTTCCCTTTGGACTGATGGCGAGCAGCATTGATTGCTGCAAGGCTGAAGGAGAGCTCTGACCTCTCAGGGCACTGCTAGGAACATGAGAAGCCTTTTACCGCCAGGGCTCCAGTTCAAATCCAGCTAATGACAGTAGGGGCTGAAATGTGCGATGGCTGTTCTGTCCACCGGGAACCGGCCTGAACCCCTCACAAGCCACCCGTTTCCCCCATCACAAGAACCCTTACCAGCAGTGTAGATGTTGCCAACCCTTGCTAGCAGGCTCAGGAGAGAAGCCTGGGAGTGAATTCCCTTTTGGCATGCTGGCAATGGGCAGCACAGGGGAGGTTTGAACCGCAGCAGCCCATGATGTGCCTGTTGCACAAACAGAGGATTTCAGCCTCTCGTGTTGCACATCTGACTCCTTGCCCAGCATTTAATACAACTTTCAAAGCAAACCTGAGACATTTGCCTTTCAGAACATACGGAGGGCATGACAGAATTGGAAGAGAGCTTCCCAGTGCAACTCATCCACTGAAGCCAGGCACCAGGCTCCTTTCACATTAGTGAGAATGGAGAGAGATGTATGGCAGAAAACTAGGTATCCCTCCCTGCCTGCACTGCAGTGAGTAACTCTCAGCAGAACTCTCACAGGACACATCACATAGCCAGTCAGAACCAAGAAACACCACACAATCCTACTGGCTAGAATCTTAACCCCCTCCTCCACCGCTCCCATCAGTCTTAATTAGCCAGAGACCTCGTCCCCCACAGAATATGTTACAGCAAACCACTTATTGTGACGTTATTGACAAGAACTGTGACCGTTTAGATCATTGTTACAATCAAGGTCCAATTGTTGCACCAAATCTTGTACAAAGGAGGTCAAGTAAAGGTAATTTGCTGGTTATAATTATGCTGTCTGTATGTTTGTATCATTTTTGTATCTGAAGTTCTGAATATTGGCTATGTACTTGTATCTCAATGTGTTTGATTCTAAGTAGCATTTGTGAAGCATTTGGTTAGCTTCTTGAGAAAGAATTCTTCAGATTAAGTGGACAATCAAGAAACATTTAACTGACTTGGGAGACTCCAATCCACATATGACGAGCCTTCTCAGAAATGTTTAAGGTAGTATGTGAGCAATGGCTGTTCTACCTATAAAGAACTGAGTCGTGCATGGACATGTGACTTGCCCATGCAACTCCAAACTCCATCTTGTTGCTGTGATTCTCCACAGTAAGAACAAATGGGTGTCCTTCCACGTGGCAGAGGATATAAAAGGCCACGGAAACCCCTCCATTTAGTCTTCAGTCCTGCTTCTTACCTCTGAAGGAACTTTGCTACAAACCAAAGCTCTGAACAATGGACCGAATGACCCATCCAAGATATGGATATATTCCAGAGACTTAACTTAGGCCAGCAGTTTATTCCATCCCTGCTACAAGCCTGAACCTAGAACTTTGCCATTACTGTATGTAATTAATTCCATCTAACCAATTTTAACTCTCATCTATATTTCTTTCTTTTTATGAATAAATCCTTAGATTTTAGATTCTAAAGCACTGGCAACAGTGTGATTTGCGGGTAAGATCTAACTCAGTGGTTCTCAAACTTCAGAGGTCCACTGCCCGTTTTCCACTCCCCGCAGGCAGCCACGACCCCTGCATGTCCGCCAAAAAGCCGCCAAAGTGAAAGCTTCCGCTTTCGGCGGCTTTTCACCAGATGCACTCTGTGCTTCACAGTGTCTGCTGAAAAGCCGCCGAAACAAGAAACGTTCACTTCAACGGCTTTTCAGAGCACACACTGAAGTGCACAGCATGTTCGCCGAAAAGCCACCGAACGCAGAAGCATTTGGCTCGGCAGCAGTTCGGTGGTGAACAGAGCCCGCGACCCCCTGGGAATCATCCCGTGATACCCCCCTGAGGGGGTCGCGAGCCCCAGTTTGAGAACCACTGATCTAACTGGTATATTTACCTGGGTCTGGGGCTTGGTCCTTTGGGATTGGGATTTTTCTTTTCCTGGGGTATTGGTTTTCATAACCATTCATCCCTATAAAGAGTGGTGCTGCTGGTGATAGTGGGAAACTGGAATATCTGAGGGAATTGCTTGTATGACTTCTGGTTAGCCAGTAGGGTGAAACCAAAATCTTCCCTGTTTGGCTGTCTTGGTGTGCCTTAGTAGTGAGGGAACCCCAGACCTGGGCTGTAACTCCCGTGCTATAAGCAATTTGTCCTGAATTAATACTCTCAGTAGTGTCCCACCAAAGGCTCCTTTGCTACACTCAAGACGACGAATGGTCCAGTGATCTGGCTGCTAGCCCAGGACTGGGGAGACCCAGATTAAATTCCCTCCTCTGCCACAGACTTCTTGGGTGGCCCTGGGCATGTCTCAGACTCTCTGTGCCTCAGCTGCCCATCTGTACAATGGGGATCAAAGCACAGGGGTGGTCTAAGGGTAAATACGTCCAAGTTGAGAGGTGCTCAGATGCTCCAGTGCTGGAGACCATAGGTAGACAAATTCCAGTATCTCACAGGGCCTTTTCATTACCCACATCCCTTTGCTGGTAGAGTGGCAAATCCTGCCCCCCCCCCCCCCCGGCACTTGTCCTGGGTTCCCGGAATGGAGTCAGGGCACCCCTGGTTAAGGGAGAGGGTGCAACAGGGCTCCTGCAACCTGTGGTATGCTGCAGACTGGGTGAGGAGATTTTCTTGCAGCTCCCCTGCTCACAGCCTGACGACACATACCATGCACTGGAGATCAGGTCTTGGACCTTACAGAATAGAAAATGATTCCAGGGTCCCAGTTAATGCCCACACAGACCTCCTGGCCTGGCTGAGCTGCCACTTTTGCAGTTCCCCAGATCTGGGTCTGGGTCAGATCCTGGCACTAGAGCAGCCTCAGGGCTGCTATAATTTACACCCATGTGCCCACAGCCCCAAGAGGCCATTCAAGTAGCCAGGAAGAGCTAGAACGCAGAGGCACTCCAGCCACAGCCCTCTTCCACAGCCTTTACCAGGACAGGGAGAGGAAAGGTGACAGGGGTGACATGGCTTCTTTATACCAGTTCTGTGCCAGCCGGGGACCTTGCTCAGAGGCTCAGAGCTGGCCGAGCAGCGCAAGAATCAGGCCCATAATCTGTGTGTTTGCAGTTTTTTCCCCACTAAAGCATGACACTTACTGGAGAAAGGCTGGTCCCCAGAGTCAGAGAGAAGCTATTGTTTGGTTTGATGTGTGCTTTTTGCATGCTATCTTGTGATTGCCAGGCCTGATGCGATTTGCCTTCCTTTCTCCCAGCCAGAGGATCTGACGACACTGCATGTGCCACAGAGGAGAAAAAGCACTGACTAAAAATGGAAACTCTAGGGATCACACCCGTTTCTCTCAGTTTCCACAGCGTAAATCTGGAGTAACGCCACTGACTTGAATGGCTCTGCAAAGCTATAACCAGCAGCAGAAAATGCCACAGATTTTCTCTCTTCTTTTTAAATACACAGCCTGATTGGAAAAGTCAAACACATTTATTATATTAATTAAAATAAATATAGTTCTTGCCCCAATTGTTATCATTTGGAAATCAGCTACTTCTCTCACAAAGTTATGACTGGGGAATAGAATATTTAATGGCATCGCTTTATGGAAGGCATAAATTCACACAGCCCATTTCATCCACAGAGGTCCCGAAGGACTTGACAAATTATCTCCAGGAAGCACTTCATCTGCCAACAAGATGCAGCTGCTTCTAGGATGGAACATGACTGTCTAGCTACCAGATTGACTAGTGTCACCACATGCGTTCTCCCTTAACCCAGGCTAGATAAAGCAGTTTTGGAAGACATCGCTGACTTCAGTGCAGCATGCCTGTCTAGTTTATTCTAATGTAATCATTCGAATTATTGATTGAACACAACATAACAATGGCCATACTGGGTCAGATCAATGGTTCATCTAAACCAATATTCTGTCTTCCAACAGTGGCCAATGGAGAGGGAATGAACAGAAAAGGCAATCATCAAGTGATCCATCCCATCGCCCACTCCCAGCCCCTGGCAAACAGAGGTTAGGGACACTATCTCTGGCTAATAGCCAATGACAAACCTATCCTCCATGAATTTATCTAGTTCTTTTTTGAACCCTGTTACAGTTTTGGCCTTCACAATGTCCTCTGGCAAAGAGTTCCACAGTATGTGGAAGAAATACTTCCTTTTGTCTATTGTAAACCTGCTGCCTATTAATTTCATTTGGTGACCCCTAATCCATGTGTTATGAAATAGAATAACACTTCCTTATTTACTTTCACCACACCAGTCATGATTTTATAGGCTTCTATTGTATTCCCCCCGCACTTAGTCATCTGTTTTCCAAGATGAAAAGTCCCAGTCTTATTAATCTCTTCTCATATGGCAGCCGTCCTAAACCCCTAATCATTTTTGTTGCCCTTTTCTGAACATTTTCCAACTCTAATATAGCTTTTTTGAGATGGGGCGACCACATCTGCAGGCAGTATTCAAGATGTGGGCAAACCGGGGATTTATATACAGATGCTCCCTGAGTTACGTAAACTTGACTTACTCAAATCTGAGCTTATGGAAAAAGTTCTGTAAGCTAGAAATAGGAGGGTTTTTTGTTTTTTTTCCCCCACGTAATAGTCAGAGATATGTTTCAGACCTATGCAAAATTCGAGTTATGCAAGGTATTCCGAAATGGAAGGCTTGCGTAAGTCGGGGAGAGTCTGTAGAGGCAATATGATATTTTCTGTCTTATTAGCTCTCTCTTTCTTAATGATTCCCAACATTCTGTTAGCTTTCTTGACTGCTAGGGCACATTGAATGGATGTTTTAAGAGAACTATCCACAATGACTCTAAGATCTCTTTCGATCCCATCATTTTATATGTATAGTTGAGATTATGTTTTCCAGTGTGCATTACTTTGCATTTATCAACACTGAATTTCATCTGCCATTTTGTTGCCCAGTCACCCAGTTTTGTGAAATCTCTTTGTAGCTCTTCACGGTCTGCTTTGGACTTCACTATCTTAAGTAGTTTTGTATCATCTGCAAATTTTGCCACCTTACTGTTTACCTCTTTTTCCAGATAATTTATGAATATGCTGAATAGTACTGGGCCCAGTACAGACCCCTGGGGGATACCACCCTTTACCTTTCTCCATTCTGGAAACTGACCATTTATTTCTACCCTGTTTTAACCAATTAACCAATTAATTATCCATGAGATTACTTCCTTCTTATTCCATGACAGGTTACTTTGCTTAAGAGCCTTTGGTGAGAGACCTTGTCAAAGGCTTTGTGAAAATCCAAGTACACTATATCCACTGGATCCCCCTTGTCCACATGCTTGTTGACCCCCTCAAAGAATTCTAATAGATTGGTGAAGCATGATTTCTCTTTACAAAAAACATGTTGTCTCTTCCCCAACAAATCATGGTCATCTGTGTGTCAGACAATTTTGTTCTTTTCTATAGTTTCAACAACTTCTGGATTCCTTTTTAAAAACTGGTGTAACATTAGTTATCCTCCAGTCACCTAGTACGGAAGCTGATTAAAATGATAGGTTACCAACCACAGTTAGTAGTTTTGCGATTTCACATTTGAGTTCCTTCAGAACTCTTGGGTGAATACCCTCTGATCTTAGTGGTTTATTACTGTTTAATTTATCAATTTGATTCAAACCTCCTCTAATGACACCTCAATCTGGGACAGTTCCTCACATTTGTCACCCAGAAAGAATGGCTAAGGTTTAGGAATCTCTCTCACATCCTCAGCCATGAAGACTGATGCAAAGAATTCATTTAGTTTCTTGGCAATGGTCTTATCATCCTTTAGCTTCTCGATTGCCCAGTGGCCCCACTGGTTGTTTAGCAGGCTTCCTGCTTCTGATTTACTTAAAGAATTTTTTACTAGTACTTTTTGAGTCTTTGGCTAGCTGTTCTTCAAATTCTTTTTTGGCCTTCCTAATTATATTTTTATACTTCACTTGGCAGAGTTTATGCTCCTTTCTATTTTCTTCACTAGGATTTCACTTACACTTTTTAAAGGATGTCTTTTTGCATCTCACTGCTTCTTTTACTTTGTTGTTTAGCCACGGTGGCACTTTTTTAGTTCTCTTACTATGTTTTTTAATTTGGGGTATATATTTAAGTTGAGCGTCTACTACGGCGTCTTTCAAAAATTTCCATGCAGCTTGCAGGGATTTCACTTTTGACACTGTATCTTTTAATTTTTGTTTAATTCATTTCCTCATTTTTGTGCAGTTCCCCTTTCTGAAATTAAATGCTGCTGTCTTGGGCTGGTGTGTGGCATTTTACCTGCCACAGAGATGTTAAATATAATTATATTATGGTCACTATTACGAAGCGGTACAGCTATATTTACCTCTTGGACCAGATCCTGCGCTCCACTTAGGACTAAATCAGGAACTGACTCTCCTCTTGTGGGTTCCAGGACTAGCTGCTCCAAGAAGCAGTCATTTAAGGTGTCAAGAAACTATCTCTCTGCATCCCATTCTGAGACAACATGTACCCAGTCAATATGGGGATATTTGAAATCCCCCATTATTCTTGAATTTTTAACTTTTATAGCCTCTCTAATCTCCCTGAGCATTTCATAGTAACCAGGATGGGGATAGTGACGTGGTCAGTATCTCCCTACTGCTACTGTGACGTTGCACTCCATATGCTTTATGAAAATATGCTTATAAATGTGAATACAGATGCTCCCCAGGTTACGCAAGACCCGATTTACACAAATCTGAGTTTACGGAAAAAGTTCCTTAAGCTAAAAATAGGAGGTGGGTTTTTTGGCGGTTTTTTGCGTAATAGTTGGAGATATATTTCAGACTTATGCAAAATTCTACTTATGCACGGTGTTCCAGAACGGAACGCTTGCGTAAGTCGGGGAGCGCCTGTATGATGTAACTGGAATATGCTTTATACAAAAGGTCTCTTGTAAATTATCATTACAAAGCTTATAATCTACTGAGTGTGTTCATCCTATTTGTTTGCATGTATTATTTCTATGTTTGGAGTTAGGAGAATAAGATATAAACTTGTATTACTAATGTAAACATTAAGTGGAAGCCATTAAGGGTGCCTGAGAATCAATTAACTCTGTAAATGGCTCTGTTTACTTGCAAACCTTCCTGTGTATATGTGGGCCATTCCAGGAAGAATGGAGGCTGGGGTCTCACAGGACATGTGACCATGTCACATGATCCATCTTAAATCTGGTATTTTTCCATTTAGGAGGAGGGGTGGGGACCCAGAGAGACAAAAGATTCCCACCTTGTGCCAAAGCTATAAAGGAGGTGGAGCAGGACAAAGATGCTAGCCATGAGAAAGCCCCTGCTTACCACCTAAGGTGTCTGCTGGAACTCACAAGGACTGCCCTAAGGGAAAGGATTGGGCCCAGACTAGGAAGGAGGCTAGTCTGTGAAAGAAGCTTATTGGAACATGTAACAGGGTCCATGACCCACCCTTCTTCCTGGGGCCCACTTGCCCTCCCCAATAAGGCTCAGAGAGTTTTCAGGGTTGCGCAACAACCGTATCTTTCTTAACTTAATTTCATCCCACCACCAGTGTCCATCTATGTACAAGTTTTACAGGATTAATCCCCTCCTTTCCAGGCAGAGCCAGCCTTCAGCTAGGATACCTCCAGTTCCCTCCCTGACTGACTGTCCCCCCAGCCTTCTGGCTCCCTTCTAGTCTTGATAGCCCTTGGCTGGTCAAGCCAGCAAGTATTGCCAATCTTCAGGCCTTTTCCATCAGCCCCACTCTGTTTCCCCTGATTGGAGCTGACTGGGCAGGGGCTAATTAGGTGGTTTTGCACCAGCATCTTGCTACAGAACATCTCTGAGGGTAAGATATTACCTGTAAACAGTTTCTTAATGTATTAGAATTAGACTTGAATGTTTTTGCTTTATTTTGCTTGGTGACTTACTTTGTTCTGTCTGTTACTACTTGAAATAACTTAAATCCTACTTTTTATACTTAATAAAATCACTTTTGTTTATTAATAGACTCAAGTAAGTGATTAATACCTGGGGGAGCAAACAGCTGTGCATATCTCTCTATTAGTGTTATAGAACAAGGACAATTTATGAGTTTACCCTGTGTATGCTTTATACACAGTAAAACTGACTTATTTGGGGTTTGGATCGCACTGGAAACTGGTGTCTGGGTGCTGGAGAGGTAACCTACTGATCTGTTTTTGATTAAAGTCTGCAGCTTTGGGGACGTGGCCCAGACCCTGAGTCTGTGTTGCAGCAGACTGGCCAGTCTGGCTCAACAAGGCAGGGTTCTGGAGTCCCAAGCTGGTAGGGAAAACGAGCTCAGAGGTAACTTCAGGTGACAGCTCCAAGGGGGTCTCTGTGACCAAACCCGTCACAGCTCTATTCTTATTACTCGAGTATGGAATTGCAATCCATAGAGATTCTATGATACAGTTTGGTTCATTTAAGATTTTTACTTCATTTGATTCTACGCTGTCTTTCACTTACAGTACCACTCCCCAATCAGCATGACCTGTTCTGTCCTTCCGATATATTTTGTACCCTGGCATTACTATGTCCCATTGATTATCCTCATTCCACCAAGTTTCTGTGATGCTTATTATATCAATATCCTCATTTAATACGAGGTACTCTAGTTCAACCTCTTATTATTTAGACTTCTAGCAAGATTACTTCTCTCTACAAACAATAGCTTTCTCCCCATTTTCCACAAAGCTCATTGGCCAGGGATGACCCAGATCGGGGGATGGATATTTGTGAGGTTATTTGCAAACCCTCCAAAACCTGTAATCCAGCACTGCATGAGACACCTGGTTTTTCAGCAGCAACACTATACGACAGGGCGGTTCTACTTTCTGCACACTCCAAGTCCCTGCCTGTTATGTACTAGGCCACATGTTCCTCGCTCTTTGCATTTGTTATGCTTTTAAACTCACATTGGGCTTGCTCCGACGGGCCCAACAGCCTGGGGGAAGGAGCTGGAGCCTGCCACGGAGCGATGCATTTGTACAAAGCTTGGGCTGCTGTTTAGAAAGCTGGCACGCTCCTCTCCCATTTAGTCTCCCGTCTCATTACAAACCAGCCTGCAGAAGTCTCCATGACTTCTCCACCCACCCCACTCTGACTAACCGCTTTGCCTTTATCCATCTGATTTTTTGGTCTGGAAATAAACACACAGGGGGGAGTGGAGGGGGAGATCACAGCACCCCCTCCTTGCATGACTGACAGCTCTCGGAATGGAAGTAATAAAAAGGAATTAAAGGGAGCGAGCAAGGGTGGGGAAGTTGACGGGGGTGGGGGGGGGAGGTAGCATGCGGCGAGATTTCTTTTTATTATTTAACCTTTGAACAAAGAGATATGGCACTTAAACTAGATTCACTCCGAGACACAGTGAGGAGGATACAGAATAAATGGACAGAAGCCTGGACACAGACTAAGGAACATGCAGATAGATAAGTGAATGGACGGACAAGGCCAGAAGGACATGCCAATACAAATGCAGTTGAATGGATGACGCACCGACAGGAGGAGACAGACAGACACACTGATGACCTGACGCCCACAGACAGAAGGACAATAGTCTTCACAGACACACAGACACAAATGCTACTCTAAGAACAGATCGCAGCCAGGACTGGCTACTCAGCTGCCCTCGCAGTACTTTTATTTCTCCTCCCTGCCTCGTCTTCACAGCATGCTCCTCTTCAGAGAGTAGGGGCTGGCCGGCGCTCGCCTGCCTCTTCTCTGCTTTCCTATCCATGCACCACTCAGTCAGGTGGACGTACTCAACACGCTCAACCCCTGCAGTTGGTGGGGACTATGGGTCTCCATCCTTCCTTTCTGTTTCCTCCACATCCCCATGTAACCAAGGGCGCTGAAAGTTCGGCTCCTCTTGTTAAAAGACGTGGCATCGTTTTGTACAGCGCCTAGCA
The DNA here is from genome assembly GCA_007922305.1 of Dermatemys mawii. Lineage (NCBI taxonomy): Eukaryota > Metazoa > Chordata > Testudines > Dermatemydidae > Dermatemys > Dermatemys mawii. Next base: position 11,659,063 of record ML677379.1, on the reverse strand, counting down.
CATTGGGGTCCTGTCCCTGACTAGGGCTCTTAAGCACTTTGGTGATATAAATAATGAATAATAATCCTGAGGGTACTCCTTCCTTTCTGCTGACTAGTCCCTCGGATCCCAGGCAGGTATGCTGCACCCAACAGCATAGTAGCTGAGCTTCTAGTCCTGGCCTGTAACCCAGCAGACATGCCAGCCCAATTATCCATCCCTTCTGGCCACAAAGCACTGCTCCCCACCCCGAATAGTGAGGGGCAAAAGGGAGACTGCCTCAGGGCTCTCTAGCCTGCATCCCTATCACGCTGTGACCTCAGACTTCTCCATTGCCTGGCACTTCTCCATCGCCTGTCCTTTTAACGACATCAAAATAATAGTGTGACTATTACTCTCTGTCTAGAGACCATTCTCCTTTAACTCATGTTAAAAACAAAGCCCATGAAAATAACCACTAAAAGTAAACAAGGCTTATGGATTATTCTCTCTCACACACTCACAAACTGCTGCACACAAATACACAGCGAGTAACAGTAACTCTGCAGAGGCGTAGTCGAGCCAGACCGCCACGTCGGTACTCAGCAAATCGGCTCCAATCTGTCACTCAATAATATATTTGTACCCTGACGGCAGGCAGGCAGCAGTGATGCTGCATCTGGACCAGAGCATTAGGCATCCTTAACTCACAGATAAAACATCTGCTAAGTTAAACAAAACCTAATCACAATTAATTGGGCCAGCATAACGTCATTGTGCTCAGCAATTCAAACTGCAAAAGATTCCAGTTCTTTTTCTAGGCTTGACCTTACTCTGCCAGGGATCGGAATACTGCAGAGACCACGCAGCTGGTCCTCGGAGTAAGAAAGAGCATCTTGCATCTCTTTGCAGCGTTCCTGTGGTTGAGTTTAAATAGACATTGAAGCAACTAAGGGCTTTCCAGCCATACCTCCCTCCTTGGTCAAAGAGGGTTGCCATAACTGAGGGTGGGAGTGTCCTTCACTGGAAGGACCCAGACAAAATGGCAATGAACAAGGTATAAAAAGACAGCTACAGATACGGAACTTAGAACCACAGTGGGGGAACAGAAGTGCTACTGTCAATTTCTTTTAACAATAACCAGTAGCAACAGGGTCTGTACCATCTCACCTCTCCAAGATGGTTGCTCAATCTTTAGGCCTCAATTTTGAGTCATGGACACGCAAGGTAAGTTCACAAGTAATTTGTGCAGAGTCATGGCAATGGTGCACGGATGAGCAGTTAGACAAACTATCTGGTCTTTTGCGAACACAGTCACTATAGGCATAAGTTAAGCATGCACATTTCTGCAAATGCACAATTTGGAACATCTACCCCCTAAAAGTGCAGCAAACTAACCAGAAGAAATGCTGAAAAAGAAGATGTCTTCTCCTGGTTTATAGCAGAGATAAGAGACTCAACAGCAGGAACCATGAATCAGACAAGCTGACTGGAGTACCCAGAAGGAATATTTGGAAAACGAACTTTCTGACTTCACCTGGTCTTCATTCAAGCCACAAAAACCTTTGTCTGGCCCTTAATTAAAACAAAGCAGGAGTACTAAGGGCTTTATTGTATCACAGGGGACTTTCGAACATTGTTCACCCCGATCCAGACACACTCAGAGCCCAGCTCCTGTCTGGTGCATCAGCACTGGAATAAGGCCAAGAAAGAACATTTGAGCAGAGCCACTGAGGACAGGAGTCCTGGGATGGTGAGCCCTGAGGTGAGGTCAGAGGGAGGACACTAGGTGACTGACACTCTCTCCCTCACAAACCTACTCTGGCTGCCCCTGACTAGCTCCTTCGGCACACAAAGAGCCAGGGCAACATCTTGGCCTTATGAGAATGGACTGATGCTGGTGGATAGAGGATGGACATGTACCCTCCGTGGTAATAAAACAGGCTCTGCCCTGGAAGGGGCAACTCTGAATGTTTTCTGAGTTGGCTGAGCATAGGGGTGCTGCAGAGGATGCCACTGATGCAAGGATTGTCACGCAGTCCGTGGCGCCCAATCACACAACAGCCATGGAATCAGAAGCCACCCCTCAGATTTCAGCAGCTCTCATCAGCCAACCAGGGAATCTCAGGTAGTTCAGGAGCAGCGGTCCAGGAAGTAGCACTCGTCCCTTTGCATCAGGACTGAGCTAAGGCCTCAGCGTAGCACTGAGAGTATTGGAAGTGCTTTTGGATGAGCCGTAAAACTGCAGCCCCGAACGTTTGTGGTCGTCAAGACTCACATTTGCCAAGGAAGCTCCTAAACTGTAGACCTAAGATTCGCTCAAACAACAATTTGTGTTTTTAAGAGGTAAACACATAAGCACTGTCCTCACTGGGTAGTGTTACTGTGCACTCTTAAACACCTGCTGCATTCCTCCCAAGAGATGGCCGCATTTCAGTGAAGCGATTCACATAACCACATACTTTGTAACAAGCTTGCAGATCCTTTGGGATGAAAGGTGCTATATAAATGTATGATATTATTACACTCGAGAGAATCCATAAGCCTATTTCCCCTTTGCCTGGATGCCAGTCGGCAGGCAAAGCACAAAACATAAACAGCATCAAGTAATTAAATGCCCTGTGGGTTAGAAGATACAGGTAAGGCTAGAATTAAAAATCGAGGCAGGATAGTAAAACCCAGGGTAGCAAAGTGCGTCACTTGGCAATTAACACACATCCCGTGACCAAACACCTCTGCCTGGGACTCTGCGCTAGAAGGACAACACATTTCATTGCTCCTCTGTGTAGGTAGGAACTTTAATTTATATTTAAGAAGCAATTGTTCTGCTAGGGCGCATGAAAGGAAGGCACCATCTCGTGAATCGGTAACAGCCCAGGCTGCGGGAGAGGCAGGGGGAAAATCAGCGCACAAAACACCCTCTGGAGTAGAGATCGATGGGGAGAGAGGAAGAACATTTTGAATCTGGAATCTGAGAATCCCTGGCACAAAAGACGGGAGAGTTTTTCATTTTCACCTTGGCTGAGGCAGCCACCATGCAATTTACACCTCGTCTATCTTCCTCACACTTCCCATTGCTGAAACACTTGGCCGTTCCCTCCTAGGCACACACATATGCACATGCACAGCAGAGCCAGAGGAGCTGGAAAGTGACAGCTGTCAGACACAGCAAAATCAGTAAGTGCAAGAACGGACAGGTGTGAATTCCTCAGCACGGAAGCTTTCCTCTGGCCCTAGCTTGGGGACCACTGGCTAACAAAGAGCACTAGGAGAGGTAACTCGGGCTCACAAACCCCTTCTCCTCTTCCTCTTAGTCCCTCCACTCAATTATCCTGCACGCCAACGAGATGGGAGGAAGTGACTTCTTTTTTAAGTGCGTGGACTGCCTGACGGAGGCTGCCATAAAAGTCACTAAAATATCACTTCTCCTCTGTTCTGTCTCCTAGGAAACTAGTACATATCACCAGGGATTCCTTTTGTCCAGCCCAACCTTAACAACCTTCCCTTCTCCACCCAATCCCAAAACAACTGCCTGGGATTAGGTAATAATTCAGTGGGAAGGCACCACGCTAGCTGTCAGAACAGACGCCACGCATTCATTTCTGAAAGTAGCCCTGGGACAGCTGGAGTTCCAAGGGGAACAGCCGAGAGAGAGGTTGTCATGTCCAGAGGCTGCAGGAGCAAGACTGGAAACTAGCTGCTTGCTAGTGATATAGCAACAAGATACAGAAAGCAGACAACTCAACACAGCTACTTCCAAAACCCTCTCACAGCCCCAACCCACTCCTAACAAAACTTTCTATCCCTTGCATAATAAGTCCCCCAACAATTTGATCCCCGATCTTTGATCAAAAGTCTGTCTCTCTCTCTCTCTCTCACACACAAACACCGCCCCCCCCCAAAAGTCCCCACTTGTTACGGCTGTGTCCCTCAGTGACCCTACAAAGTAGACCTCTGGGCATTGGACTAGTTAACATAGGTCATCTCTGATCTAACAGATTATTGTTTGGCCACTACTCTGCTTATGATCCATACCTACTGTCACAGAGTCCCCGGGGCGATGGCCTGGGCCTGCTCCCTAAGAAGCCAGTCAGGACTTCGGGGAGGGGCGGGGGGAAGCTTCTCCGTAAACAGCCAGTCTCCAAGGCTAGGAGCTTCACAGCTTACAGCTTCCACCTTCCTGGGTCTGACCTCAGAGCATTCAGCACCTTCTGCCCCTCCGTGCGCTTCCCCCAGCGAGCCTGCCCAAGCGGAGTCCTGGGGGAGCCCGTGGATCCTGCACCCCAACTCCACAGTCAGACGTGACTCTTAGCCAGCCAGTAAAACAGAGGTTTATTAGATGACGTACCTGGTCTAACACAGACCACACAGCGAACGCGACCCCTCAGCTGGATCCATTTTGGGGGCCAGAGAACCAGGCCAGCCTGCCAGTGGCTCTCTGCCTCTTCCCAGCCAGATCCAGACTGAAACTCACTCCCCAGCTCCTCCCCTGCTTCCTTTGTCTGCTCCTCGGGCACCTCTTCAGGTGACCTCTTCTCCCCACCTGGAGTTAGGTTACAGCTTCAGGTATGGAAGCCTTCCAACAATAGTCAGAGGAGCCATTGAAAGCATTTCTATTCCCTCACACCTACAAGCGGAGAGTTCTCAGAGATGTATCTGAAGAAGTGGGGTTTTTACCCACAAAAGCTTATGCTCAGATAAATCTGTTAGTCTTTAAGGTGCCACCGGACTCCTTGTTGTTTTTGTGGATACAGACTAATACCCCGATACCTGCTCTAATAGTCCAATATCTTACCTCCAACAGTGGTCAATTATGGATGCATCAGAAAGGCTGTAAAGCCTCCACAATGTACCCAAATATTCTATACTATACATCATTGGGGAAATTTCTTCCTGACTTCAGTTGAACACTTGCACCCTGAAGTATGAGGATCAGTAGGGTAACCAGATGTCCCCTTTTTAAAGGGACAGTCCCATATTTAAGCCCACCTGCAGGTATCCTGACTTTTTCTTAAAAATGGGCAAATTGTCTTCACCTGATCCCATCTCCCGCCCTGGGTCCAGCCCTGCACTTCCTGGGGGCAGCTCCTTCCCTTCAGCGTCCTCCCCTGCCGAGCCCCCTCTCTGGCGAGGTTCACTGAAGCTCCTGTAGTCAGGTTCCGGGGGCCTTGGTGCATAGTGCTTCCTTAGGGCTTCACCCCTTCCTGCCCATGCTGTAATCAGGGGACAGGAGGCAGATGGGTTATGTCTATGGCCAGCAGCAGCCTGGAGGTGTTAGCTGCCTTTGAACACTGTGTGGACAGGACGGGACAAGCTGCTTCCCACTTCAGGGTGGGAGTGGGGTGGGGACATGAAGAGATGACCTCTGCAAAGACACAGGCCAGGTCATTCCTTCCCCCTCCTCCCCTGTGGCTGGAAGTAGCTTCCGTCCCTGACTGCTGTTGGCCAAATTCTGGCGCGAACCCTGGCAGAAATCTATTAGGGGGTGGGGGGGAGGTCATGTGACCTTGCATGCTTCCCACGCATTGGAAACAGTGGCGCCAGGTACCAAGAGAGGCACATCTGTCCCAGGGGCCCAGCCAAGCATCCAGGGCACAGAGCACAAGGCAGGGAGAGAGAGAGAGAGAGAGAGAGAGTGTGTGTGTGTGGTAAAGCCTTAAAGATAAGAAGGTAAATAAAAAGACTCTAACTACACAGTATTTCTTTTCAACAGGAGCTCAGTCAACTTGATGTTAATTTGAATGTTTGTACTACATAGTTTTGATTGATTGCTGTTGAACTCGCTTGAATACAAGGTGTCCCATATTCAGCATAGGGAAATACGGTCACCCTAAGGATCAGTAACTCACAGCTTTTATCTTCAGTGAAGTATTTGCAAATTCTATTCTTATTCATTGTTTTTAGCTGTTGTTTTTTAAATTGCGGACCTACTACGTCTCAGATTATTTTTGTTGCTATCCTCTGCAACTTCTCTGCAGCTGGAGTTTGTAGTATAACAGCCATACATCAAAGGTACTGTAGCCCTGAGACAAGACACACTTTTGACTATGGGAGATCAGTACCTCAGCTGCAGAGGGCTGCATCTATTTCAGAGTACAGGTCCCAGGAGACCAATTCCTTTCCTTTCAGACCACAGAGGACAGTTTTTCAGCAGCATTCTGCTACCCAGAATTAATCAGGAAGCTGGGGAAGAGGTCAGAGAAATGATTCCTGGCATCACGGATGAACGGAGCAATGCAAAATTGCTTTGCCTGTTCTTGTTGCCTTGATGAGGTTGGCCAGCACTGCAGCTGTGGCAATTTCTCAGCCTCTTGCCAAGAAGAGTCCTTCCATTTCACATCCAAGGCAGCAGAGAGCGGAGAGAAATATTAGCCAAAGATGCTTTAGGTGCATCCTGCTGGTGCCAGGTGGCCCATGATACTGATGACTCCAGCGTCCTGCATTATTGGGAAACCCAGCCCGAGGAGAAGAACCTCTGTGAAGCAGCAGCTGGTTTCCCTTCTACAAACTTCTGTCAGGATAGTCCAGGGAGCAAAACACCAGCCTCGGGATGCCCACACTGTAAACCAGCACATGGAGTTTGGGGATAAAAATGATCACATACGAGGCTTTTTGTCAGAGCCTGTTTCAAAGATGATAGTCATGAGGGCTTGTGAATCTTGTAATCAGGCTGTTCCTACCAACGTATTCACCCCAATTCTTGATGTTGTCCCTTTAGATCCCCATTCACCTGTATATTTGTCATTTCAAAACAGGAACACTCAATCTAGATTTCTTGTTTCAAGCTTTCCAGCTTATTGCCTTCTTGACAACAGCCTGTACTACCATCTTCATGCAACTCAAGCTGAGCAGTACGCACATTACAAATATAAACTCACTCCTACCGCATGTGTTCTAGAATGCATCTTGTTGCTTCAACCAATGACAAGAGACTTTGGCAAACACCTAAGCTGTTGTACTGGCCTCATGTCCTGCACTATTCTTTCTGTCCTTATCTGCAGAACGTCAGCCCTTTCATAGAAGTTTACTTATCGATCATTGAATAACTCCATAGGCCTTACTTTCTGGAAAGTGGGCTTCTCTAGCCCCTCTTTATGACCTCTATGGTACAGGATAGCTTCAGAACATGTGCCTGGATGACACGTCTTGGAAGAAAAGTCATGTAATGGTGTATGAAAACAAGGGAATATATACCATTGGTCCAATTCAGCATAATTACAATAAAACTCTGTCCTTCTACAGTGCCTTTGTTCCAACACTCTCATCATATTTTCCAAACATATTTGAATTAATCCTCACAACAGCCCTGTGAAGTAGCTATCACGAGCCCTACTTTTCATGTGAGGACACAGAGAAATGAAGGACCCAAACCTGCTGACCTTGCTCAGGCAAAACTTCTAGCAACTCAAACAGGAGTTTTGCCTGAGGAGAGCAACAGGATTGAGCTCAGCATGACTTGCTCAAGGTCACATAGCAAGTCTAGAGCAGAGTCAGGTGCAGGATCCAGATCTCCTGATTTCTAGGCTGGTGGTTTAGTCACAAGACAATCCCTTATGCCCTCACACCGACTTAGATAGAAGATCCTGTTGATGAGGATTTTTCTCTCCTGTTCAGCAGGGGGAGAGTGTTGCCAGAGGAGCAAGACCCGAGGAAACTGGGCTGTTTATTTTTTTTACTGTTTCACTGTTTGTTTCACTGAGATACTGTGCTCGATTTGCCTTTTCTGTTAGGCTTTTGTGTTTTTTAAAGAAATGTCAAAGGCATCTTGAGCCGAGGATAAGCACCTTCCTGTATCCTTATCAACCTACTAAAAACAAACAATAAAGACGCATTTCCCTGCAGGCCTCTAGCAAAGCAATATTTAGAGTCGTGGGCTCGAGAATTGATGACCCTGCCAGTAAAACACTGATGATCTTGAGCGGAAAGAGAGAGGCACATAACAGCAAAGAGGCCAGAGATCCTGGCAAGCTCCCATGTGAAGAGAACACATTGGGAGCACAGCAAATGAAGTCTCTGGAGTCTATAGCTTCCCAGATACTATATATGTCAACTGTGTTAAACATTACCATTAGGAAATGTCAGCCACAAACTGCAACCCAGGGCAGAGAGTGGCAACAAGATGAAGGTAGGAGTCCAGCTAGGAGATAAGCTAGAACTTATGAGACCGAGCGACAAAAAAACTACAGTTGGAATCAAAGTTGAGTGAACATTAAGGGAGCTGAAAGAGCAGCATCATATTACAATGCAACTTATCGAAAGGCGGGACAAGCTACTATGAAAAATAATGCAGGAAGTGAGAACAAAGGGGAGGGAAGCAGACAGGAGCAAATGTTCTAAAAGCAGGTGAAAAGACAGGTTGGGAGGGGAAAATGAGGAAAGGGCTCACGGAGACCTCATTGATTTCAGGGTTACAGGATTTGTTTCTACATAACGTAATGTCTTTCCCAAAACTGGGAGAACAAGTCCAGGTTCCTTCAAGTTGAGAGAGTCATTCCTTCCATGAGGAGCATAGACACAAGCTGTGTTTTCAACTCAGTGAACAGGCAAAGGTTTGAGTCTCCACAGAGCCTCGGTGGAATATTTCAGTTTGAAGGAAGAGCCGGGAGGATGTTTTATAAGCCAGGTCCCAGATTGAGTTGGCAGCAATGCCAAATAAAAGGAAGCCACCTTTTGATGTGTAAATGGAGCAAATTTGATCAGGATTCACTGAAAGAAAAAGACACAACCTCCAATCCAATGTTCTTTCTACACAGCCCGCATCTGACTATACTTCAAAGAGAGGAAGAGGAAAAATGTTACTGGGCTGCCGCCTGGCACCTACAAAGTCAGAGACTCCCCCACAATCACCTGGACTCATACGAACAATGCAACAAAAGGAAATGCTCCAGCCTTATTTTTCCTTCACTCACTCAAGGACAAGATGTCCCTTCTCAGCGTGGACAAAAACCTACGCCTTTTTTGGTCCTCAGAGACAAAGACAATGGTTAGAAGCAAAAGGAATCAGAGAACCAATTCTTACTGTCACTGCAACTTTAAAATGTAATGACACATGGAAGAAAAACTAACAGAGGCTGACAGGTGTGCCTGAAAACCAGCAGAGGTTCTTCCCTCTATAGGGGACCACAAGGATCTCTCAGCTTCCCATATTAGTAAGAACTTCACTCCCTATTCACGTTGGCTCACTGTGGAGGATGTCTCAGTGCCCAGTGCCCTGGGAAAGCATTAGAAGACTGTAGAAATAAACTCATACATTTTGATGTGGAATTTCAAAGCCAGCTGGAATAGGTCAAAGGGAATGGGAAGGGGGTGGGATCACAGAGGCTGTGGGAAAAGGAAGCCGTTCAGTGGTCCCACTCCCACTTTGTAATCGCCCTCTCCCGAACACCAAATCCACACAGCTGTGGGCTCATGTGCACTCTCCCGGGGGGTCTCATTACCTCAACCCCGAGAGCTCTCTGCGATGGCACCAGAATGGAAGGCAAGCCAATTATCAGCCTGTGCTGACAGGGAGGAGAGAAACAGACACACAAAACAAGCTTCTCGTATAGGAACATTTTTTTTATTTTTATTAGGAATCTAAACCCAGGCAGAGACTGAGGGAAGGATAGCAGCTGCTTTCCACGACCTTTGCAGCCTGGCTGCTTTCCCTTTAACAAGCTCAGAACCACATTTTCGACCGTGTGGATCAATGAGAAAATCAAATCGAAAAGAATGATGCAAGGAACCAGGCTCACCTCCCCACTCAACAGCCTTTGTCTGCCCTGCCATCCCTGAACGCTTTGGTTGATGTGGAACAAACAAGAAAAGCTCAAGATGTAAATACTCCTTTCAGCTCCAGGGCCCAGAATTCCTCCTTCTCAGCCAGTCTGCATCATCCAAACCCCCAGCACCATTTCCCCTCCCCGCCACAAGAATACAGTTTATACTCTGCACTTCCAACAAACCCAACCTTCCATGTTCTTGTTTAAACCATCAATTCCAACATCCTTCCAATGACCTGCAACCCCATAGCCATGACTACACCCTGAGCTGCCAGGGATATCCCACATGTTCACAATACCCGCCACGCAAAAGCCCCAAACCAGAATGATAACCTCCAGCACCATTCCCACCACTCAATAAATCTCACTTAGATCCTGAATACCCAGAACAATCCACCAACACCCCCCACTCTCAGATCTCAACTACATCCCGAATGGCCAGCAGCACCCCCAAGATCCCAGATACACCCTGAACCTCTGGCACCATTCCTATTATGGCCCCTAGTAAATATTTATCCACAGCCCATCATTCTAACTCCAAAGCCAGCCCACAGCAGGGTTTCCTGCATCCTAAACCCAAACATAACTTTGTCCATCTTCCAGTCATAGGTTTGTCCATCTTCCAGTATTCAAACCTTAGGCATTCAGATCTAGCAACATACAACATAACATGGTATGAGGGCAGACTTAGATGGACGTGTCAATGAGGAGTTTGGGTAGGTGAGCAAAAAGCAATCAAATGTGGGGTCACAAGATGCCAGTGTAAAGCAGAGGGGACTGGGATTGGTGGCCCAGGATCGGAGAGCAGCGTGAGATGAGCTGATCTAACAGTGCAGTGGCAGCACAAGGTTTCGCTGACCAAGAGTGGGAGCATGGGGGTGGGGTGCTCAGCTGCAGGGAGGGAAGCGCCGAGGGAACAAAATCACAATACTCTGTAGCAAACAGTTCTGACTGACCCAAGGAGCTTCTGCCCCCATGGAGAGCTTTCAGAAGAGAACCAGGGGGAAAGGGCTGAAGGGAAATCTCATGACTCAGAAATGAGTGCTAAGTGAGAGGCACAACAGGAAGTGACAGAGTGGGACAGCTGGTTGGGGGCGGGGGAGGAAGAGAAGAGTAAAATTCTCCAATAAGCGCCCAGATCCATATGGCTTGGATGCTCATGCAGCATCGTTTATAACTTATACTTTGATCATCTAGACCATATATTAAATGGCCAGTTTCCTAAATTGGTTTTAATATGCCACAATGAAGTACCAGAAAGAACCATTTCTCAGGGTCAAACTCAGATTCACTTTAATGCTGGACAGATGTTACCACAAACTGTGAATTCGCATGCCACTAACAGAGCAACAGCTGGCTACAGCGTATGATAAATATCCTACTCTTAGATGTCAAGGAACTGACATTCCCTCCTAGTTATTCCTTGGGGTTGATTGTGCATGTAGGTGAAGTTTCAAGCAACTGACCATCTATATGCACAGAGATATTGCCAGCATCCACAGGTAGAACGTGACAGCTGTTTATTAGCATCAAGCAACACTGCACAACAGTACAGAACAGAAAGTGAAGAATATTTAACTGGGGAATTCAGGGATGCAGAATATAATTACCCAAGATGAGTCTGGATAGAATGCCAGAATCAACTACCCTGCTACTTTTATAGATAGTGGTCTGGGATCATAGCTGCTAGGGGACAAGGCCTTTGCTTTATGTCTCTTTTGATAGGAGGCTGCTGGAGTTGCTGCATAACAACATGACTGATTCAGAGGTCACCAGCCCCTTCTGATACTTGTCCTTGGATATACCCATCCAAGTAGTGACCAGATCCACACAACTCTTTTGCCTTGGGATGCACTCAAAGGAACCATCGAGGACAACACAGAATGGAAACTGGAACTGCCCTTAAAGATGTTGGAGATCATTTTTCTTGATGGAAGGGATTTGGGGCAGGGATGAGGAGAAGGAGAGAGGCATTCACCGTTAAGCTGACAAGAGCAGAGGCACTGGGTGGTTTCACTAAAATTCAGAGCGAGGGAGTAACAAATGAGTGACACGCAGGAGAGGAGGACGTCAGAGTCACAAAAGGTTATGCCTCCTGCCATGTGACAAGAGACCATATCTGCCAACTACCATGGCTAATGTTATAGGGGAGTCAGACATAGGGGGGTTGCCATTTTTTCTCATGACATTCTGCTAAAAAATGTCATCCTCCGACACTTCTCTAACTGGTCATTATGAATTCCTCATATTAATTAGAGATAAACAAGCAGCACAAAACCAGCGGTGGATTTAGATCTGACAGGAATCGTACAATCTGTCAAAATATCACCTCAGTTACTCCAAAAAAACCCCAGAAACTCCGAGCCGTTCCAACTCTCCCTCAAACCCTTTGAAATGTAAAGCTGTGCCGTCTGGCGTAATTTAATTTGAAGCTCATCAGCAGCCTCTGCTTTAGATCAGCAAAGGCCTCACCAAGCTGTAGGTGGGGGGAGCGAAAACGCACAAAAAAACACAGAGAGCTAACGGCAGTCAAACTTCAGTGGTTTGGAAGATTCAAACGCACCCTGAGCCTCATTAGTGTTTCTGTCTCTCCTTTACAAAGTCAGGGAGGGCTGGTGGTGATTTTGTCCTGATCTGTCTGTATTCCACTGCCTGCCAGGGACCTCTTGCTTTCCTCTTCAGAGTAGGTAGGTAGGACATCACCCCTTTCAGGTTCTTCTCTAAACCTAGCAATGCAGTTCAGGCTCTCACTCACTCCCAAGGCTGCACCCAGAGTCTCTTCCAGGAGGTCTCGAATATCCAGATCAGGTTCCTCTCCTCCCACAGAGCACCAAGTCTCTTACAAATGGACCCAGCTTCAGGTTCTTCCCTCCCTCTCAAGACTTGTCCCCCAGACTCCATTTCAGGTGGGCACATCAATCCCACTCAGTTTCTCCTCCTCACAGGAGCTGCACGCCCTGTCTGATCCTTGTGGCCACAAGAATCCAGTTCAAATTCTTTTCTGCCTCCAAGAGCTGTACCTGGACTCTACTCCAGGTTGGCATGGAAATCCAATTCCACCTTTTTCTCTGCCACCCAAAATAAGCAGTCAGCCCCCTTTGTGTCAGATGTTCACCCCCACAAGGCAGCCTCACACATAGAATCACCCTGGGGCTAGGGTGACCAGATGTCCTGATTTGGGGGTCTTTTTCTTATATACGCTCCTATTACCCCCCATCCGCTGTCCCGATTTTTCACGCTTGCTGTCTGGTCACCCTAGCTGGGGCTGAGACACTCGAACCAACTTCATAGCCCATCAATGAGCTCTGAGCCCCAGAGCAGTGGGCCAAGCATGTGCCCTTCATGGAGCTGAGACCACGCTCAAAGCACCACCTGCTGGGAAAAACAGCAATAAGATTTTTCAATGTTGTCCAGCACTTTCCCCTTATTTATAGCAGTCCAAAGCCACCTGCCCATCCATTAGGGGAATCACCCATAGAAGGAAAACAGCGTATATGGTGAGAAGTCTGGTTCTGAATATGGATGTTTCCAGGCTGGACAGGATTTCAGGTGTTTCAGGATCCCGCCTTCCCCACCTCAACCCATTGTTTGTTCAAAGCAGGATGCTTCCTACTGCTGTCAGGGCAGGTTTTGTGAGGTGCAGCTTACAGACAAATACACACAGCCTCAAGGAACCAATCAGCAACGCAAGCCAAGAAGATGAACTCTGACCTTCCTCCTCTTCTCCCCTGTGACCCTCCCCTTTAAAGAGAGAAAACAAGGGCCGAGCCACAGCAATCCAAAGTGGTGAGAAAGCAAGAAGGAAACTCTCTGAGTGGAAGGGAATCCAGGGCAGTATGACAGCAGCACAAACACGCTGCGCTGTGCTGGGGACTTAGGGACAGGAATGCACTTGAGCTTTCATTCCAGACTTCTGGGGCTCCTGGAAGTTGGACATTTTATAATGAAGATTTAGGAAGCAGAACTGAACTAACAGGTCACTCCACATTGCAGGTGCCTCTCTCTCCTGCTGTACAAATCTGACCTTTCCATTGTTGCTTGTCCCAGAAGTGCAGGTATATCCCGGGTTAGGGCGGGAGACCCCAGGGCAAGGGAAAGAGACATATACAGGCCTGGTGAAACAAAGTACAACTCCAACAAACTCAATGAAATCGCACCCAGTAAAATCGGCTTTGAATTTGGTCCAAGCCTCCAGATCCCCCGAGCCGCTATAGGATCATGAGGCAGAGAGAACATGAATGTATTGGTGTGGTAGGGGCAGAGGGGGACACTGCTGCATTGGCAGAAAGAAACAATGTGGGGCAGGAAATGCTTGTAAGCACTTGTCTCTCTCTGAACGAATGCTCTGGGGTCTTTATCCTGCCATTGTCCCAAGCATTCTCTCATGATTATTTCCCCATTTCAAAGCAATTTGATTCCCAGATATCAACAAGAGAACACGCCACTCACCCCACTTCAAGTAGGAGAGGAAAAGAGAAGCCAAAGATGAGCACGTCTCGCATGTCGGGGGGACAAAAGAAGCCAGATGTGATTCTCTGCTCCTTCATCGCCTGTCAGTTCTCTCTCTTTGACCGAGTGGTGACACATAGCATGGGAAGCCCAGAAATCACCACTCTGACAGGGGACTCAGGCTGGAAACATCCATCAGCTGCATAATACAATAGCCTTAGGTTGCCTCTCATCCTTTCGTACCTTGGAGGGCAGCTCTCACCTGCCAGGAGTCTAAGCAGCTCTGCCACAGCTGCTGGAATTAAGAGGTTCTCAGCAGGTCTAGTAGATGCTCCGATTTTACAGGGGTTCCACTCAGGTGGGGAAATTGGCATTTGAGAGCTTAGCAGAATAAGGAATGACAAGGCCTTTGTCCTTTGTCGTCGGGAGGCAGGTTTCCCTCAGCATAGTACCTACTGCCTACAACAAAAGATCCTAGGGCCCAGGAACTCTGTAATGAGAATGCAAAGTGACGTTTTGAACTCAAATGAGGTGCAGAGGGAAGCCATCTGATGGATTCTGAGGGACTCTGTTAGGCAAGGAAGACAGTCTTGTTTCCGCCCCTCACTAAAAGACTCACTGTCAGCCCCCACTGATACCAAGTGAGGGGCCAAGAAGGGAGCAGAGCCATTGAATATGTAGATTACAGTTGGACTGAAAGGCCTCATTCTGTGCTAGGCAATGTACAAACACACAGGAAGACAGAGTCCCTGCCCCAAGGAACTTGCATGTTAAGAGGAGCTTGGAAGCTACCTGTCACAAATGGCTGCAGAAGGTATCACACATTTAATGGAAAGGCAGACTAACCAATGAGAGAGTAAGAGAGCTGGCAGAGCTGAACAGTTAGCACAGGTGTGCGCACGGGGTGTGCTGGGTGTGCCCAGGCACACCCTAACACAGGGGAGGGCAAGCTCGTGCCGCGCAGCCTGCTTGACCTCCCGGCCAGGTAGGCTTCCCCGGCCCTGCCCCTACCTTCCCCTATCCCCCAGTGCCTCGGTGTGCCATGTCCAGGAGCGGCCCTGGACAGCGCTGCAGCAACGTGGCTCCAGCAGGGCCTGAGCTCCTGCCACTCAGAGTGGTGTGGTAAGGGGGTGGGGCTGCGAGCTCCAGGGGGCTGAGAAGCAGGGGCGCCCCTTTGTGGCAGGGGAGGGATGGGGTGTCGGATTTTCACCACTCTCCAGTCTCCACGCCTGCCTCCCTGCGGGCAGACCAATGCAGCCTAATGGTCTTTCCTCTACAATCACCCCAGCCAGAGTCCATATATCACGCCCCTTGTACCAGGGTGACCCAACAGTCAGAGTCTATAAATCTTCCCCATCTCAGGCGGGGCAGTGCAGCCTAATGGCTGGTGTCCCAGTAACTCACCCCAAGCATCACGGCAGGGTGGCCCAACGGCCAGAGTCCATACCCCTCACCCTTAGTCTTGGGGCAGTGTGGCCCAATGGCCAGCATCCATGTACCTTCCCCCTCTCAAGCAGGGAAATGCGGCCTAATGGCCAGTGTCCAAGTAACTCACCCAAGCATCAGGGCAGTGGGGCCCAATGGCCAGAGTCCATGTACCTTCTCCCTCTCAGGTAGGGAAGTGCGGCCTAATGGCCAGTGTCCAAGTAACTCATCCCAAGCATCAGGGCAGTGTGGCCCAATGGCCAGAGTCCATATACCACGCCCCTTAGTCTCAGGGCCATGTGGCCCCATGGCCAGAGTCCATGTACCTTCTTCACTGAGTCCTGACCCAGACCTCTCCTAGTTGCAGGGTTCCCCTTGCCCCTAGTTTGGTGTTGATCCGCCCGCAAGACGCCAAGCATCTATGCGGCTCTAACACCATTTGTCTCTAAAGCTCCCCTGGGTCACTTCCTACCAGCATCATCGCGTTCTCCCTCTGCAGGGAAGAGCGGGGGATCCTTTGGTCTGTTCCCCTCCTGTGGCATCCTCCATCTGTGCCTCAGGGTGCATCCTGGCTTGGCCAGCCTCTGGATCCTGGAGCGCTGGCTGTCCCTCTTCAGGAGCTGGCAGCATGTCTCCTTCCCTCCAGCAGTCAGCCCAGACTGAGCAGTTCTGCAGGCTTTTATACCTAGTCTCGAACTGGAACATGCCCAGCAGGGCTTCCTCTGCTAGTAAGGAAGTAACACATTCTAACAGTTTTAGAAGGTCTCTTTCTATAAGTCTATAATATATAACTAAACTATTGTTGTAGGTAAAGTAAATAAGGTTTTTAAAATGTTTAAGAAGCTTCATTTAAAATTAAATTAAAATGCAGAGTCCCCCGGACCGGTGGCCAGGACCCGGGCAGTGTGACTTTGGTGTTCTGTCCCAAAGGAAGAGCTGAAGGAAGCTGAGTGCAGGGGGGTTTTGGTGATGAGTTTGCACCTCCAGGACTACATCCCACCATAAAAATGTCAGAGCCTGAATTTGGCCGTGTTTGGAAAGCGCTCTGAAATGTTTCTCTCCATTCAATCCTTCTACCTCCCCTGGGCAGGTGACCTTAAAGCCCATATTTCCCCAATTCAAATAACTGGCTCAATACTTATCGGGAACATGGAGTTCATGCGCCTTCTTGGAGGAATCTGTTTCTGTTAGTCTAAATGATACTACGCACAACAAAACTGTGCTGAAAGAACTTTATTATGGCTGGAGAGTCATGCAGTCGAAAGTTAGGAGTTGCCACAATGAAAGTTGCTTGTGAAATCTTAATTCGATCCCCTCATGCATATACATTAGGACAGAGTCTTTAATCCCATGCTCACATCCTGTTTTTTCTGCAGCACTGGAGCATGCCCAGTGCGGACAGCATTGTCAAGAAAATAGTTGTGATGCTCTAAAAATTCTCGACTGAGCATAAGCAAACTGCAGTTTTTCATAGGCTTATTACTTGGCCAAATTTTGGCAGGTTTCCACTAGGATGGCAAAAGACACATCCCTGGACCACAGGCCACCTCGCTGCCAAAGCATTGACTCTCTACTGCAAATCATGGGGGTGCTACAGCTTCCCAAATAAAAAGTCCACCAGCATGCTTTTAATATGGGCAAAGCAATGTATTTTTCCCTAGCCTCATTTTCAAAAATGGCTGAACTACTTTGGCTGAATTTTTCCACCAAAAAAATAAAATAAAATAAAAAATTCAGACTGAGCAAGATACATGGTCTGTCACTTCCCAGCAGTGCCCAGCCACCTCGCTACCACCTGTCCTTAGCATGAAGGAGTCTTGTCTGTGCCTGCTGTGGATTAGATCCCTACCTTCCAGGCCTTGCACCCAGTGTACACATTAGTGATAAGGCACATGCCAAACCCGAGTTCTCCCAGCATCCCAGGGAGTGTTCAGTCCCGGTTCCAGAACTCTCAGACTTCTGCTCCCACAGGAACAGTAAACACCAGCTTCCAAGAGTCAACCCAGGATCACCCTCCATTTAACCCAAAGCACTAAGAGATAAATAGAGAGTGAAAACAGGAATACGTTTATCATCAAAAAACAGAGAGTCAAGTGATAGAAAAAAGAATATTGAAAAGAAATGGTTACATATAAAACAAAATCATAACACACTTTCTAGAGATTGAGCTTAATTCAGAAGACATTCTCCTATCTCCTAAAAGATAGCTTATCTCAAGGCCTTTTCCAGCATTTTCAAACAGGTTGGCCGATCCCCCTTGCATAAGATCAAGCCCTGCGGCAGCTTGTCTTCGCAGACAGAAGGAAGGTAAGGTGTCGCTCTGCACCCCCAAATA
Source organism: Dermatemys mawii (assembly GCA_007922305.1). Lineage (NCBI taxonomy): Eukaryota > Metazoa > Chordata > Testudines > Dermatemydidae > Dermatemys > Dermatemys mawii. Next base: position 11,641,135 of record ML677379.1, on the reverse strand, counting down.
TACCAGAACAGACCTTTGATGTTCACCTGAGAACATGGTTCTCCCAACCCCACTGTTTTCCTCTGCCAGTTAATTTCATTCTTGAGTCTCCACCAGGTCGTCTTTAACATTTCACTTAGTTTGCTAACAAACTTTTATTGTACAACACAATACACACAATGGTCAAACAGGGAGACAAGTGTCTCCCATCCCCTATCTGGAAAAGTCTGTCTCAAGATACATTGCCTTTGAGTGACATGCTTTTAACTACAGACCCAGGGAACATAATTTTAGTGTGTGTGTATATATATATATATATATATATTGTGACAAAGCTCCAAGTCTGTACTTGTGGGTCCTGCGCTTCCTGGCAGATTTAGGGGCCTCAGAAACTCATCTAGGCCCCAGAGTGATCTCCCTTTCTCAGTATAATTGGCAAGAGTCACCACCTAGTGAGTTAGTCATCACAGGCCAGTATGGAAGATGGAAAAAGGGGAAAGCCCGGGCCCACCCTTTACTCCGGACTCCAGCCCAGGGACCCTAATAGTATCAGCTAAGACGGCTGACCTTTTATCCACAAAACACAATACAATTCCCTGGGCTACTTCCCCACAGCAGTCCCTGCTTCTTCAAACTCCACTTCACCCTTACCTCAGGGCCTCCTTCCTTCTGGATGATATGTTGTTCACCACTCAGGCTCACCAACAGCATAACTTCCTTCCACAGCTCCTGACACCCACAGCCCACCTGACTAACTGGGAGGTTTTTATCTGGTTTCAGCCAGTCCCTGATTGGCTTCAGGTGTCCCAATTAGGCTAGCTGTTTCTACTCCTTTCTAGAAGGTTTTTAATTGGCCCCAGGTGTCTTGATTGGTCTGGAGTAGCCTTTGTTTGGCTATCCAGGGAACAAGGACCTGTACATCCTGAGGCTGATATACCTGCCTTCCAGCACTCTCCTATATCCTTCTGGTCTGACTCCGTCACAATATATATATGCAACTCCTCATATTTACTGTACGTACCTTCCACAATGCTTATGAGGAACAGTGTGACACAGGCTTTCAGTAGAGAGCCTAAAAGATCCCTTTTGGTGAACCCAAGGGATCCCTGTATCCCCTGCCAGTTGACATCAGAAGGTCCTTGGATGACACAGCCCAAATGGTTAAAGTTAGGTGAAGTAAAAAGCAACTAGGAAATGTTGGGCAGTCTTAACAATAGACCGTACTACCAGCTCTGCTTATCATAAAGACTGCCTAGCTGCTATGGTGATGCCTGCCTCACAAATGCTTCTCATTAATACTCAGAGATTACACATGCACACCACACCTACTTGTCAAACGCGGGACAGAGGAGTCCAAATCCCAAATTTGGATGCTTAGATTGGCACCAAATCACCCAAACTGGGCATTTATGTACTTGAGCATCAATATGAGCATCCAAGCGTGGGACTGAAAGGCCCCAAGCTTAAAAATGCAACTTATTGCCTCTATTATAAGCTTACCCCCTATGGAGGTGATAGCCAAGTGCTAAATAAGAGCTGACATTTATCACATACATGTGATCCAATCACCATCCCACCAGCCTATATTCGAGGAGTTAGTCTAACATTCCAAACAGCTGAGCAGCTGCAAGCAGCTGGAATTTTATTTACTTTATTGCCATACTCAAGCTGCCAGAAAAACATCTCCTTATTCCTCTCCCCACTGCTCAAAAAACAGGGAATTTCCTCAGATATGACACCTGTCTACAGCCCAAAAAGTACAAGTTTGCTGTGGTTCAGTGATGACTTTTCTATATCTAAAAAAAATCACTACTTTCAAGTTGGTTATCTCGGAGCCCGGCAGGACTCAAAATGGGAGCTTTAGAAGACTGGGAAGCAGAGCAGCCAGCACTTCAAGGTACAGAGAGGTGATTTTAGATGTTGTATCACATGTTCATTTTAATTTTGCTTTCCCTCTGAGCACTGCACAGTCGGTGCCTGGCTTTACCAGAGAAGAGATAAAAGAACCACCTCAATAAAACTCTTTACAAATGACCAAAAACACAGCAGAGGGGAAATCTTGTAACGTGTGTGAACATATAAATCACATGACAGAATGGTGAGGCCTAAAGGGTTTAATCAGCCTACGTTTGGGCGGGCGCCTTCATTTGTGAGTGATGCACCCTTCCCAAACTCGTGCCGGTGAAACCTTTTGACCAGCCCACATCATCAAGTCCTCTCAGTAAATACATCCCCCCAAGCGTACAGCTTGAATAGATAAAGAGCTTAGACAGGCAGGTGTTGCAGCATTTTCCTTCCCTCCTGGCCCAGGACAAGCCATTTTGTTATTTGTTCTTGATGCCCAAGTAAAACATCATTGCTTTTCTCCAAGCTCATTAATCTTCACTGGAAAGGGTGGGAGAGTGGATTTCGTGCCTGAGCAGATATATTTTCATGACAACTTTGCCAGGCTGAACAGTGGCTAAGTTTAAAAAGCAGCACTTTTAAGACCAAGCCTGCTTACTGATTCGAATGCAAAGAAACGGGAGCTGCAGTTAATAGTCAGGATGATGACAGGCTTTGGCAGCAAGGTCACTGCTAATTGTCAACACCTGGTGGGAATCCTGCCTCAGGGCCACTGAAGGGGGCTGACCAGCAATTCTGTCTAAAGTTGCCTCCAGAAACGCTCTTGTAAGGAAGCCTTTGTCCTGAAATGCTGCTCTGCCTCATGCAGATGGGTACCTAGCTGCTAGCCACAGCCTGGGGCACAGCTGGAAAAGAGTGAGTTCAGTGCTACTCATCAGACTTAGTCCTTTCCCCTTTCTGGAGGCTTCAGCAGAGAGGCCAAGCATCCAGTGGATCTTGGATCTTGGACTCCTCTCTGTGTGCAAAGTGTGGATGTCTCCCAGGTCAAAGGTTGGGGCTCATGGGTGGAGCATGAGGGAAACATGCACTGCTGCTGGCAGGATAAAGAGAAGGCACCAGTCTCTAGGCCCGGCCATCTGGAAACCAACACCAACTCCCTAGGCATGCTGATATACCTAACAGAGTATGAACACAACAGCGGGAGGTCAGTCCTGATATCCTCACCAGAGTCACACACACACACCAGCTGTTCCAAAGTGCTCTGCACTGGCAAGGCCCCGTGGAGTGGGGAAGCTGCATCCCTCTGTGTCCAAGGCCCTTCCAAGTCTGTGAATGAAATCATGGGTGGGTTTCACTTGCAACTAAGTACGTACAAATGAGCCCCCTCCAATCTCCTCCTGCTCTGATCACATGTCCCAGCAAGGCTTGCCGAAGGATTCAGAGGAAAGGAACACGGTGGGGTTCCAAACTAGCCCCATTCTCCCTGATCTATGTGCTGCTATAAAGGGATCCAACATTCATTAGCCTGGCCTCACTTTCCATAAAAATGATAGCAGGCCGCTCATTCTCTCACCCCCACACCTCATCCTAAGAGTCTTGCTCAGAGCAACAGCTGCTCTGGAGGGAAATTCACCCCACTGGAGAAGACCCAGTTAGGGCTCTCAGTGCCTATTAGGCCCCACAAGCAGATATGAGGAGGGCAGAGTAGATGGACTGGCCAGGGAGGGGACATCAATATCCCCTAGACAACACACAGCAGGGATCCATGCTGGAGCCAAATAGGCTGACATGGAGTGGGGCCACTAGGGACGGAAATGGATACAGCCCCGCGCAGCCCTTGCGAAAGGGGCAGCCGTTATTCCAACCGTCAAGTAAAACTGCCTTGTACAACTATTTACACCAGTGACATGGGAGAGTAAAGTGCCACCACTGTGATTTCACAAGGAACACTACACTGATGTTGCACTAGTATACACTGAAAGTGCAGGGGGCATTCAGGAAGGCACATGTAATCAGTCCAGGAGATGTGCTCTAATCAGGGCCCTGGTTCTCTGTCTCATCCAAGCCAGCAGCACAGCCTCCTCTAACCCCAAGGTAGGATCTGAGGTCTCCCATCCAATACTCAACCTGGTTTAACTGGGGAGAGCGGGGCAATCACAGTGCGAGGTGGCATGGCAGCAGGTACAACGTTCATTTGGGCTCACTGCGCCTGAGACACTGGCAGCTGGTACACTGCTCTGCCGGTCACACACCACCCGGCATGAGTCATTCGTCCCCCCGCAACTCCCTCAGCAGAGCTTCCAGCCTTCAGTCCAAGACAGGCAGGTGACCTCGGTGGCAAGGCACAGGTCACCTGCCTGTCTGCAAGAATCACAGATGAATTGACAGCTGAAGACAAAATAGCTCCGGGCCGCCAAACATCTCCAGTAGAAGATTGAAAGCAAAGACAAAGAAACCTGCTGTGAATGGCAAAGGACCAACAGCACAGAGAGCCCCAGATCCCAATCTGGTCCATTAGAGAGATGAAAGGAGCAGATTTCTCTTCAAAAACAGGCTAAACACAGAATGCCTAGGAAACGGACTTCTCCACCTGGCCTGACCAGCCCAGAGGCCCCCTGATGCACTGGTCTCACACTAGTTTGATACTAGAGTAACTAATTTCAGTTTTAGCTGCATTCCCCTTGATTTTACTCATTGTGTGTTTCAGTTCAGGACCATCTCCTCTTCCAAGACCCGATCTAGTCAGTTACCTAATGAGCTGTCCTGCTGATGTACTCTGGTATACTGCTCAGACCACAGGCTACAAAATTCTTAGAAGCTTTTGTCTTAAAAAAATAACTAAAAGTAGCTGTGAATGCATGGATTGCTACGAACTGACATGCAGACTGGGGCTGCCAACCATCAGCGAACATACAGCCTGGCTGGTTAAAAAACCACCGAAAACCAGCTGTCTGTAGAAGTCGGTGAAAAACGTAAACATCAGTGACAGCATTGAGATCGCTCAGAGGAAATGCTTCCCGGCCTGCGTATGTCTTAGCTTTACCGGGAGATCGATACAATGGGAGCATTACGCAATCCCTGAGCAGACACACCAAAATCTACACCAATGGGCTCAAGTGAGCCTTAAAGGACTTCCAGTTCAGAGTGCTACCACTCTGCCAATTCCCGCTTCGGGCCACGCTAGACCAGCCCTACGCCAGCGGCAGAAGTTCAGCAGACCAATGTGAGAAGTAACATCCAGGGTGAAGGTCCCTCCCTGAAGAATACCCATCCATCCGACTCCATACACTCAAATCTAACAACTGTAAGCTTACAGCATCCTAGCTGATGCCAGCCATCGCTATTGTACATGGAGAGAGGGACAGCCACTCAGGCTGCCAGCACCCAAAGCCTATAGTCACATTCTAGCCTGACTCTCCTCCACATGCAGTCCTGTAAATCAGGTGCAACTCTACTGCCCTCAGCAGAGTCACACCAGGGTGAGAGAGAAGAAACAGCCTCTTAACATGCAATCTGGGCTGGACTTACTGTAGACATGGTGGAGCCTGCGAAAACATACATGCATGAAAAGGAACAAACACTGCATCAATTACTCCTGGAAGTTTCCACGCTCTTCCAGTTCTTTTGCACCTCATCAGAATTTGCCATGTTTAAAATGATCGGTAATAATAATCTGAACATTGTGGGGGATAGGAGAACTGGCCTCTGTGACACTCAAGGCACCAGTGTGTCCCAGTGGTTAGAGTACAGCACTGGGAGCCAGGACTCCTGGTCTCTATTCTCTGTTCAGCTGCTAATCAGCATGTGATCTTGGATGAGTCACTTAGTTTGTCAATACCTGGGTAAACTGAGGCACAGAGCAGCCATCATAATGCTTCACCAGGGTACTGGGAGTCTTCGTGGTGGTTTATAAAGTGCTTCAGATGGAAAGTGCTATGAAAGTACAAGGTACTTTTTCTGACTGGCTTTAAAAAAAAAATCTAGTCCCTATTGCAGCTTATGGTCTTGGGTTTCAGAGGGGTGAAATGGTTTTGACTTCTTGGACTTAATTTTTTTTAAAAAACCAAGAACCATCTTTGAAGTCTGGAGTTCAGAGGAGCACAATTTCTTCTGAGTACCAATCCAGGGATCCCTCTGATATCTAGCCCACAAGATAGCAGCTCTGTCAATGCTCCAGTGCACACAGCACACCAGCAGTCAGCAACGCTACAGCCAGCCCAATGCAATGTGATGCCAGTGGAGGCAGGGGACACAGAACTGACTTCTAATAGGTGTCACAGAAAATGCCATGTTGAAGTGGTTTCCCCTTCAGTGACCCGTGTGCCAGGTCTTTGAGACATGTACCATTCCCAGCAATCTGCTCCCATGGCCCCTCACCAACAGGGCTAGCTGGACTGTTTCCCGATAACAATATCCGAGCCACTTTGTAAGGAAAAACAAGGGCCCCACCCATCTGTCCCTTTATCGTATTAATTTCCAAACCCCATCACTGTACATTATTTTAATTTCTAGGGCAAAAATTAACAGGTTTGAGACACAACTATTTAAATGACTGTTTTTTTTCATTCCAAACTATGAGTCTATTTGTAGAAAACAAATGACAAATTGTGAAGGTGCCAAAAACACTAAATATGGGGGAAGGGGGGGGAACATCTGATCTATTTCAATTAATGGTGTGAGACTGGCGATGTCAGCACTGAAATAGACAGTGCGAATGAGACAGCCTGCTGAAATACTTACCAGGGGCCAAAATGACTAAAGCCAAGAGGCAGTGAGGTGGGCCCTGAACTGGACCTGGATTTTATTTCTGCCTCTGCTGCTTAAAATGTAGACCCAGGGAAAGTCACTACACCACCGTGCCTCAGTTTCCCTGTCTATATATTTCCCTATCTTTACAAAGTGCTTTGATCTCCTTCTATGAAAAGAACAATATAGCTGTAGTTATCAACAACCTACCACTGTTTCCATGCAAGATGTTTGCCCTGGAAGGTGGGAGATGATCCAATTGTCTGCACTTCTAGAAAATCAGGGCTGGATTTGCAAAAGCCTGTGCATGTCATTGCAGCTTTCACTTGAGTAACTCGGGGATGCATTTACAGTGTGCAAGTACAAAAGGGCTAGCTAGACACGTAGCTGGTGATTTGCACGTGCATTACCACGACAGCATGTGCAATCACGGCAATGGCACGTGCAAATACATGCACGGACTTCTGAAAGCCTGGTCCCTGGGGTCCACATTTTTATGCTAATTCCCTACCCCTGGGTCTGACAGCTTGTGATTCTGTCAGTAGTGGTCTCGTCTCTGCTATTGACGCCTCGTCAGACAAGTCAAATCCTCTTGTACTCTCAAAGGCTTTTTTCCCAGCCTGTATTGATGCGTAAAGATTCTTTATTGACTATAGGGGGTTCATCACAGGCGCTGCGGGGACAAGTACCCCAGTCTTCCTAGACATGCTACACTACACTTTGGTAACAGAACTGGCTTTGGAAGAATTGCAGAAAAGTACATTTGGGCCTAAAACAAGGGCCACTTGGTTAGCAAGGAACTTTATATGTTTGCAATGCTTTGTGCTTTTCCAGCACCCGATAGCCAAGGGCCTTGGAGTGCTTTCAAACTGGTCAGGAATGGAGCCGCACCACTAGGGCTGGTTGTGAAGTTAGCAATCTGTCTCATGAACAATACTGAGGTTTCAACATTTGTTTTTGGTCCTCACTGGTTTTGATGAGTTGGCATTTGCTAAAGAAAAAACTTTTCAGCAGAAAATCCCCGACCGCCTCTCCTCTGAGGCAGGGAAATATGAGCTCCATTCTGCAGATAGGGCAACCAGAGCCCTGAGAAGTTAAGTAATCTACCCAAGATCTCTGGCAGATCCAGATCTCTGGGTAAGGCACTGTAGTAACGAGCCCATCATTCTCTGCTCAAGAGACAAAGATTTCTGCCCCAAGAAAGTGCTGCTGGCTCAGTTTAGTTCCTATCGGTGAGGCGAGTGTAAACAAAACTAGAGACTGAAGCTCTAACACACGAGTGGGAAAAATACAGCCTGGGGGCCACATCCAGCCCTTCAGACATTTTAATCCAGCCCTTGAGTTCCTGCTGGGGAGCAGGGTCTGAGCTTGCTCCACTCCACGTGTACCACGGTTCCACACGGCTTCCAGAAGCAGAGACATGTCCCCATTCCAACTCCTATGCGTAGGGGCAGCCAGGGGGCTCTGCATGTTGCTCCCACCCAAAGTGCCACCCCGGCAGCTCCTATTGGCCAGGGACCACAGCCAATGCAAGCTGCAGGGGCAGCGCCTATGGACAGGGCAGCATGCAGAGCCACTTTGCTGCTCCTCTGCATAGGAGCCAGAGGAGGGACATGTTACTGCTTCCGGGAGCTGCTTGAAGTAAGCGCCACCCGGAGCCTGCACCCCAACCCCCTCCCACACCCAAACCCCCAGCCCTGATCCTCCTCCCACCCTCAAACCCCTTGGTCCCAGCCCAAAGTACCCTCCTGCACCCCAACCCATCATCCCCAGTCCCACCCCAGAGCCCACACCCCCAGCTGGAGCTCTCCCTCCCCCCACACCCCAACCCGCTGCTCCAGTCTGGAGCCCCCTCCTGCACCCTGAACTCCTCATTTTGGCCCCACCCCAGAGCTCAGCCCCCAGCTGGAGCCCTCACCCCCTCCCACACCCCAACCCCGAATGTCATGAGCATTCATGGCTCAGCATACAATTTCCATACCTAGATGTGGTCCTCAGGCCAAAACATTTTCTCACTCCTGCTCTAGCATCTGGAACAAACATATTCCTTAACTATTGTGGGGATTCAGGCCAGGCCGGTTCAGTTATCGGCCATTTTCGTGTGACTTGTGTGCTTTCCGGCCGCACGCAATGCCTGCAGCAGAAGGGCTGACACACCCGGCTCGCACCAGAATCACAGCTCAATTTTACAAACCCACAAAGTGTGGTCCAATTTGGCTAAAGCATGGGATCATTTCGGTGCCTACCCAGCCCTTTGAAAGTTCCCTTATAACTAGTTATGGTGCTGCTCAATACAGATCAAGTTAAGCCCTACTAGGATCCAGCGCTATCCCAAATGAATTCAACAGGCAGTCCACCCGCTTAGACCAAAGCAAAATTTCACTCCATGCCACCAAATTCCTGAATCAGCTTCCTAGATGAAAGAGATTTTCTCTCTGCATTTCTTATGTTGCGCCACATGACGGCCACCGCCAACAAGATGACACAACCAGCATGTTCTGCTATTCACGGTGAACCCCAGAAAACCCCAGGTGACCCTCAAACAACTACCCTTTAAAAGAGTCTCAGAATAGCTCCTCAAACAATATCAACCCACTGGATTCAGATGGAGGTGGATTTATGTCATGTCAGCCACATTCACCTTGCTGGTAAGCAGGGTGGACAAAAATCAATGATTTTTTATTTAAATTAGATTGTTTTGATTTTGTTATTTAAATTAATGTTTGTTTGTTTTTAAAAGAAATCTGAAGTGAACACAAAATATGTTCAGGATTAAATTTATCAAAATATCTTAAAACATTTTTATTTAAAATATGCCGAATCCATGAGCCTCTAGCAAAAACTTGAAGTTAAAGGCTGCTTTTCCATATAAAGAAAGAATTGGAAGGGTGGGAGGAATCTAGCTTTTGAGATCAAGCTTTATAAATATGGCACAAGAGGCCAGGTACTACATTAAAGGTTTGTTTTGTTTAATAAAAATATATTTTATATGCTGTTTTGTGTGTTTAAGTAAATTCCAGTTTACCATCCTAATGCAGCTTTACACAAATCATCAGCAAAATGTTAATTATCTAGTAAAGAAGCAATATATCAGTCACCATTTTAACATACTAAAAATATACAAGTAATTAATAAGACTGAAAATATCTTAAATAACTGTGTATAGTTATAGTGTTCCCGTCTAGGTAGGAAAAAGATGTGCAAAGGTTCTATTTAGTTGTAAATCAACCTGGTTCAATGGTTATATTAACCAATGAGAGTGCACCTTTCTTTACAAAGTAACTGAAGCACAAATGGAAAAGTGGATTCAAATCAATGATTTAAACCAAGGCTTTCCACTCAGTGATTTAAATCATGATTTAAATTGCCCTGCTTTAAATCAATCCACCTTGCTACTCAGAGACGCATGGACCCAAATGTGGTATTCTAGCATGGATTCACTGTACCCAGAGTGCGTGTTGGATATAGTGCATTCTCACCCTACTTACCCGGGCAGTGAATGGAAGTAAAGGGGAATCTACAGTGGATTTCACTGAAATTCAAGGGTAACATTTTCAAAAAGACCTAAATAATTTAAGAGCCCAAAAGCCAGTTTCAGCAGTCCCACTTAGAAGCCTCAGTCTCATGGGCAGTTAATGGGACTAAGGGGTCTGAGTAATTTATGAAAATGGAACTCGGGGGTTTTGAGACTTTTGTCTGGAAGCATTATACCAATGGCAGAGAGAGGCTCAGGACGTGGGTGCTCTGAGTCCCAGACCAGAGCTATGGTGAAAGGTGCAAGAACATCAGCTCTGAGAGACAAAAGTCTCCTGGTACCCACAGCATGAGCATCTCCTACCCCAATTCACCAACGTGCCTCACTTAATCAGTTTCCTGCTATTGCGTGGGCCTGGTGCACCTCGGTCTCTCCTGGTCTCTGCCTGTTGCACACAACAGTTCAGTCTCCTGAGGAGTGTAGTCCTTGGGTCTAATTGTGTTTGTTGGGTTTGGCGTGCCGGGGCTGGGTGGGATTGGTGGCTGCAATACTAGATGATCTTCTGGTCTCTACTGGCCTTAAACTCTATGACTCACTCCTGACCTGGAAGGAGCACAAGTTCTACGGCCCATACTGGCCTAGATCCTCTTGCAACAAATGGGGCCAGCTCAAGCCAACTGCTATAACAGGGACACCTGTCCATGCAAAAGTGGCCAGAAACTAGGGCATTCCCAGCTGAGAGCTGTCCAAGCCAGATGGACTTCCCTGCAAGGATGCAATTATACACCTCGCAGGCTGCCCGAGGAGCCGCAGGGGCAGAAGCTGCGGGGCCTCCAGGCCTTTAAATGGCAAGTTTGAATTTGGGAAGACACTTGTGTGCACAGCCCACAGGCCCGTGCAGACTGTCACGGAGGGCTAATTAAACCCACGCCAGGAATCGACGCTCCCTGAAATGGCAGGAGGTTACAGTTTAATAACCCGCTCGCAGTGCCATTAGAAATGCTCGCCCTGGGAGAGCATCTTCAGAGGAGCTCTCATTTGCATTCCATGACCTGCTACTGTGGGGACTTGGCAGCCAGGAAGGGAAGAGAGCGCAAGCGCGCCAGAGCCTCCAGGATCAGCGCATCCCACTCTCCGACTCTCACATCCCCCGGGCCACCTAGACGTCGTCACAGCATCTGTGCATCTCGCGCTGCGTTAACCCTCGCTCTGCTGGGCCCAGCCCTGCACTCTGCGTCTGGCTACACTGAGTACTGTGCAGCAGTGGCAGCATACCGGGAGGGTCCCATTTGATGAGCCTGTGTGTACTGGGGAGTCCGTTTCTGCAGACCAAGAGAATTAGAGATGAGGCAGTGCTGCTAATAGTTAGAACAGAGGGATGGGGCTCAGGATTCCTGGGGTCTGTTTATAGCTCTGCCACTGCATCACTGCACAGCCATGGGCATAGCATTTCACGTCCCTGCCCCTCAGTTTTCTCATCTGTAAAATGAGGGTAATACCCACCATGCAGGAGGGAGTGTAACCCATCCTCTTCTGTCAGATGGACAGCACTAAGAGATGCAACAAAGTGATGGTGCTATTGAAGATGCAGGTGACTGCAGCTGTTCTCGGGGAAACGTGGCTCCCGGGCTACCTTAAAGACAATTCAAGCCAGGGCCATGACACGCCAACTGGATGCTGCAGTCCAGTGGAAAGGATTTCCCCACGTCCCTGCTTCCCCGAAGACTGGCCCCAAATGGTCTTTGTCCCTTTCCTCCTGACCTCCATGGCTCTCACGCGCCATTACCGTCAAAGTGCCGAACGCACAGGGAAGTGCCACACCTGGGTACAGAGTGCCGAGAGAGAACTGCCGGAGGAGTGATGGTGCTGGGATTCAAACGCTCGCCCTTGCCATGGAACCCTGGTTTGATTCCTGGCAGCTTTATCTGAAGCAAGTTCTGTTTGGTCTCTGCCCACCTCTTTATGGATGGATTCCTGCCTACAGAATATGGGTCCCTATGGGTCTCTGCCGACCTCCTGTGAGTTTTCTGCACACCCGCCTTCCAGAAACAGCAATGATATTAATGAGGCTAGACTAACCGAAGCTGTTGCAAGGTGCAGGGTAGCCACACAGCAGTCACACCCTCCAGCCTAGAGGAGGCCGTGCTTCAGTAGTGCCCAGGGACTGAGTCAGGCATTGTGACTGCTCTAAGCCATCGTATCTGCAAGAGGGCTGCAGTCCCAGCTTGCCACATTATTGGGTATTTACAAGCTTTCTGCCGATTCCCAGGCAAATCCGAGCATTGACTGACTCAGCATGGCCTCCCAGCTGCACTAGACGGGGCCTCGCCAGGGAAGGAGAGGCTACGAGTGCCCCTCTCCATCTCTCTTCCCCTTCTGCCTGGGCTCCCTCCCTGCTCTCACCAGTTCCACTTCGCAATCTCTGCCTTAGTCCTTCTTTCATCCCTGGATATGGCTTCAATGTGGGAGCCTGGACTCATTCCCACCCCTTCCTATCCTCTCACACTCGTCGCCTCCTCTCACCCACCGTCACCACATCCGCTCCTGCACACTGCCTCACCATGACCTAGGGATCCCCAGCACAAGGGGTGCACAGGGCTTTACAGGGATCCCTTGGGTTGAAGGTGGCAGGTGAGGTCTCTATTGAGAGCCAGTAGCCCACATTTGGGAAATGGACATACGGGTCATACTTAAGACACTCTGTATCTATCCTGATAATTATGTTCTTAATCCCTCAGAGTTGAGGCAGGTCACCAGAAGGTGACACAACTCAGAGATGTTCCATCCAGGCAGGAGGTAACAGACACCTATCTCCCTGTCAGGCCATTTATGTATTGCAGATGTAGCTGCATACTGAGCTACGTGCAAATCAAAACACTGCAAAATATACGGGAGAGGAAATCAACAGGATGAAACAAACAGAAGGGATGTGTGTCCTGTTTACGACCAAGGCCTGTTCGGGTCTGTCTTGGAGTGCAGAGGAATACACTGAATCCTTGACTCAGGAAAGGAGGGTCACAGCCAGCCTGGCTGTAATGTGCTGCAAGGATTTGGGGTGACCAACGCTCTACAAGACATGGGAATAGCTAGGCTGTAGAATGCACATTGTGATTTTATTTTATATGTAACTGTCTGTCTCCACCACTGCTACTTGCTCCGACTCGAACCTCTCTGCTTTGATAAATGAACTGACACTTGATTTCACTATGCGCATATCTCAGTGCGGGGCATTCAGCAGAGGGGCGATCTGAGGGGCACCTGGTACACTGGGCAGCAGTGAACTCATGAACACTGCGAACGTCGAGTGGAGCAGGGGCTCGACATTCCAGGGCAGAGGACCCCAAACTGTGGGGCGTGACCCACTGCAAGGCACAGGGGAACCTTCGGGGGAGGAGGCACAGCAGGGCCCAGGCCAGCCACCACAGGGCCTCGGGAGGGAGCGCCACCCAGCCCCTTCCCACCCCCAGCTCTGCTTTGGTCCTGCCCACAGTCGCACCCCTAGCTCCCAGCCCCTCCCCCAACCCCAGCTCCACTCCCGGCCCAGAGCCGGGTCTGAGGGCATGGCTGGGAGCAGAGCCACACTTGGCTGTGGGCCTGGCTGCCAGCCCCCACCACAGCCCGCTATGGCTCCGCTCCCACCCTGACCATAGCTCCAGCCCCTCTCCCAGACCCACCCCATCTGTGGCCCCCTTACCCCTGTCCGCAGTAGTGACCCCACTCCCAGCCCCGGGGGCAAGGGGCACAGGCAGCAGTAAGGGGGACATGAGCCTCAAAAGTTTGGGGACCACTGCTCCAGGGAGATGCTCAGGGGGCTCGAGGGTTGGGCTGTGCCAACCGCCCACCTGCAGAGGACAGCATGGCCGAGGGCTTGCGTTGTCCAGGGGCTTGGGGAGCTGATCCATGGCAAACTCAGACAGGGCCTCCTCAAGCTAAGGGCAAGCGGTGGCAAGGGGCCTCCCTGTCCTGGACACTCCCAGGAAGCCTCACGCTGTCACCCGTGTTCCTCACTTCTCCTGCCCTCCCCCCCGCCCCCCGCATTAATCTCATTCCGTCCCTCGCTTCCCGCTTCCCTCAGTCTCTTTGGCTCCACCTCTGTCCATCTCCCAGCCCTCCTCTCCCAGCTCCTTCTCCTCATTACTGGGCTGCTGAATTGGCCTCCCCTCTGAAGGGCTCCGATCCGTTTGTACGAATGCCTTCTCTCCCAAAAAGCCAGCGGAGGCTGCATTTCAGCCCTTTGATGCCTCTTCTCTCTGCTAATCCCATTCTCTGGCCCTGCAGCTCCCGCAGGGACGGTGCAGCAAAGAGAGGGTCTCCTGCGCTCAGCACGCCTGCCCTCCGACTCTCATTAAAAGAATCTTTTCAAACCTGACATTGCCAAACCCTCTTGCCCGCGTCTCGGGCTCTTCAAGGGAAGTGGGGGGGCTGGCAGCTCTTTGGAGAAGCTGTCTCCATGGCAACACAAATTCCCCTCAGAAACGGTGCACAGTTCACCTGTTTGCATGAAAGTTTCCTGCTTGATTTTTTTCCTCCTGCCTCGCCAACAGGTGTCAGGGGAGCAGATGCCCCTGAAGTGCCAGTGTTGGCGCGCCTCTGATTTCAGGAGAAGCGCCTGGGGGAACTCTGACTTCCCCCGGCCTCCGAAGCTCACAGACGCCTCCAACAGCTTGGGAAAGGGAACAAGGCGAGGGGGCTCGCCATATGGAGGAGGATGAAGGCAAGAGCTTGACACCTCTGAAGGCTCAGGAGCAAACCTAGGTGAGGTGACAAGCAAAAAGGAGCTGCCTGGTGACAAGCCCGCCTCCTAGTCCCTGTTCACATCAAACCACCACACGGTTTACAAGGACAGCCGTCTCTGCTCAACACAAGCCCTGGGGCTGCAGATCAGGACTGAGGGGCCCTGGCAGGGGGAATCAGGGCTGACATAGCAAAGCGGGGGCTACAAGCCAGGACCGAGGAGCATTGGCAGAGCTGTAGGGAACCTAGGGCTGGAACAGCAAGGGGCTGCGGGTCAGGATCAAGGTGCATTGGCAGGGATGTGCGAGGGTCCCAGGGTTGTGGGAAGCCCAGAACTGGAAGAGCAGGGGCCACAGGTCAGGATGAAGAGACGCTGCCACGGTCAGAACCAAAATAAATAGTGGGAGCATCCAGGCAGCGGAGGCCCAGCGTGAGTCACAGCTCAGAAGTAAATGCTGGGGAGTTGGAGGGAAAGGAGGAGATCTTGCTGAGGTTCCCCCCAGCCCCATCAGTATACCAAGGATAATGGTGAATACATGCTTTTAGAAGGCTGGGCTTCTAGACAGTGCTTAGAGATATTCAGGTGAAAAGTGCCACATGTGACCTAAATACTTGCTGCTCCGAACTGGGGGTGCAACAGGCTCAGGCCGGTCTTAGACACTCCTACAAATGAAGCAGGGTTTGATCCTGGCCAATGGCTCATGATCAGGTGTCAGGACAACCCCGATGTGACCTGCCTCTCCAGTTCGCCAAGAGACAATGACCAATTCCCATCCCTGACAATCCTGGAGCAGGGGGCTGAGAGACAAAATCCATGTCAACTACCACTCCCAGCTTCAGATCCTGATGGGGACACGCTCCGGTGGTGCTAAGAGCACACGTGAGTTGAGGGAAATTTGCCTGAACAGAGTCGGTCCTTCCTTGCCGATTCAAAGGCGACCGTTTTAGTCTAGGACGAGCTCCTATTCTCCATTCGCTTTGAATGCCCAAGATCCCTAGATGTGGGATTTTTTTTAAACAGAAAGGCAGCTCTCATTAAAAAGCTGCCAGGTGTTCCCAGCACAATCTGTGGCTCTCTTTTTAGCTCTAATGATTTCATCTCTTGTGTGACAGATGCGCTCTCCAGGACCTTTCCTGGAGCAAAAAAAACGTCATCTCTGCACCACAAAGCACTGTTCTAACAAACCTGATGCTCTCCCAGCCACCCCACCCCCCCTCGTCATCTCAACAACCTGCCCCAGTGCTGGCAGAGTCACTCAGGGGAACTGTCTCATGGTACGGTCCCATGGCACTGCTACCCCCGGCCCCAGATAACCCGTCTCCTACCCTATTACGTGCAGCCCAGGTGGGCATTTCCAACAGGAGCTACCAAGAAGGGGGAGCTACAAGAACTGGAAGAGGGCAGAGAACTGGGAACGGCACAGGTGTTCTGTTCTCCTGATTCCCTACCACCCTCCAGAGCCCATCCTTGAAGGCCCGAATAGTGCACCCCCTGCTGGCCCCCACCAGAATCTGCCCAAGGACAGAAGAGAAAAGGCTGGTTCTCATGGCCCACGGGGTACACACTGGCTAGGGCAGCATCCCGCAGCACAAAGTAGGAGGAAGATATTTCTGTTTCCCACAGAGCTGGGATTCATGCCAGGAACAGGAGGTTTATAAATAGCTGCTTCCATATGAACGGAATAAAATATTGGCATTCGATGGGTAGGTGCCACAGCAAGGCAAGTGCGCTGGCCTCTCTCTCCTCCAGACCCAGCTTCAAACCGCCGTGCAGGCCTCCCACGTTCAAAGGAAGCTGGTGCTTCCCTTGGCATCTCCGTTTGTCCACATCACTAAGCCACCTGTTCAAGAGAGGCCCGCTACCCTGGCAGAGTCCTCACACCATGGGCTTATCCAGTGTTTACACACTAGGGATAATCCCAACTCACACCTCCTGAGGTTTGCCTCCATTGTTGCATTACATAACAAAACAAAACTCAGCCTAAGTTTCTCTCCCAGCCTGGGTGTTCCTGGGGGCTTCTGGGCAAGGCCCCTACCAGCCCAGAGCCCAGTTCTCTCTCCAATCAGAAACACATGCATCCTTTTATACACCTTGATTGGACTTAAGCTGGCCCAACAGGTCTAGCAGCCAGCAAGAGTCAGTAGAATAGCTCTGCGTCTACCTGCAGGGCCTCACTGCATAACCCAGGACTCAGGTCTGAAATATCTACGAAGGTGCAGGTCAAACTTGAGAAGCCAGAGGAACAGAATAGAGGGGGTGCTGCAAATCGGGACCAGACACAGCCCCAGAGCTATGGGTGTGCACACTTGCATGGAATCACTCAGTTTCTAGCCAGTCCTATTGGTGAGCAGCCCATTCAAAACAAAATTTAAATATGAAAATTCCTGAACATTTCCACTCTCCAGGCTCAGCATCCCAGGAGCCTGAGCTCAAGTCTCAGCCTACCCCGCAGAGCTCTATTTTCTGAAAACATTTTCCTTGCCAGGTGCAAGGTCCCTCTCCCATGGCGCAGATCCACGCAGCTCTGCTCCCATGTCTGAGATGGGTGCTCCCTGGAGGAATGCTGGAGTCTAAAACGTCAAAGGAGCAGCCTGCAATGGAACCCACCCACTGAAAGGAACAGCCTTGGCAAAGTGTAAAGAGGGGAAGAGTCTTCAGCTGACAGCTAGGAGGAGGCTTTAGGGGAAAAAGTCTAGGACTTGGATAGAAAAGGAGGATGAAGCTGGAAGCTTCAGGTAAGAAGATCTGACAATACAGCTTGGCTGGGAAATAGGAAAGAAAATGTAATGGAGCAGGAGATGCCCAGAAGACCTGAGATAAAGGGATACACACACACCCATATCCAGCACACCACCCTAACCCAAGAGGCTGTATAGTAAGAAGAACTTCAGAACGGCCATACTGGATCAGACCAATGGTCCATCTAACCCAGTTTACTGAATCTGACCCACAAACAATCTATTCATCAAACAAGGAAGAGACAAACACAGACAAATAGTAGGGAATGTACATTAGCTTTATGTAAATTTTATGTAAAATGTATGCAAATGAGTTGGAAATGCAGCCTTCAGTTGGGTAAAGGTGGGACACACTGAGATCGTGTCCTGTTTACTGACAGGCAGGTGCTTCAGAGGGAACGAATGGAACAGGGCAATTATTGAGTGATCCATCCCCTCATCCAGTCTCAGCTTCTGGCAATCAGAGGCTAAGGACTCCCAGAGCATGAGATTGCATCCCTGCCCATCCTGGCTAAACCGTCATCGATAGAGCTGTTCTCCAACGTGACAACAAACCTTCCAGAGAAAGAATGAGCTAAAAACTAAAATAATTCCACAAACGACATGCTGGGCGCTATTGGCTTAGAGAGCTCTGCCACATATACATGCAGAGCAGGACACATGCACATTGGAGAAATATTTCTAGTATGCCCTAAGCCAAACTTCTCATTAAACCCTAAACCAGCTAGAGATTGCTACTTAGCCCCCCGGAGTAACAAAATTCGCTCTGCAGCTCCCTCCGGTACAAGGGAAGGAGGGAATTGAAATGGAGAGGCACACACGTAGGTCTAGTTACGATACACGGAACCACCACTTACCTGATAGACTCCTAACCACAGGGCAGTGCTTTGAACAGGAAACCAATTAATCAATATGTCTGAATGGGGAGAAGACCAGTAAATTATTACAAGGCGGCTGTTGCAGACACAATAGGTTAACAGCAAGAGAGGACTTGAGGCCACGTGAGTGAATGGGAGGACGTTATTATGGGTAAATTACCCCTGCATCCACAACAGCCAATGGCAGGAGAGGGCATTTATTGGTTTGCTCTGAAACTGACACATTCTGCATTCAATGGTTGCTCACCTTGATGTAAGTGTCGAGGGCCGGGTGGACACGGTTCATCGCCAGCTGGATGGAGAAGGGCGTGGTGAATGGGAAGGTTGCCGTGACCACGTGGCTGGGAGCTGGGAAGGAGAAGATCTTGAAGCCAAACTTCTGGAAGAGTCGGATCAGCTCCTCTGATGGCTTCTCCTCCCCCTCGCTCAGGATGCAGCCCACAATGTAGCGGCATTTCTCAGGGGGCACCTAAAGAAATGAACGAACGACGAGTGGCATTAGGGGAGAAAGCAAGTCAAGAAGGGTCCAGGCTAAGATTTTAATAAGATTCCACATCCACCTGCTGGGGACAGGTAGGTGCCCTGGAAACCCACAGCCTGTTAATTCACCAGGTACTACAGTCACCCTCACAGGACAGGAATAACACACCTAGAGGAAATTGGGGAGCAGCTGCCCGGGACACTCCAAAACTCTGCACCTTGGCAAGCTGCACCCTTAAGAGCAGGGTGAGGACAAAACTGGTCAGCTGATCTAACTGCCAAAGAATGTGACCCACAAACAATCTATTCACCAAACAAGGAAGAGACAAACACAGACAAATAGTAGGGAATGTACATTAGCTTTATGTACATTTTATGTAAAATATATGCAAATGAGTTGGAAATGCAGCCTTCAGTTGGGTAAAGGTGGGACACACTGAGGATGTGTCCCTGTGGAGCTGAGCCAATTAAAAGATATAGTTTATTTGTTTTTGTATCTCCTACAGGAAGCTGATAATCTGCGAGTCGGCTTCCCCCGCCCCACTCTTCACTAACACAGACAAATGAATGTCTGCCACCTTATGCCAGGGGAGCAGGACCCCCATTTCACAGATGGGGAAAACAAGGGCAAGAGGGGGAGTGATTGACCCCCAGCACCCCGGAGACCAAGCGTCAGAGACAGAATTAGAACTCAGGAGAGCCCAGCTACGGGTCCTATGTCAGACCATGTTACTCTCTCCGAATATGCAATAGGATTACAGTTCTACCTCTCGTCGAAAGCAGAGGACTCAGAATTAAGAGGATTGGATTCTATTACCAGTACTACCAATGACTCTTCAGCAAGTCACTTAGCTGGTCCGTGTCTCAGTTTCCCCCTTTTACTGCCCACCCTTCTTGTGAACCTTAACGCCTGCAGAGTGCTTTGAGATCTTCGGCTGGAAACAGCAGAGATGAGCAGAGCATGAATGTTACAGTCTCTTCTCAACCTTCTGCAGTTGTGGGAAAGAGCCAGACAGTCTCAGCAAGGACAGCATTAAACAGGGCCCAATGAGTGAATGCTCCTTATCTAGTGACGCTGGCTATTCATACTGATGTCAACAAGTGAGCTGCAGCAGCAGGCTGCCCTCTCCTACCCTGCTAGCCGAGCACCACACGGTGCATGTTGACTTTTTAGGAATGGGCTGGCAGAAAATTAAACAAACCCCTCAAGTTCCCGAGGCTGCAGCCCAGAAACAGCACAGCCATCTCAGCTACGTGCAGTGCCTTAGCTGGCCTACTTTATTTTACCCATATTTAATCGGCCTGGGGGATGTGGGAAAAGGTATTTTCAGTACTTCTTAAACAGGCAAATCCAGACACAAAGGGCAGGACATGCTACTCTCTTGGGAATGTGGGTCGGAGAATGGGGTTAAGTGGCCACGTATTGTCACTTGCATAAATTGGGTATTTGGTAGGGGGGCCCACTGGGCAGAGCTTATAGTGATTCAGTCTCTACATGGAACCATGCTGTGGTTTGTCCAGGGCCACAGGGTGAGTCAGTGGTCGAGCTGCAAACACAACGGCAGTCTTCTGCCACAAGCCCAGGCTGCCTCTTCTCAAGGAAGGCTTCCTGGAGTGTGGAAAAACAATGAGGGGTTAAGGTATTCACTATCGAGAGGCACTCGCGAGAACCAGACAAAACCAAGGGTTTACTTCCACCTTCAGTACTTCTCTGGCCCCCCATCACCCCAACCTGGATCACATTTACCCTCCCCACCCTGCTGGAGGGAGGGCACTGAGGTGCAGAGAGGATCTGTGACTTGCACGTAGGAAGGCCGGTGGAGCACGGACTCCCAAGTCTTGTGCTGTAACCAGTGGACCAGCTTTCCTCTCTTCTGGGATCTTTCTACCACCTGCATAGAACTGCTTAGCCAACCTAGCTCACAACACTCCTGCTAGGGAAGCCAGGCCAGCCTAATCTTCCTCAGCCATGAGAACTGTGGCCACCAACAGAGGATTTAGTGCAGAGCACACTGCAGAGCAGCGGGGGGTGGGGTCCATCAGAGCTGGAAAGGACTCCTAATACAATCAGAACCTAGCCTGCCAAAGCTGTAGCTCTCTGCTAGACAAAGCAGGATCCCTGTAAAAGGCTGCAGCCTAAGCCACACAGTAGCATCTTCAAAACAGGAAGAGCTAACAGAGTTATCAGTCCCTCTCTGAACCCAGGGGAGATCGCTCTAGACCCACGCACACCCATGGGCACTCAGAGGACAGCCATCAAACTCCTTGCGCCCCATCAGAGAGACTCAAAAGCTTGCCTGTCCCACTCCATCATCTGAACGATTCCCAGCTGGCAGGCGGGCTCAGCTGAGCAGAGTCCTGCTTGGAGCAGACTCCAGGAGAGGAAACCAGGGTGCTGGTTACTGGATGACAGGGTCAACAGGGACCACCAAGCCAGTTGGGACACTCTGCCCTTCCCCGGTTGTTTTGCAACCTACACGAAGAGAGCTGTAGGTTTCAGTCCAATCCCTCATGCAGAGGCTCCCGCATCGCACGATAGCAACATGCCAGTTAGCTAGTGGAGCGCCATCACCATAGCATCTCCATCCCGGCATGTATTTAAAAATAGAAACAATAACAATCTGCTTCTCTTGCGTCCTTTCCAACCTGTAGAAGAAATCACTTGACTGACCTGTACGTGTACGTGTGCGCGCGCGCGTGGACAGGCAGAACTCACAGCGCGCTGTGCATTGAGCGTGATGATGCCCAGGCCCATTCTCATCTCGTGCACAGGCTAGTCCCATAGCAGAGGGCCAGTCCCCAGCAGCGTTCCACCTCCCATGCCATGAGCCTCGCCAGTTGGTCAGCAGGGCCATTGTTCTGGCGGAAAGCGGCAATCCTGGGAAGTCCCGGTCATGGAGGCAGGGCTGATCGCTGAGTTAGCTTGCGTCACTCCCATAGATGGTTTGAACTGGACCTGAAATCAATGGGGGCCAGGCACGAGGGCCAGGTGTTTGCAGCGACATGTAGGGCTAAGTAGCCAGGCTGCTGTGATTTGCACCACTTGGAGCTTTTTCAGGGGGTGTGGCTTCATTCCTCGCCACAAAGAGTTGCACTCATTAGGCTTGGAAGTCACAAATGCACAGATCACATGGTCAAGCCTGAATCCAATAGGAAGGGCTGAGTTTCCTGGCTCGTCGCAGATGAAAGAGGGCACCCAATAGCAGTGAGAGGTCCAAAAGGACTCCAAGGCTGTGACCTACCTAACAAGCAGAGAGCAGATGCCTTTGAGATGTTCTTCGGTCAGGTAGTTCTCAAAGCACTTCTCTCTTCATACCAGCATCTCTTCCGTCTCTCCTAGGTACATCTATAGCCACCTGCTTCTTCAGCCAGGGGCTGATTTCTGGTAGGGCCTGAGAACACGGCAGGATGGAACAGTTTGTGTTGGACACCAAGCAAATGCAGAACTGGGTGTTATCTATGGTTACCAGATGTCCCGATTTTATAAGGACAGTCCTGATTTTGGGGTCTTTTTCTTATATAGGCTCCTATTACCTCCCACCCCAGTCCTGATTTTTCACATTTGCTGTCTGGTTACCCTAGCGTTATCTGCATTTAGTGGCAGTGGAACTGTCCACCAAAAGGGGTATGGTGCTTTGCTCAGGAGACGGCGCTTTCTTGGGGGTTGGTCCAACACGGTGGAACAAACTTATTCCCCCACGAACAAAGATGCTCCAGTTCACGGCATGGCGCGCTTCTCCTCCAAACATTTCCAGCAGCATCCCCATCATATGTAACGTTATTTTTAAAAACCAAACTAACCCTCCCCCCCCCCACACACAGAGTTTATCCTTGCGGAGGAGGAGAGAAAGAACAAACGAACCATGCACAGCCCATGGCAGCTGCGTCTCTCAGTGCAGTTCTGGCAGGCACTTAGATACAGCATTGAAGAGGGCCTGTCACAGGGTCTCTCGCCACACTGGTGCCTCCTGCTGGCCGTTTCAGGAATTAGCTCTGGTCGTGGGTTTGCCCGCTGGTGGTGGTGGTGGTTCTCCCATGCTCAGCTCTACCTGCAGACCTACTGCAGTTCCAGTTGCACTGCCTCTGCTTCGTGGCACACTCATCCGGCCGTATCACTATTTGGGTTCCCCCCTTCCAGGAGACTCCTTCAGCAAAAGTCTAGCTGCTCCTTGCAGTGGCTTGGTAGTCCATAGCCTGGCCACTTCTTCAGCGGCAAGTGGTGGGTAGGGGGAGGGGACCCAGGCCAGCACACTACACTGGGTCCTAGCCCAGGGACTCTGTAAACAACAGTTTCCAGCTGCCTCTCCTTTCTTTTTCCCCAAGTCTGTCTCAATACCCTGGGCCATCTACCCACAGCCTCAGCACCTCGGCTCCTGCCTCTGGCTCCTTCATCCTCTTCCCAGGGCCTCAGGCCTGCAAGCCCTAGTAGCCCTGTTCATGGTGCTAGTCTCTGCAGCCTTCTAGGAAGCCAGTCCCCTCCCTTGGGCTTCCTGCAGCAGACCGGTTGCTCTAGCCTGCAGCTTCCTTTTATATGGGCCAGCTGGGTCCTGACTGGCTGGTCCAGCTGCCGCCCTAATTTGCTGCAGCCACTGCTCTAATTAGCTTTCCCTAATTAGCTTCCTTGCAGCCCTCCAGACTGGGTTTTAACCCTATCAGGGCAAGTACGGGGCAGACACCCCGCCACAGGGCCGTATAAGTCACTGACTAGAAGAGAGTAGTCCTCTAACCTGGCAAGAGGAACCCAAAGGCTGGAGGTGAGCACTGTCTCCGAGGTCCTCTCAGTCCCTGTGTTGGCAGCTCCAGCAGAAAGGCCAAGGGCCAGATGGCTGCCACCGCCATGGTCCATTCCTGGCGACGCTTGAATTTCAAAACATACATCGATAGAACTGAAGCTACCCAGAAGGCCAAGGAATAAAAGAATCAATGAAGCACAGAACCGCTCCCTATCTATAGCTATGGCACTCTGGTACCCAAGATCCCCCTCCCGCCCTGCTGTCCATGCGCCTCATCTTGATTCTCAGATGATGTGCAATAGGAGAAGCGGAAAGGAAGAAAATGTGAGCAGCGGGGGTGGAAAACATGGTCTGTTAGAGAGAGACTCAGTGGCAAGGAATTTTCTCAAACCATGAAGAAAGCATAGAGACTGTTTTCCTGTTGTCAGAGAGGGAGCAAAGTCATGCCACTAGAGCAGCGGTTTTCCACGGAGTCCACAGACTATGGTAAGGGGGTCCATGAAAGGTTGTCATTACCATAGAACAGTGGTTTTCAAGCTGTGGTCTGTGGACTCCTAGGTGTCCACAGACTATGTCTAAGATTTCCCAAGGTGTCCACACCGCCATTCAAAATTTTTTCAGGTTCCACAGATGAGAAAAGGTTGGAAGCCATTCAGAAAAGGGAGGCATTGACTGCAATCCGGGCCACCATCCATGACCCTGGCCCCGCTCCTTCCTGGGTAGAGAACACCTGGGTTGAGACACAATGGTGGGTGAGGGAGATACACTGTTCTCATCTCCAACGATATCATCTTCAGGAGGAGACGGCCTTGCGTTTGCCTACTTAAGAAGCTGCAGCTCTCAAGGATTGGTGAATTCCTCCAAGTCCCCTTGCCCACATCTGGAGAACTGAGCCAGGAGGCTCCCAAAGAACAATCCACTTAATCATTTTGGGGAAGTGGTTCCTAGAAGCTCATCAGTTTGAATCACTGTGTTGATAAATGGCTTTAGCGCACAGGAGAGAAACAAGGTTCTCAGAGAGATACAAGGTGAGGGGAAAGACAAGACTGACACAGCGGAAAGGAGGGAGGCAGACAGTGCAGTGGATGAGGAGGGGGACAATGAATCAGGGAGATAAGTGCCCAGAGTTCTCACACACCCCAGACATGTCTGAGGCAGGGGCTTGTCAACTGCACTACAAAGGCATACCACTGGAGTTATCATTCAATCACCTTAGGCAACCACCGGTCAACTACCTGACATTCAGCCATCAAAGATCAGACATCACAGACAACCTGCAGATCCATGGCTAGCTGTTTCCAAATCCTCGGATCTCTGCCTGCTCCTCCACTCAGCATTCTCGCCTCTAATACAGACAGACAGGGCAGCTCACGCATGGGACATTCCACTGTACACAGCCATCATAGCTGCACAATCCCTGAAGTGAAACCACTGGGAGCACAGATCCTCCTCAGCCTCTGGAGAGGCAGAGCAGAGAACTCAGGGGGAGATAGGCAAGCTCACGGTAACAGGAGAGAGAGCCCTTCGCTTTTAGATCACCCCATCAAATCTAGCCCAACAGGGACCAAAACTGAAGTATGTTGTTCTGTGGCTTTTACATGAAATGGGTTGGTGGATCTCAGACTAGCTCCCAGTGCACTGGTATCTGCATCACACAATCATGCAGTGACCCTTGTTGCCAGGCTTAGCAGGGGTGTTAAAGACTGACTGGGCCTGGAGAAAGATATCCCACCATGCCCCACATCTGCTTTGCATAGCTGCCTCCTTTGCTCTCCCTGCCCTCTAGAGAGAGGACTTCAGCTTCCAGGGCTGGTAACCCAGCACTTTTCGGCAGCACCGAATTCACTATGCTTGGGAAGCAGAGATGGCATCTGTGCCTTCTTGGTCCTGGGTTTCTCATTGAACTATAATTGGCAAGGGACTGAGAACTGAGCCCCGCAAACTCATGCCACCTCAGGTGACAAATCTTGCCTACATCTGCTCCAATCAGCATGTGATTCCATGGTGGGGGAGGAGTGAGTCAGATGGAAGGTACAAATTACACCAGCGGGTTACAGTGCCCATCTCCAATCCCTCTTTCTACAATACAGAAACTCAGAGACCAGCTGGTCGAGTGGTAATTATGGCAGCTTCGCCTGCCTTGGGGACTCTGGGGGACACGGGCCTCCTTGCAAGAGGCATGAGTCAAAAGAGAAGGCGCAGCGGGGCAGGCCTGAGGTGCTCACTTCCTGCATGATGCTATCAAAGGGGAGAACAGCTGGGGTGAGGAGGCTGAGGGCTCAGCAACACTGGGTCTGCTTCCCCATTAATGTGGCCAACAGGGCCTCCGGAATAAAGCCCGTGGCCTCCTCCAGTCTCGGACTGTATTGGAAACACACACACACACACACGCACACCCCCGCAACTGTTCTGCTCCAAGGAGGAACCAGCTAAGCAGCTCCACCACAAAGATGCCCAAGTCCAGTCCCCTCCCTCTAGCTGACCCTCAGACTTTCCAAAGCGATCTCAGCCTGATTCAGCTCAAAATCATGCCTCCAATTTTGTGCTCTCTCTCTCTCTCTCAGCTGCCTATGCTGTTCTCCTGTAGCGGATCTGCACCTCACAGGATTCCTTGCCCTTCCTTCCCCTCACTCCCACACACTCCTAACGATGCACTTTGATGCTGCAGCGTAAGAATATTCCCTTTTTTAAAAAAATAAGGCAGCTGTAAACGTACAAAGGGACTCTCGCAAGCAATGCTAGCTAGGGCAACATGGAGCAGAGATCTGGTTCAATCAGTACACTGCTGCCACCCTGTGCCAAACGAGGGACCTGCATGCAGAAAACTGCTATGGAAAGAGCACCACATTTTCTTCAGACCATATTTTTGGAGCTAAGCTGAGAATGGAGCCTGATTTTGGAAAAGAAGGAACAGTGAAAAAACAATCAGTATTGGTATCTGATTCCTGTCATAAAGAGATTCACTACTGAACGGATTCACAGGTATACTGCAGCAACTTCCTGGCCACCTAGGATTTCAGAGCTGTCACTACACTGCAAACCATTTGGACTTTATGGCAACCGAGGATAAAGAACTCATCAGACCTTACTTTCTTCAAATTACCTGCCACTCGAACACAAGAGACTCTGTCGGCAGTACAGGGTCTATGATACACAGCTGAACATTCTGGATTCCCTGCAGAGTTACACATAGCATTAGGGGATGGAACTTGACTCCCCACTTCACAGCCAAAGCTGCCTTTTCAAAGGTTGATTTCCAACTGCAGAATACCAGGGATCCACGCTACACCAGTCCACGCAGTCTTGACGAGGCTGGGAGAACAGAGAGAATACTCCAACCAAGGAGATGTGACTATTTTTTCTAGAAGTATGTACAGCCCTAGAAGGAGAGGAATTATTCAATCCCTTAAAGTATAACTAGGAATCCCAGCTGAAATTGAGCAAAGAACAATTTAGGCCACAATAGCAGGGAAAGCTTGCTAATGGTGAGATCTAACAGTCTCCCAAGGGACGTCGCAAAAGCCCCACTGCTTGAATCATTTAGAACTAGACAAAGCTGTGGAGAATAGTCTACAAGATCCAATCCTGGACCAATTCCTGGGGACATGGGCTCAATTATTATTAAAATATTGAGGAGTCTAAAAGATGGAAGAGACGTCTCCTCACACGCTGTCGCCACAGGAATCTCTGTCACGATTCTGAGACTGTTGCTTTAAGAAGTGACTAAAGAGCATTTCATCAGAGGCCTAGCTTCAGGAAAATGAAACATCCTTTCAATCCCTTTATTTAAGTGCTCACAACTCCTGTTTTGAGGAAGATAAAAGAAAGATAAATACTGAGTGAAATAAATTAAGCTGTCAGTACAGAGGATTTTATTAAACGAAAAGCAAACTGCTAGAAGCACAGCCTTGGCAGCTTATTCAGGTTTTTTTAATTTTTAAGTGAATTTAGCAGGCAATCGTCTCTTTACTTTGAATAATACATGCATCAAGATTTCCCTGTGGCTTTGGCACTGCAGTTCAGTCCCTTCTCCAGCAGGTGGTGATAGAGACCTACGTTTGAGATTAGCATGGGGGGTCCCAAGAGAATAGTGGGTGACCTGAAGAAGAGATCTGTGTGAGCACGAAAGCTTGAATCTCTCACCAACAGAAGTTGGTCCAATAAAAGATATTCCCTGTTCCACCTTGGCTCTACAACTGGGATTGAAAATATTCCATTTTAATTTTTTTCTGTTAAATCCCTTCTCCATTATTCTGAAAACATTTTATGGAGGGAGATATACCTATCTCATAGAACTGAAAGGTCATTAAGTCCAGCCCCCTGCTTCACTAGCAAGTACTAAGTACTGTCCCTGACAGATTTTTGCCCCAGATCCCTAAATGGCCCCCTTAAGAATTGAACTCACAACACTGGATTTAGCAGGCCAATGCTCAAATCACTGAGCTATCTCTCCCACCTCATGTTTTGTAGGAGAGGTGTGGGTGTGTCAGTGTCAAAGAGTGTTTGGTGGTTAGTTAACAACTGTAGCTAATAACTCAACCTTTCATGAGGCTGTCACAGCTGGGTCACGGGTGTCCAGACCTAATGCTCAGAGCTGCAGTCCACAGTCATGAGACAGAGTCAGCTGGGTCAGGATACCGGGAAGTCAGAACCGCACACTGGGACCAGAGTCAGGCCAGGTCAGGATATCAGGGATCACAGGTAGGAGGCAAACTGGAGATCAGAATCACGAGACAGGTGCCAGGAGTCACGCCGGGCCAGGATGCCACGAAATCAAGCCAGAGTTGGAGCCAGAAACACAAGGCATAACAGTCCAGAGCAGGATGGAGCCCAGTTGTTCAAACAGCTTCCCATTCCAATCCTGCTGCTGGCTTACAAAGGGCCAACAGGCCAATCAGCTGCTCCGGGACCTACAGGACCTTGGGGTGGAGCCTCAAACTGAGGCTGGGCTTCATGGGTCCCAGGCTATCAGGTGGAGGGTTGAGCGGGGCCACTCTCCATTACCCTAGGCTCAAGACCTGAGGGTCAAGACAGGCATAACAGTGCAACTATCGTATCCTGAAGCAGCGGTGTGATCAAATATTTATTTTTCACTTCTTCGGGTGTCAAAAACAATAAAAGCATGCGCACACAAATCTACAGGTGCCTCACATTTAAACAATCCTAGAATGACAGAAATCGATGCCAGCAACATGAAGCGCTCCTATACAGTTAATGCTTCAACTCAGTCAGCTAATCTATTAAACAGGTAACAAACTAATTCAGCCATGCTGTAAGTAATTAGCGTAGGAAGTCGGTGAGGCCAAGAATTTAACAAGATTCAAAAAGGGATTGGACATGATTATGGGTAATAAGAAGAACCAGAGGAGTTGTTATTAAATATGAAAATTTGGGAAGGGATATTAAACCTCGGGCGTCAGGGGCTAAGCCAATCATTATTAGGGCATGTCTACACTAGAAAAGCAAGTCGACCTATGTTAGGTAATTACTGTGGTGGCTGATTTCCACACTACTCTGCTTCTGTCGATGGTGTGTGTCCTTACGCTGACTTGAGGGAGCAGTGGGGGGCGGCGGGGGGGCTGAGAGCCCAGAGGCAGCTAGGCTCCTGGCAGGGAGCTGAGTGCGTAGCGGAGAAAGCCCAGCTCAGAGTGGGGAGCCTGGACAGCAGCTAGGCTGGGAGTGGGACCCAGGGGGCAGCCAGGCTCTGAGCAGGGTGGTTGCAGGCCAGCTGGGAGCGGGAAGCCCGGGGGCAGCCCCTCACACTCTCCAGTGACAGCCCTTTCTTGTCAATCACATGGCTCCAGCATGGACCCATGAAACTGACAAGAATGACAGTCAGCAGCCCATGTAAGCAATGCAGGGTCTACACAGACACTGCATCGCCCTAACTACACTGACATCGTCCCTATGGAGGTGGAGTTCTTATGTTGGTGTAGTAGGGCACTTAAATCAGCGGGAGCAAGTGCACACACTGACAATTAGGGCGACGTACGCTGCCTTACATCGACCTAACTCTGTAGTGTAGACCAAGCCTTAAAGACCAGGATGAGACTAATGAGAAGGCAGATTATTCCCATCTGCTACTGCTGGGTTCTTACACCTTCCTCTGCGACACCTGGTGCTGGCCCCTGTCAGAAACAGGACAGCAGGCTAGGAGGACCCTGGGGTCTGATCCATCCTGGAATGCCCATGTCTCCGTGTTCCTTCCAAGCCTAAACAGCAAACCTACATTAACACTCCAGATCCAGAATGGACACCCCCTAGCGCGCCCCCCCCCCCCCCGCTCTAAAATCTTGCATGTCTGCATAAAATTCAAGTCACTGAACCAAGAAAACAAGCTGCAGGTTGTTCAGATGCGTGAAAGCAAGTTTGTGTGAGTGCATGAAAATCAGGCTTTGGGGATGGGGGTCATCACTGCAACATCTGCGTCTGTCCTACACGCTCAGGCAGTGCTCAGAGAATCATCTCATCCACCCGTCAAGAGCCTGGGAAGGATCGGTCTCTACTAGACATTCACTGGAGCTTTATCCAGACCACACTGAAACACATCAAGCAACAAGGCTTCTCCCCTCTCCCTTGGGGAGACCATTCCCCAGTCTAAGAGATCCCTCACCCTAGCAGGACGTTTTTCCTACTGTTCACTCTTTAGTTAATATCCTCCCATTCCTCCTGGTTTCACCTCTTGGGACACCCCAAGCAACACCCCGCCCTCTTTCTGGGCATAGACGCCCTCTCATTTATGGACTCTCCTGACATCTCCTAAACCCCGTGTGCATGAGATAACTGACCCTTTGTTGCTGCCAATGGTTGG
The DNA here is from genome assembly GCA_007922305.1 of Dermatemys mawii. Taxonomy (NCBI): domain Eukaryota; kingdom Metazoa; phylum Chordata; order Testudines; family Dermatemydidae; genus Dermatemys; species Dermatemys mawii. Next base: position 11,610,715 of record ML677379.1, on the reverse strand, counting down.
GCCCAACACCTGGTGCTTACTATGCCCACACCCAATAGGATTGCCTCCTGGGGATCGGCGGATTTAAACAGCTTAGAACAAAGTGTGCACTGTACTTTAGAGCACTGGACTCCAGGGCCCTTTTCCGCTACAGCATGGCAGGTCCAACTGCCCTCCCTGCCCCCAGCCGCCCGGAGGGAACACATCCTCTGCCCACACAGTCCCAGGCAGGCAGCCAGCTATTTCCACTGTCTCATGACAAAGGCGTCTATTGTTGGCCACTGGCCACCATCAGGAACACTGGGCCAGCCCTGAACAGGAGCAGCCTCTGCTACTGAGCAGAGAAGGTCCCTTCTGGGGAGGAGGCTCCAAATCATCCCACAGACAGAGAGGAGGGATGAGTGGGAACACAGGAAGGGGGCAGCAGGGTGGGGAAAGATCCCTTCTTTTCTGCAGTCCCAATTTGGAAAATAATATTTCTGGAGGTTCCCTAGGGCCCTTGCGAGAAGCAGCACTCCCAAGGGAGACAGCTAGTCCATTGGGGGCTGGTTGGTCCGGAACTACAGACGCATCAGAGACGGATGGTGTCCCTGGAGCATGGCAAAGCCTCTCTCATCCTCCATTGCAAAGCCTGTCTCAGCAATCAGCAACTGGCCATGTCCTGGCGACAAGGACCTGATCTGCACACAACAGGGCAACCTTTTCCCGTGCTGAAATGGGCATTTGGGATGGAGACTGGCTAGGAAGGTATCATGGGGGCCCCGAGACTGTTCCTCAGCCCTCCCTGCGAGGCAGAATGGCTGGATCCACTGGCCCTGAACCACTTCCCCACGTTCAGCAGCCTGCCCTCCCAGAGCCGTGCCACATGACCCACAAGAGGTGTTTGTCCCCTTGCACTGGCTCATCCCTGCACATCAGCACCACATTGGCCCCAGGAAGGGGGTGGGGTAGAGGTGCCCCACTGGGCACAAACACAGGTGCCCGCTGAGAGCATGGCCCCTGTCATGCGCTCTTGACCGCCAGTAAAGAATCCAGTGAAACACACTCCATTTTATCAGCTGATATTGGCAGCCTGGGCCCACCGGACTGTTTGATCACTAAGCACTGCCCAGCGTACCAGGTACGTGGGACTGGACACACCTCCACTGCTGCCCTCCGTACCAGGCCCCCCCCTCCGTGAAGTGATGACGTTCCAGACATATCTGGTGCAGGGGTGGCACGGAGACACACCGCTGCGGCGTTTGCTCTGCCGTGCTGGCTCCAGCTTGCCCTTGGGCTGTTGGCAGCGGGAACCTTGCTGCTTCCCAGTTCCAGTGCAGCTCGATGGAGCGGGACTGAGAGATGCAGAGTTGGCTCTGTGTCAGGTATTAATATTGCCCCCAGCTCCACAGCAGCACCTCCTGATCCCAAAGTCTCTGTCCTCACAACCCCCAACATACAGATGGGAAACTGAGGCATACGGCTGTGACTTGCCCCCATGCAGGGAGTCTGGCAGAGCCAGGAATGGAGCAGGTCTTCTAGACCGGCTCTCTAACCACCAGGCCTCCCTCCTCTTTAGGGCTAAACCTTCCATTGCTGTTTCCCAACGAGGTTTTCCAGTGGAATCTGATCTCAGCTGGGCTTTTATGTTAGTGTCAGCCAGGTGCACAGTGGGGGAGGGGCACGCCCAGCTCCCCGCAGAGCAGGGAACCCAAACCCAGTACCCTGCTACGGCAGGAGAACCAAGCATTTGGGCAGAAACTCTTACAGCTGATCAGGGCTCCCGCAGCACCTCCTATCCGAGCTGGCTTCAGGCTAGCAGCTGTCTCTTTGTTCTCCTTCAAATCCCTCCTGAACGCTCACTGTTTCCAGGTACTCCCTCCTTGTCTGTACCTATCTGTTGTCTCTTGACTTCTCCGCAGATTCTCAGCCCCTTGGGGCAGGGACCGTCTTGTTGTCCTGTGTTTGTCTAGTGCCTGGCACAATGGGGTCCTGGTCTGTGCCTAGAGATCCTAGCGGCTAGCGCAGGATAGCGCAAACTTTTTGGTCCGAGGACCACATCTGGGTATGGAAACTGTATGCTCACAAAACTGGGGGTTGGGGTGCTGTGGTGGGGGGGTGAAGACTCCAGCTGGGGAAGCGGGTTCTCGGGAGGGGCTGGGAGTACAAGAGGGGGCTCTAGGCTGAGGGGTTGAGAGGGCAGGAGGAGGATCAGGGCTGGGGCAGGGTGCTGGGGTGAGGAGAGAGGCTCAGAGGTACAGGCTTCAGGCAGCGTTTACCTCGAACAGCTCCCAGATGCAGCATTATGTCCCCCCTCTGGCTCCTACGCAGCAGGCAGCTTCCATTGGCCGTAGTTACTGTGCAGAGCCTCCTGCCTGACCCTACACATTGGAGCTGGAGGAGAGACATGCCGCTGCTTCTGGGAGCTGCACAGAGCCACGGCATGCACGGAGCGGGGCAAGCCCCATTTGGAGCACCAGAGCAGGGCAAGCCCCAGACTCTGCTTCCCGACAGGAGCTTGAGGACCAGATGAAAACGTGTGAAGGGCCGGATGCGGTCCCCGGGCTGTAGTTTGCCCACCCCTAGGCTAGTGTAATACAAATAATAATAATGAGAATAGTCCAGAGTTCAGCACCCATTGAACTAAGGGACAGGAGCTCTGAAACTGACTCCTGCGCCCTAAGTTCAGCACTAAGGCCAATTCAGGCCCTCTCCTTTGCTTCTACAGCACCTTCCTTCTAAGGATCTCCAAAGATCTCACAGCCTGCCCCTCCTAGACAGACCCGAAAGATCAACTTAGACACATGGAGGAGAAACCTCGCCTCTTCCCGCCTGGGCCAGGGGAACCCATCCCAGAGAAAATGATACCACAGTGAGAAGCAACAGACAGAGAGTGTCTTAGAACCAGTGCTTGGCAATTCAGTCTTTGCTTAGGAGTGGGGCTACTTGAATGAAAACAGCCACCTTGGGAAATGTACAATGCTGTCTTTAGCCCACAGCACCCCCTATGGTTGGCACTGTTTTGATGTGCTCCGACAGGAAGATCAGCAGGTCTTCTTCAGTCAAGGTTTGGTGGCCCATGCTGCACTCAAGTCCTGCTGTTCTGTTCTAAGACCATGACTGCACTCCGCTTTGTTCATAAGTGTGAAGTAGCCTAGAATTAGTGTTCACCTGTAAGGGGTTAAGCTAAAGGTAACCTGAGAGGCGGACAACTGACCAATGAGAAATTCCTCAGGAGACAAAGGATTTTAAGTTTCAGTTTCTCTCTGGGTCTCTCTCTGTTCACCTCGGCTATGGGATGAACACAGCTATGTCTTTCACTGTAACTATAAGATTCTATCAAGTGCTGTAGTCAGTAAGTTTACCTTCTTATCATCACTTGGAGGGTTCTCAGTGGTGAGTGTTGGCTGGGTGCTTCTTGAGATTGTAAGATTCAGCAGAGATATCAACAGTGGGAGAAAATTGCCTTGGGGGAGAGGTTTGGTTTCTGAATCCTTTTGTTGATTATGGTAGATGCTGTTCTATTGATGGTTATAAGGGATTTATTCCTTTCTTTTTTTCTTTTATTAAAATCTTTCTTTTAAGAAGCTGACTGCTTGTTTTTCATTGTGTAAGATCCTGGTTTTGGATGGGGCACGTCTCGCAGGAGCAGGAGAGGTTTGTTTTTTTCTCTCTCAAGCTTCCCAGGGAAGGAAGAAGTTTGGGGGGTTAGTGGAAAGGGAAAGAAGGGTCCCAAACTACCCTAGACCTAGTTTGGTGGTGGCAGCGTACCAGGTCCAGATACAGAAGAAGTTGTGTTCTGGGGAAAAACATTTTAACCCAAGCTGGTAAAATAAGCTTGGGGGGGTTATTTCTTTTTTCATGCGGGTCCCCACATCTGTACCCTAGAGTTCAGAGTGGGGAGGCAATCCTGACACACGTCCCGTCTCATCTCACTCAAACACTTATTTTGGGGACGATCATCCCACAAATCCATCTATTTTCCAACTAGATCCCCCTCTTTCTACTGGAGCAGCTTCACATCCCAACGTAACACCCTATTCAAAACCAGTTTCCTTATCTCATGGGAGAAGGCAAGCCGCTGCCTTTCATTTATAGCCCGGGCACAAGCAGAGGAGTTCGTTCATGCAGGCTGATACCATGGGGAATTTTTTGATCGTGCTGCAGTAGCTTGGCCTGGCTTATCTTTGAAAGTCTACTGGCAGGCATCACGGGTGCTGTGCTGTGCTCCCAAACACTACACTGTATCTGGCAATGCACCAGGTCTCTCTGGCAGGCTGTGTTATCCAGTAGCTGGAACAGAGGACTGCGAGTTGGGAGTGCCAGATTCTATTCCTAGTTCAGCTGTTGACTCGCTGTGTGATTTTGGTCGAATCACGTTGCTCCTCTCTGCCTCAGTTACCCCTTCAGTAAAACAGTGATATTCTCCCCCGACCCCTTCATTTCACATGCTTTGATCCATTGATCGTGTACAATTCATGAGTGTTTGAAGGTGTTTGGATGGTCGACGCTGTAGAATGCAAAGTATTATTATTTTATTAACGATTATCATGCAACACCAAGCACAACGGGGCCCTGATTCTGCCTGGGGCCTCTGGGCACTTACACCCATAGAAATCATAATTCCCACAAGCACAGCAACAAGCACTGAAATCAACGGGGGGTTGTGGTGCTCAGCTCTGCCCAGAATAACATCCTGATTGCCCATGAACAGTGCCAGATAGATAGCACTGGAGACCAAGGCCCCCCCGTTATTACCCAGCACCCAAGTCAGCTGGCATTGCCACTGACGATGCCCCACCCATGGGAGGCAGGAGACACTTCAGAGCAAGAAGGAAAACTGATGGGGAGAGATGGGAGCTGAACCAGCTCAGAGCAGCAGGGGGAAGATCTTCCCTAAGGCCATCCAATGTACATGACTCACATCTGCCCAGCGGACACAGCACTAAGAAGTCAACGTGTTGGGTGGAGCCCTGGGCTCCGTGGGGGGTGGGGGAGGAAGGGTGCGGAGCTCAGTCCTTCCAGATCAATCAGGAGGCTGGAGAATTGCTCCTCGCTGGAATTAGTTATCCAAGAGCTCTGCTGGGAGTGCACCTCAGAGCCCCTGTATTCCTCTGGAGAGCCAGTTCGCCTCTGTGAAGCGTGAGCGGCGCCTTCCCTTTTCCCCAGCTAGGGCACTGCCAAACCCACAGAGAATGATCTGACATGGCCGGAGCCAAACAGATCGCAAAGCAGGAATGCAAACAGGACATAGGGACCCTGCAATGCAGCCACTTCTGGGATGGAACAGGGCGCCAACCAAGACAATACTGCATCCATCGAAGATGGAGGGGGAATTTAGGGAGACAGAATGTCCATTGGCCAGAGATACCAATGACACCCCTGCAGGGTGAGGAAGGCGACCAGTGCGGAGGACCAGAAGGACCCATTGTCATGGAGTCCCCTGGGCGATGGTCTGGAACTGCTCCCTATGAAGCCAGTCAGGACTTTGGGGGGAAGCTTCCTCTCCGTAAACAACCTGTCTTCAAGGCTAGGAGCTTCACAGCTTCCACCTTCCTGGATCTGACCTCAGAGCATTCAGCCCCTTCTGCCCCTCTGTGCGCTTCCCCCAGCGAGCCCAGCCAGGCAGGGTCTTGGGGAAGCCCGGGGGTCCTACACCCCAACTCCACAGTCAGACGTACCTCTCAGCCAGACAGTAAAACAGAGGTTTATTAGTCGACAGGAACATGATCTAACACAGAGCTTGTAGATGGAGCGAACTGGACCCCTCAGCTGGATCCATTTCAGGGGTCCAGAGAAGCGAGACCCTACTTGGGCCTCCCTGCTCTTCCTTAGCCAGCTGCAGACAAACTCACTCCCCAGCTCCTCCCCTGCTTCCTCTGTCTCCTTCCCAGGTAGGAGGTCAGGTGACCTCTTCCCCCCACCTGGAGTAAAGTTACAGCTTTAGGTATGTCAAGAATCAGAGGGGAGTATGGACACCTTCACACAATAGTCAGAGGAGCCATTGAGAGCATTTCTATTCTGTCACACCCGTGCAGAGCCCCATCTCTCAGCTTACCCAAGGGCTAGAAATTCTCTTTGAACGTGGAGTGTAAAACAAGGGTCTGCAAATGCTATGGGGCAGAACCGGGTGAACGAGGGACTAGCCAGTGGAACTGTGTTTGCAGAAAGCAGCTTTCAAAAGGCACCTTCACAAAACTTTCCTAACAAGACGTGTTGTGCAGACCACGGGGGTGGGGATGTGGGCGGGGGGGAGGGGAGAGACATGCAGACATAACCAGAGCAGCCCCTGCAGACCATGGAGGGCAGGGGGGTGGAAGGCTGTGTGCGGAGCAGAGGGAGGAAGTAGGAAAGGCTGTATGCAGACCCTTGTGGGCAGAGAGCTGAGGAAAGACTGTGTGAAGACCGTGGGGGGCAGGGAGGTGAGATGTGCAGACATGACCAGAGCAGCCCTGTTGAATGACTGTTCCACAGATGCTTAGAAGCTCTTTCCCGGCAAGCTCCAGCTAACCAATGGCTCAATGTAAAGTCCAACGATATTTTGCTGCTTCTTATCCTTACTACACACTGAGATTCCATGTTACTGCAGTAAGAGAGGAGCAGCCAGAGCTAAGCACCTTTCCTTGGGGCAGGGCGCTGCTCTCCCTGGGTATCTGTGCCATTGCAGGTGGAATTGTCCCAGCAGTGGAGAAGGTACCATGGTGCAGAACGGCTCTTACCAATGTGGTATTATCACCTGCCCCAGTGTGACCGACAACACTGGCAGGAGAGATTCAGGGTCACCACTACATTGCCCAACCTGCCTGTAAAGCCTGCTTTGGCCATTTGGTGCTCTCCGCCCTTGGCGTTAACACTTGCCCCCTGGCCCAGCATGGGGGTGGGGTCTCTGCTGCTGGAGGAGCCGTGTATTTCCCTTCCGCCCTGACCATTTATAGTCACAAAGGCCCTTGTGGAACTGTTTGAAAGAGGAGGGGTTGTTAGCCCCAACTCCTGGCCCAACTCCTTCTTTGTCTCTGATACTAAACTGGTATGTGGCATTGCTGAGCACTGTTAAAAAGCTACCACGTTCCACCTCAGAGGTGGCTGAAGCAGGGTCCCAGCCATTAAATAACCCCACTAAAAGAAATTAAACTGAAATTAAATTTCAAAGGGGTCTCAGTGTCAGGAGGCAGCCAGGAAGCCAGCACGCAGATAAAGGGGGGGGAACAAGAGGACCCCCCAGTACGCCAAGAGAGCAGGGGTTTCTCAACAGCTCTGAGCACATTCACACTGCTTACCCCAGCAACTGATCCAGAGCCTGTGGCCCTTCCCTGCTCAGACTGTGAGCTGCCAGACATACACTTCGCTGTTTAAGGCGGAACAGCCATGCAGGAGGCACCTTTCCTAGGAAATTTCTCCCAAGAGCAGGCTCCATGGCCAGGACTTGTGCATGATGCCATGGCTGTGACTAGAGAGATTCATGTTGGAACAAGGGGTTCATCCTCCAACAGCTCCTGCTGGGATATGACAATCCTCCGGTTTCTGATGTCATGGGAACAAGGACAATGTCAACAATCCCCAACCACAGAATTAAGTACGGGAAGCAGAGGGCTGACAGCTGCAGCGAGAGGTGAGAGAGGAAGGGCTGCAAACCTGAAGGCTGATGGGCTGGACAGAGTGGCTCTGTACCCAGAGTCCTGACTTTCCTGCTACCACTTGTGACATATTCATTCCCTGTAACTCAAGAGTCACCCCTTGTGACTGTGGGCCCGATTCAAGAGCAGATGCTCCGCGCCTAGGAGCTCAGGGAGGGGAGATTATCCACAAACAGCCTTTTAACATTCAGTCGTCAGCAATGGGCCAAAACGACAACAAAGCTTTTCAGCAGCATTTACAATCTGGGAAGAATCCTTTGGTCACAGCACAGGGCAGCCAGATCCCCTGCCAGCCCCAAATGTGCCACCGCTCTATTCCAGCCCAGTCTTGTACCCACTTGGAGTCCTTCTGTGCCACACTTCACAGGTGACAGAAACAACCACCAATGCACACCCCTGCCACGTTGGCTTACAGCTGGCATATGGGGTCTACGTCTGCACCCATTTCTGCTCCCATCCTGCAGGCATGGAGAGAGAGAGAGGGAAGAGCAGGTCTGGGGCAGGAGTCTACTGCACTACGGCTATTCTCTGCTTCCCACAGCCTACATGGAGTCACAGGACGACGAGAGGCAAGGGGCAGATAGGGAGATTGCTAGGGCAGTTTAAGGCCACCGAGTTGACTCCATAACAAATGCTGTCAAACACACAAACTGAACAAACAGGTGCACCCAGAGGCTCTTTCCCTCCCACCTCCTCCAGCAGCCATGGCCACAGGGGACCCTGGAAATGCTGGATGGTAGAACGTTTGCAAACAGAAGTGTGCGGCATAAGTGGATGACATCCCCTTAACAGGAGAGGAACATTGACTGCCAGGCTGAGCAACACGACACCTGTTTAAAGGCACCACCAGCCAACAATAAAACAGGGGTAGGCCTCGTACATTCAAGGCAGCTTCCTGCACCACAAGACCAGTCGCCCAAGCTCAGTAGGGACCAGAAAAGTCAAGCAAGTGCTATCAGTCTAAGCCCTAAGTCCAACAGCCCCAACTGCCCAGCACACACACACAGAGCTGCTGGCAGGTCTCGCCCAGGATTCCTGACAGGTCACATTGGGTGTTGCTGAGTCACTTGTGAGACTCTCTCTCTATCACAGGCAGATGCCATTTAACAAGTCAGTCAATCATCCTAATTATCCCCCTGGGAATTAAGACTCAGGTTGGTTTACAGACAATCTAGACTAGGTCTGTCTCAGCATACAAAAGGTACTAACCTGCTGCCTAGAATCCATTAGACGGTGATCTTCTCCCCACCAGCTGAAGAGTTTGAGCCAGAGAGAACCATTTTATTCTACAGGGAAGCCCGTATTAGGCTAAGGGTCTCACTGGGACTCACTATCCGATCTTGCAATTAGCAAGCGCCAGCAGAAAAGTGCAGACTGAAAGTCTCAAGCACTTCTGGGGATATGAATCTTTTCAAACCTCATCTCGCAAGCCAAAGGTGGGGCAGGTTAGAGAATTCTCCGCAACCAGACATAGGCAAGCATGTAGTGGGAGGAAGAGACAATTTGCTTTTAACCACAGAGAATATCAAACAGCAGCCCAGAAGAGAAGGCTGCACTTCCATCTACAGGGGGATCTGACATCCAATGCTTTGCTCTCATGGTTTAGTACACCAGCCCCATTCCATAGAGAATTACAGAGGTGTTCTACCCAGCAGGGGACATATGTAGATCACTCTTATTTCTGCTCTTCCACTGAAGCAGAACTCCTCCACACTTGCAATTGGTCTTCCTTGGACTCCTGTCCCTACAGTGCCTCCACTGAAATTCCATGAGACCTAGCCCAAAGAATTACAGAACTCACCTATTGAGATGCCTACAACTAGCCCGAGATCCCCTGCAGCTTGGAGCTTCTCTGCCATATACAGACTTGAGGCCCATAGTTAGAGCTCCACCCAGTTCCCACAGCTTTGTGCCCACTCTGGAGGAGTATTAGCAGCATGGCTTCCAGGCCTCGCCAGCTACAAAGAACTCCCATCTGGTTCTTACCGTGTGAGGGTTGTCATAGTAGACACCGATGGAGCAGAGCTTCGGAGAGATGCTGCAGCTCTCCGTGAACAGCTTGCCACACTCGCCGTAGGGCCCCACTTTGAACTTGTATGCCAGGGTGATGTTGCGGATGGGGGGCGAGCCGGCACTCACGACCACCTCCGAGAAGAGCCCCGAATAGATGGCAAAGCCAAAGAGAGTCAGCAGCAAGAGCGCAAGCAACGCACCAATCAGTCCAAGGAGCACCCAGTCCGCCATGGCCCCTGGTGCCGCAAACTCCCCTCACAAACTAGAGAGGAGAAAGAGGAGAGTTAAGCCAACCTTAGACAGCGGTCTGGCTCAAAGCTACTTTCCAGCAAAATCAGCTACCCCCCTCTTCCAGTTCCTCTGCTTTCCACACAGCTGATGAATAAGTGAAACAGCAGCTAAGACCAGCTCAGAGGCACTCAAAAAATTAATCCCACACTCTGTTGACCATTCAGTTTTTGTAACCACATGCAACCTGTGCCACCTGAATGCCTCTTGGGAATTAAGAGGTTAAACAGTCAGGGGAGTGGGAGGCACTGTATCACCCAGTTACCAGAAGAGCACTGGTGCTCCATCCCTTTTCCCAACACGTAACAGGACCACAACTAACCAGGCTGGGAATCCGGGACACTGGAGGATTTATTTATGGTACATTGGACTAGGCAGAAGGTTAAGGACTGCAGTGTAAGAGATCATTTGTTTCTCATCTTGCCTACTGGCAAAGAGCTTTGTGGGAAGAGGCCCACTCCTTAAAGAGGGCTGGAGTATGATCAGCATGACTTTAAAACTGTGCTTCACACCCAGCAGCAGCTCCAGGCACCAGCGCAGCAAGCGCGTGTCTGGGGCGACAAGCCGCAGGGGGTGGCCTGACAGTCGCTTTCAGGGTGGCAGTCAGGCAGCCTTTGGTGGCATGTCGGTCCCGTGGATTCGGCGGCGGGTAAGCCGAAGCCTCGGGACTGGCAGACTTCCCGCAGAAACGCCTCTGAATCTGTGGGACGAGTGGACCTCCTGCGGGCGTGCCACCAAAGGCCGCCTGCCTGCCATACTTGGGGTGGCAAAAACCATAGAGGCGCCCCTGTTTACAACCCTCCCAAGACCAGATCCCTCTAACCATACCATAGCCAGAAAAAGCGAAAGGTACAATGTAAAAGGCAACATCCTCATAGTTAAAGACGCACTGTCAAGGTAGAACTGCTTTATTTCTTCACCTGATTTTTAAATCTGAAAGAGCTTTTCAATGGTAATTGACTTTCCACAATTTGTGCTGTTTGTTTACTGTCTTCTCTTCACTTCAGGCAATGAAACTAGCACAGTGAATTTCGCTGGCCGGTTTTCACACACAAGCAAGCTACTGTTGTGTTTAGCTTTCCAATAAGCCAGGGGGGAAGTTTCAATTGAATACAATAAAGAAAAGTTTCGATTTTACTTTCCCTATAACCCCATATCTATGCTCATGGCATTTTGAAAAGAAATTACATTTGGGACCCAAGTTAAATTCAACAACACCTCTTTAAAGACATTGGATAACTTTACTGTCTCTGAAAAAACATTTCCACTTTGCCCATTTGTTTATTCTGCCTCACATTGACCCCAAATCCTGCTGCTATCCTCATCAATGCAAGCACAGCCAGGACCAAACACTTCAAAATCAGCCAGATCCACCCCTGTCTAACTCCACCCACTGCAGGGGGAACAGACTGGGGTGAATCTGACCCACTGTTTCTATGTTCCTACTCACCTGAAAGTCTGAAGGCTAGAGCCTAGCAACAGCTCATGGTCTCTGCTAGACTCCTGACCAAGGATTCACGTCCCTAAAACAGGAGGAAGATATTACCATTATTTCCTTTATTAAAAACTGTAGCATGAAAACCATCACCCCCAACCCCAACACATACACTTTAGAAATAAACAGACACCCCAACCACTTTACACGTGTGTTGTTGCGCTCCCTTTTGGAAAGGAATCAGGATCAGTTCCCCTTGAGATGAATGGCATGGCCCCTTAGTTTGGGATTGTTTAGCCACACCAGAGCTGGCTGAGGAACTCCATCCAGAAAGAGATCACCTTGGAAAGCTGGAGATCTCCCTGCAGGATTGGAGAGGAATTTAAAAAGAAATACTCAGATTTTGGAAAGAAATCTCTCTAAGATCAAACATTTCATGACAAGAAAGGCTAGATGGCTTGGCTTGAGCTAGCAATAGCTGAGAGCGATGTGACCAAGAGGGGGATTTTCTTGTTTTTCCAATGGTCTGCATGCAGAAGGGGTGGAACTCAGTTTCCCTAGTTGTTACTGGATTAATGGGGTGATGGGAGAGGGAGTTTGTCATTACAGAGGACCGGCGACAGAACTTGGGACCCAGCCAATGTCCTGGAGATTGGATACCCCAGCGACTGTTGACCTGGCACCGCAAAGGCCAAGCTCAGGATCCACAGCTAGTTCTGGGAGGACAATGAGCTGTAAAGAGAGGACCCTGGTGACCTGACCAGGTGGTTCCAGCCAGAGGGGGCCAGAGGACAGATGAGAGGAGGAGACCCAGATGACCCTGTTTACCTGGATAGAAGACAATGGACACAGCAGGGCTTGGGGCTGGTGATATCAAATGCCCAGGTGGGAAGCAGGGAGGCTCTGGGCTGGAGAGAGAGAGCAGGAATAGGCCACCTGCAGGGGAGACTTGGATGCAGGGCAGTCCTTAGGCATATGCAGCATAAGCAGCTGCATAAGGTACCATGAAATTTGGGGCACCAAATTATTCCAGATTTCATGGTGCCCTAGGCAGCTGCGTGCTGCATATGCGGCAGCCCCAGCCCCAGTGACCAGTCCCTCGGCCAGACCACCATGGGCTGTGCCCCTGCAAGGGACAGAGCCATCCCTAGGGGCGAGTGGGGCCCTGGACAACTCCCTCCACCCAACTCTTACCCTTCCCCGCTGCTCTGCCCTCAGTCTGTCCCACCTCTTCCCCCAGCGACCCCGCACTCACCAGTGTCAGAAATGGGCCCAGCCTGCCCTTCTCTGCCAGCTCCCAGCTGCGGCGCTCCCCGTTTCCTGCTGCTGGTGAGTGTGGGGGTTGAGGAAAGGATGCCCCCCCATGCTCACCAGCAATGGGAAGCAGAGCAACGAGACCTCAGCCTGCCCCGCTTCCCTCGTCCCAGCCATGCCGCTTGGGGGAAGGGTTCCTGTCCACACGCTCACCAGCAGCGGTGGGAAGTGAAGCTGCCTGGCCCCAGCCCATTGTACTCTGCCAGCACCCAACCGAATCTCTCCGCTTCCCACTGCCAGTGTATGCAGAGGCTGATCCTTTCCCTGCACCCACCGGCGGGGAAGCAGAGCACCACGGCTGGGAGCCGGTGGAGTTGAGAGGCCTGGGGCTGGGTTGCTTCACTTCCCGCTGCTGCCAGTGAGTGCGGGAAAAGGATGCCCTCCGCACTCACCGGTGGCGGGAAGTGGAGCGGCGCGGCCCCAGTCCACTCCACTTCCCTTCCCTTGCCCCAGCCCCAAATGTTTCACTCGGGGGAGGGAATTTGAGGGAAGTGATCCCCCCCACTTCTCCAGCTCTCAGCAGGAGGAAGCGGAGCACTGCAGCTGGGAGTTGGCAGAGTAGAATGGGCTGGGGCCGGACTGCTGCTCCACTTCCAACCGCTGCTGGTGAGTGGGGGGAGGATCCCTTCCTTCAAAACCCCTCCTGTGAGTGACAGGGCTTGGGTCGGGGCAAGGGAAACAGAGAAGGCTCCTCCCAGCCCTCCGCTAATCCTCTGGACCACTCTGGGCCTGTGGGGCCTCCAAAAGTGGCCCCCGACAGCTCCTGCCTCCCAGACCCTGGGGTGTGGGGGAAGCCTGAGGGGCTGAGTAGGGCACCCAAATGGCTAGAGATGGCCTAGCCTGGATGTGCTGTGCTAAGGGATGCCAGGCCTGAGGGCCCTGAGAGTTTCCTGTGCTGCGTTCAGATGTTCAATAAACCCTCCTGTTTTACACTGGCTGAGAGTCACTCCAGTCTAGAGAACAAGGTTGCATTATTCCCTCTGGGAGTGGAGGCCCCAGGGATCCAGAGCAAGGGGACTCCCTGAGGGGGCCCACAGCAAGAAATAAGCAAGTCAAGGTTCAGAGAGGTGCCATTCCAGGAGGTGGAGGGGCTTAACCCCCGAGAGGTTGGACTCCGAGAAAAAGGCTGTGTCACTGAAAGGGGTTCCCCGCAAAGGACCGCACAGGGCTAAGAGTGGGCACGACCTCTGAGTCGGGGACAAGGGGCGCTCTGCAAACCTTCCCAGCTCCGCCAATGCAATTCAAGATATGTCCACTCTGCAGCTGGGAGCGTGTCTCCCAGTGCAGGGGACAGATTCATGCTAACTCTGCTCCAGCTAAAAATACCAACATGGCTAGGTAGCATAGGCAGCAGCTCAAGCTAGCCACCTGACTACAAGCCTGCCCAGACCTCCTGGGTACATACTTGGGCAGCTAGCACAGGGGCAAAACTTCAGCCAAATTCTGCTTATCAATTAAATCTGGGGCAAATCTGCAGGAACTCTGTTGAATTTAACAGTTATTCTGGATTTACCCTCAGGTAACAGGGTGCAGAATTTGGCCCTCTATTTTTATTTGTTTCTAAAGCTTACTCAGTACAAATGTTAGTAATCAAATCACACCGATTATACCACACCAATACAGATAATCCTCACAAAAAAGAAAAAGAAAGGATGTCTGCCACACAGAACAACTGAGACACAATCTGGGCTTGTCAAAAAATTAGGAAGAGGCAACTGAACCGAGCCCCCAAGTAGTTAATCAGCTCATCCACTGCACAGAGGTTATTGACAAGCACAGAAACCGGAATCTGTTATCAAATCCCATTCGCCCCCTTCTCTACTCATACAGCTGCTCAGTTTCTCCCAAGTTCCCAACCTGTCTTGTTTATTTCAGTTGTGTTCTGCTTCCTGGTTCATGTGCACCAGCCTGATGAGGTCACAACACTCGTGCACAGTCTGGGAAGCCAACATGCATTTTTCCTTCCATTCCTTAAAGAGCCACCGATGCTCTATGGAAAACTTTGAAACACATTCACTTTGGCAGCAGTTCTGCCTGGGTGTTGATGTTTTATCCAGAGGGAATGGGGAATGCAGTAGGGGGCTGTTCTAGGATTCCACAGACCAAAACAGATTCTCTGCTCCTTTCAGAGTTTGCCCAGTCCAGCTTCTTATTCCGTACCTGAGTAGTAACCTCCTGTGACAACTGTTCAGCTAATTGTAATGACACAAACAGAGGATTATGGCTTCAGGTAAGGACTAAACAACTGGAGTGGAATGAGCCCTTGGGCCCTGATGCCACTGGGATCCAACAATAGTGGTTTCAAATCAAGACAAATCACATCTGTTGCTAGCCTGCTTTTGCTGACCTGTACAGAGTGGGATTTTTTATTTAAATGAGACCCAGGCTCACTACAGACTCTTGGGGCTTGACTTAAATTGGTAAATGTTGGTTATTGTCAATTTTTGCATCATTCAGAGATTCACAAACACACACCCGTGTTCACAGCTAGAGAAAATTTAGGGTTTTTTTATTTTAAATACTGTTTGGGTTCACCTGCAAGTTGCACTGTAAGGAGTCCCACACACCCAGATACCATGGTGATGGGTGCCAGATCAAAAACACAGAGGAGAGCCCAGGGCATTGGGAGGAGGTGGGAGATTTGGAGGGGCTGATCAATTTCAGAGGGGACACTGGGCACCCTCTGGAGAGCTTGGCACGCTGAGTGTTTGGCTGTTCCTCAAAGATTTTCTCCTCCTCCAGCAAAAGAGACGCACAAATCTCTGGGGCTAGTCAAACACCTGGCCCAGCAGAACTTGCCCCAGGGCGAGTCCACTTCCTGGGGCCCCCGACGCCGCGCCGCCATACCCCCTGCTGAGCCATGGCACCGAACTCTGCATTTCAAGCCTCCTCCTTGGGAACCAGCGCGTGTCCGCCCCCACACCGCAGTGACCCACGGCCGGCCGGGCTACAACAAGGGCTTCCAGTGTCAGCCTCCTCCCGAAGCCAGCAGAGATCCCCCGAGCGCCAGTCTCCCGCCACCCCCGGGACTCCCCCTCCCCTTGGAGTCAGTTCCGCTCACCCCGCGGCGGTGGCAGCCGCGCCGACTCGGCGCTGTCCGCTCCCGGCTCAGTCTCGGGCGCTGCTGAGGCGGCGCTCGGGGGCGCGCCCGGGCAGGCGGCAAGGCGCTTCTCCCGGCTTCACCACCACCACCGCCCCCGCACAGGAGCGCGGGGCCCGGCGGGACGGAGCATGCGCGGGCACGTTCTGCCTGCTGGAGGGCTCAGCGCTGGGCGTGGCCCTGCCCATCCCGGGGGGCGGGGTGCCTGGGCAGGGCGGCACAGGCGCCTCCCCCGCCCGGGGTGGTGGGTAAAGAGTGTCTCTGGGGTCCCCCACCCCAGCCAACGGGGGCGGAGGTCTCTGGGGTTGTACCATCGCAGCACAGGGGGGCGTGGGGAGTGGTACCATCTCAGTAGGCGCAAGGGGGAGGACGTGTCTGGGGTGGTCCCATTCCAGCCAGCAGGGGGCGGAGGTCTCTGGGGTTGCACCATTCCAGTCACAGGGGGGATCTCGGGGGTAGTACCATCTCAGTAGCTGCGAGGGGGAGGGCTTATCTGGGTGGCCCTGCCCTAGCCAGCAGGGCGGGTGTCTGTGAGGTACAATACAACTGACTTGGTCTGCGGGGGTGTCGCTGGCCTGGCCCGGCCTGGCCCCTCCTTGGAACCAGGCCCGCCAGTGCGTGAGCCTGAGGTGGCACCGCCAGTCAAGGGGGAAGGGTCTATTGTCAAGGCAACGTGCTAGTCTGAGGGGGGCTCTTTGGTCCCTGGACTACCTCCCAGCTCTGCTCCCCAGCCAGCCCAAATGAGAGCCAGAGGCTGGAGGTGGGGCAGAAGAAAATGCTGGGATGGGAGTGACATCCCACACACTGGCAGCCCGGAGCAGGGCCACGGGGCAAAACCGCGCTGTTGGAGGAGCATCCAAGGCTGGGGCCATGCAGTTTACTGGGTGGCCTTTTGCTGTGGCTGGGAGGAGATCTCCAGCCTTGTGTTTGGCCATCACAAATACATGCCAGGCTGACACGTTGGCATCCGAGAATACCCTAGTCCTGTAGTATTGGCTTAGGGCGGACAGTGTTGCCAGAAGAGAGCTCCATCCGGGCCTGGTGCAATCAAGAAATGGGTGCAGAAGCATCTGTGGCATTCCCCCTCTCCCACCAGAAGAGTAACCTCAGACTAACACAGAAGAATGGGAGAAGTGTCCCTCTGGCAAGGTGACATCAGGAGAAGGCACCCCACTGTTATCCCCCAACAACCTCACCTGCACCAACAGTCATTTTTATATTGGAACATTATTTAAAAGTTGACTAGAAAAGGATGTCAAAGTCCCCATAACTCCATCACAGTGAAGCAGGAAGTGGCAGCAGGACTAACTCACACGTGGATGTCAGTCAGCAATAAGCATCATAAAAAGACCTATAAATAAATATTCTGAAAATATAATTCAAAACCAACTGACTGGCTACCAGACAGTGTTCATCACTGGAACAAAAGGGGACCTAACAAATTAATATCATAGTATAAAGGCTCACACGTGATCTAGTTTTTCCTCCCATCAGAGGGCTTCAGTGTAAGGACACACTATGTTTCTGTGCCAGGACTATGGTAGGGGCTGTTAAATTCTTCTCATCCCCAGCTTCATGATGTCCAGACCAGCAAGACTGAGCTATATGGTCATCACTCTGGTGAATCCAAATGGCCTCTACCCAATAACAGATTTGGACATTTCCTATTAGGAGACATTTTTCACCCACTTCATAGGTGTTGTATTGAGACTGGTTTGGCTATCCTCTTGAGGGCACTGTTAAATCAGCAGGACACCATGGGCTTGGGCCAACAGAGTCTCACCAGAATTCATATACAGAGATCCAGAAAGTGCTAGGAGGGCTGTAGACTTTGTCTTGTGAAATGTATGAATGGCTGATGAAACCCAGAAGAAAGGTTTGGGGGCACATTACTGATGAAGAGTGTTAATGCCTACCTTCTGGAGAACAAGACGCTAAATACCCTGAAGGGGCGATCAGGACTTTGTTCAAGACATTTCTTGTTAATGACTTCAGCCATTACCACTGGCCCTCAAACCTTCCTTTTATTGGACAGGTCAAAGAATAGCTTGATGACAGTCAAACCTGGTAATCGTCTTCAGATATTATGAGCAGTCATAAAGAGGATGGTGATCAATTGTTCTCCATGTCTACCAAAGGTAGGACAAGAAGTAATCAGCTTAATCTGCAGCAAGGGGGATTTTGATTAGATATTAAGAAAAACTTGCTAAATTAAAGGATATGTATGAATAGGCTTCTTCCAAGAGAGGTTGTGGAATACCCATCATTGGAAGTTTTTAAGAACAAGTTGGACAAACTCCTGTCAGGGATGGTCTAGGTATACCTAGTCCTGCCTTAGCATGGGGAGATGGGCGATGACCTGTTGGGGTTCCTACCAGCCCTACATTTCTATGATTCTATGGCAGTTCAGGGTTCAGCTGTATTCCTCTGTTCCTTGGCTCAGCCAGATCCCTACCTGTATGGTTTCAGACCTGGCTAGGGTAGGGAGGTATCCTGAGTTGATGCTCTTCCTCTTCCATTCACATGTCAAAAGTCAGCGGTCATGCTGATGTTCTTAGCTCTATCAGCAGCAGCCTTGAATTTGGAGGAACACTAGATGTGGTTGACTCATGGGATCTGGCACGGGTGGGCAGGGTTATTCTTTAATGGCTACACTCCTTCTGTCTGAAAGTTTTCGGAGAGTGGTGTCTGTTTATATGCCATGCCACAGAGCTTCACTCCATTCGACCTCTTTTCCAATGTGTATGACTGTGAGAGGCATGAGAGACCAGTTTTGGGCTGCAGAGCAATCACATTCCAGTAATACTCAAGTCAATGCCTCCTTTTCACCAGATGTAGGCAGTGCTTTGCTACTGCCTGGCTAAAAGTGGAAATGGCTCATTAGGGTGGAAGTCAGACCTGGTGCTTGTTGACAAGGGGAACTAACACGCGCAGTGGCTGGCGGTTGAGTCTGCTCTATCTGCTGCAGGACTGTGTCCAGGTTCATGCTCTGGGGGGTAATTTTGAGCTCCCAAGAGGCCTTTGATTTCCAGGTAGCACTGATGGCTCATTTTGCTGAAGATTACTAAGAGGCTGCAGTGTTCCTTGCTGCCACAGACTTCACCCAGCCAGCATGGCCCTTATCCCCAAAGGCTGGACTACAACTTTGCTGTGCTTGAAGACCATTCAGGAGCTTTAGCTAGTGCAGAACATGGGATCCTCCAATTTAGTGGAGTGAATTAGTGTAAACCCACTGCACTTGTGCTAGCATGGCATCTGCTTCCAGGGGCAGTTCAAGGTGTTGGTTCTAGGAGCATGGGTGGGAGAGGGTGGAAGGGCAAGAGGCAGGAAAGCCTATTTCAGTATAACTTCGAATAATACTTTACTGTGGTCTTGCTCCTTTCTTCCAAGGAGCTCAATACATTTTACAATCCCTCTTGGAATTAGGTAATATACCTTCTTCACCAGGGGGAAAGCAGGAATGTTACAGGGAAATTAAGTGCTTTGCCTGAATGTACCCAGTGAGTGCAAGCACTCTTGCCCTCCAGCCCCCAGGTTTATTTAGTCCTGGATATGCTTTAGCCTGAAAACCATAACACACACACAATTTATCTGACTAATCTAGCATATCCTGAGGGGTTTGGTTAGTTTTGACGCCCTTCATTAAGGGAATGCCAAGCAGAGCTGATGGTTGCATTTGCTAAAAAAATAAAAAGTTTTTTTTTCAGTACAGGTCAGTGCCACCAATAGGGACAGCTATTCCCAAGCCTGGGTTTTTTGGCTGGTAGGATTGAGAAGCAGCAACTCAGGTTTTGCATACATTTGGCTTTGGAGTGTTTGCGGCATGCTCGACCCTAGGAGGACAGAGAAGGAGTGCTGTGTCTCTCTCAACTGGTATATTGATCATCTTGGAGAGGCTTATGATTATGACTCACCTGGCCTTTCAACCTATTGTTATTTAAATTATTTCATGTTAGGAGGCAAGCAATGGATGTTGATTGTTGGAAAAGTATTGATTCATCTGTCACACTTGCTCTCAACCTGTTCTCTGCAACATCTGTCGGTCTGCTTCATCCATCTATGTCTATAGACTCCAGCTTTATCTGGACAGTGGTACGAGGCCCAGTGCAGGGACCTGTGTGCTGCTAGTTGGCCCAGTTAGTCAGCCTCTTAAGTTATGCAATCATCACAGACTTCGGTGAGCTCCATGCCCTTAGTAGCCCTCTACTCAGCATCAGACTCCAGTCCCTCTCTCCGGCACAGCACGCTGGTTCTTCACTCTGTCCCCACCTGCTGGAGATGCTGTGACTCAGGGAGACCCCAGTGCCAACTGACAGAGGGCATGCCTACTGTAACTCACTTCAGGCCTAATGCACTCATTGCCCCAACTCACTGTTGTCAGATTCTGTATCTGAAAGGTGTCATGTAAGGTACCATATGCAAACTGGTGACACACAAGTCATTAATATTATTGTGCGATGCATGTCCAGGTGATGTACAAAATATGATAGATGTATGCTGGAAATATGTTCCTAAATCTCTTTAATGGGCAATAACTACACCTTAGACAAAGGAATGTTGTTTTGCCTGCTTGACTGTGTCTCTAAATGTAAATTAAGAAAAGTGACACCAAAGAAAATGAAAACACATTTACATGGAAGGTAAACAAGGGCCATCAGGCGAGCAAGTGGGGGAGATGACTACTTAGCAATCACAACGGAATGGAAGTTGCACCCCAAGAAGCATTCTTTCCTCTTGTAACAGGGTCAATGAGTGTTGGGAGATTTAAGCAGACACAGAAAGCTGCTTTGGTATCTCTCACTGGGGAGCCAAAAGGGGCCAGAGCTCTTGAAATTGGAGAAAGGCAGATCCTTCAGCCAAGGGGGTTTAAGTCCCTGGGAACTGATTCTTGGTGAGAAACCTGCTCAAGCAAAGATATTGTAACTTGCTGAAATTAAGATTTAGTCACTGATCCTTCTTAGCTCTTTTACTCTTACTTGAAGGCACTTAACAAATATTCTTTGTTAATAAACATTCGTAGCCACCTAAATAACTTAGGACACAGTGATGAGCAGAGCAATCCCTGAATACCACTGAAAATCTGGGCCTTGGCCTCTTTGCATCTGCTTCCCCATAAAAGGATGGTGGCCATGAAAGTTGGAATCCACTAAGGAGTGTGTAACAACTCGCCTGCTGAATCAACTAGTCCTGAAAATGGGTTTGTATCTGTTTCCCCATCTATAAAGGAGGGATAAGCCCAAAGTGTTTACCTATTGGGATATTTTGAGGGTTAATTAATCAATCTCTGTCATGTGCATTGAGCTCCTCAAATGAAATGTGCTGTAGAAAAGCAGAAAACACATAATTTAATACAAAAATCTGCACCCACTTCATAACCATGGTCAGTGGCCAGTTTGCATTTTTGCTATAGGTGCTTGGAAAGCATTTGGATCCAAACATCTAGCTCGATAAATACAGACATTGACCACTAGATGTCATCTCTTCCCAGCAAATTTTGTCTGGGCCAAGGAACCTGGATTAAGGATTGAGAATGAAACAAATAAGTGGAACAGATGGTCTGGTAACAGCTTCTTCTGTTTTTATGAATGGAGGCTGTCGTTGGATGACATCACTGCCTCTTGACTCCACCCCTACTCTGCAGCTTCCTTGTATATTTCAGGTGCTTCTGCTTTGCCAGGGGCTAATGCACTGGAGGCTGTTGAGCTTGAAACAGGAAAGCAGCAGAAGCAGACAGCACACTGATAAGGGGACAGCAGCTCATCATCTGTAAGAGTCAGCAGAGCCTTGGGGTGGTGAGTAGCAAAGAGTTATTAAAGTGCTACTGTTAGTGGCTGGAAAATCTTTGTATTTTTTTCTCCCTGTGGGACTGAAATTGTGTTTCCATTTACATTGGGACAGATCCAGCGTAACTCCATCAAAGTCAGCGGAGTTATGTCATGGTTAACCCACTGTAACTGAGCACACAGCTGGCCTCTACATCTGCAAATCAGCTTCTGACTGTGACTTATCCTTTCCTAACTCAAAGAGCAAACAGAGATTATTCTGTCACTCGTGTTCCATATTATATGATGGGGAAGTCTCTGGTAAGCCTATTCGTCATCATTATAAATGCCTTACTTTGGATTCAGCAGATTTTATTACCAGGATAAGGCTTTGTATATTCCATGCTGGAAATTTCTATGGCTTTTTTACTCTGACCATTTAATTTCCCACCAATAAATTTTAACAATCTGAAATTAGTTTACGGATCACATTTCCACTGAAGGACTGTTCCATTCAGAGGAGTATTCCACTCACCACAGACTACTCTGTTGGATCCCTTCCCCCACCCCTCTCCAAAAAAAAAAAAAAGGAAAGTAAAAATGATTAACTAAATCTTTGTTTTCCCTTTGACTTTGTCTGACAGCACTAATGTTTAAACAAAAAAATTGCCACTAAATCATCTGAACGAGTTAAACCCTCTCCAGGGCAAAGTTCTGCTCCTTTAAACCAGCTGTCACACCTTCCTCTCTGCAGTGCCTCCACTCCCAGAAACTCAGGACATGCAGTGTAGCAAGCAGAAAAGAAACAGACCCTGAGAACTGTAAAGTACTCTCTGAAAGAATCATTTAACTTGTGCTCTTTCCGTTTCTAAATATTTCAGTACTTGGGTTATTGATGACCGGGGAGCCTGGGCAGACAAAACCAATACTGCCTTTCGTAAGCGAGGGCTGTTTCAGCGTTGTGTTTTTGTAAGGTTTTGTTTGATGAATGGACCAATATAATAATTAAGCATAATAACTTGCACTTCTATGTTTATAAATAGATAGAAAAGGATCCCAAAGCACTTTGCAAATTTAAACTAAAACTATGTACACAGAGATTATTTACCCATCCCTGATATGAGGCCTCCCCCCCACCCCCCGCTGGGCTGGAGCACAGCAGTGGTCTAGTAGTACTGTGTACAGAAATGCTACACAGCAGTCTGGGACTTTGCTTAAAGAATACCGTGTCCAATGGAAAATGTAGGGGGATTAGGATAATCAGATGTTCTGATTTTATAGGGACAGTCCCGATTTTTGGGTCTTTTTCTTAAATAGGCTCCTAGTACCACACCCTTGTTCCCATTTTTCACACTTGCTGTCTGGTCACCCTAAGGGGGATTGTCAGTCGACAGAATATAGCTGGCCAGAAATCTCAGGTTGTTGCCAGGGCTCAGTTTAGTTTGCTATCTCTCAGTGTTGTGTCACTGCATGGGTGTGTGGCTGGGATCTAGCTAGCTGCTGGTGAGCAGCATGGAATCTTTGTTGAGCTAGGAGCCAACCTAGCCTTGTTGGCAGCTTAGTGTTCAGAGAGGTCATGTTATCACGGCCCGGAAAGGACAGCAGGAGTTACACACACACATGTGAGACACAGAAATATAGGCTGGGACATTCAAAGGGGCCCAAATCCCATTAACTAACTCCCTTAGGCCCCTTGAAGTTCCATGCACAGGACATTAGAGCAGAGCTCAGACTGTCAGATTTTCCTACAGACCAGGCTTATCCAATCCATTAAAGAAAGAAATGGTTTCCCTCTCTCACTCGTGCACTGCACTGTGTCACTCACCATCACCAACATTCAGTGTCCAAGATATACTGAGGCTTCTTTCTTACTCCCCCAGATTGGTATGATCTGCTGCCTCTTGCCGGGTATCTCACACACCTGCCTGCCACATGAATGGGACACAATCTTTCCGGAGCTTTCCCTGGGCCAAGCTGATTCTGTCCAGTATCATTAGGCACTGTTCCATAATCCCATCCCAGACTTCACAAAGATGGAGGGCTTGGTAGTCCTCATGGGTTGGTGGCCTAATTGATTCTCCAGGCAAAGGGAGAAACACAGTGTGTGCATGTGAGAGAGTGTGTGTGTGTACCGGATGTAGAGCCTTACTTATTGTCTGTAGCTGTTCCTTGCTGAGCTAACTTCAGTGCAAGCATCACAGAGATACAAACACAGTCATTATTCATAAGCTCGTGATGTAGGAATGTGTTGAACCGGGAGTTATCAGTTCCATTAGAAACACTGGGCCAAATACCCAGCTCTGATTTCATTGCGGCCAATGGAGACGAGAGAGAGTTGAATTTGATTTGCCTTCTTAAGAAGAGAGTTGAGCGCAGAACCTGTAAAGATATAAAACTGTCCTGCAAGCCTTTCCCAAAATGCCATAGCCTGTCCTGCCCATGGAGGTGGCTGAACCACCCCTGTTCTGTACATGAGAGGACTTCAGGCTCCAGGGCTGTCCACTGTACTCCTTTTGCCAGCCCCAAGCTCACACATAAAGAATAACACCTGTGCTTATTAGAGCAGGAGCCACAACAGAATGATCTTCTTTGCACGAAAAGCAGGGACGAGAACCAATGGAGCACACTTATTGCCAGACACTAAAGCAGGCAAGTGTTCCTGGCCTCCTCGCTTCCATCCGTGCTCCTGTGACACTCTCTGTTGAATTGTTTACAGCGGGAAGGAAGATTTATTGCCAATCTTGGCTACTGCCCCATGGGAACTGCCTCTTCCTCTAGAAACAGCCCATCCCACACTCCTGCTGGGATTACAGCGAGGGCCTCTCCGGGGAGCACAGAGTGATCAGCAATTTTACAAAACCTGGGATCCCAGGCATAGACCTGGTGCTGAAAAAATTATCGAGGCAAAGACAGACAGCTGAGGAATCAGCTGAATAGCTCCACACATCCCAGACTGGAGCTGGGAAGGCTTTTAAACTAGTCTGGGGGAGGGAGAAGAGACGCTTTGAGAAAGATGCAGCCAGTCCTTCCCCACATGCAGGTATTTAGGGAACACTCTTAACTGAGGTAATGACCTGCTGTGACATGGCTCCTGAGAGAGGTAGAACAGAACCCCAGACCAGAAAGGGGGTAAAGACCATTTGTTCTGTTCCAGGAATCCAGGCCTAGCTTTGAGCCCTTTCTCCTCTTCAGTTTCCTAAATGCCCCACATTTGCTCTCCCAAATGCCTTTGTTCTGAGTGCCTTTCATCACCAGAGTTCACAGGACTTGACAGTATCATTACCCCTCTTCCACAGCTCGAGAACCTGAAGCACAGTGACTCGCCTGAGGTTGCGAGCTGGAAACAACACAATGGGTGGGGTGAGGGGTGGCCTGGTTCTCACTCCAGAGCCCTTTCCATTGGGTCATGCTGCCTCTCTAAACAACCCCACAGATCATAACGATCATGAGCACAAGGAAACAAACCCCAGACCCACCAGTTCCTGGATAGCGAGGTGTGAGGGTGGTGTATCAGTACCATAAAAGTGTTGGCTGCCGCATTGGGAACTCAGCTGAGGACCTCGGGAACGAAAAGCAGGAATCTCTATAGACTGAGAGAAAGAGCCTGGCTCTGCAGCTAGGGGTTGTGACTGATCCGTATTCTCTGCAGAGGAGGCAGACACGAACACCCTGACCAATGGGATGCATGGTTACACGCTCCTGTGATGTGCTGTATCCATCCTCAGTCATTCCCTGTATACCCAGGCCCAGCAGACATCCTGTGTCTACACACACCCACTGTGCCACTCACTCACACACGTGCACTGGGCCAACACAGTTTTATTTGCATAACATGGGACACAATTGTTGCTCATGTCGAAGAATGTCTGATCGTGTGCCTGCCTAGGATTTGGCTTCACAGAAACAATGTGCTTCGAAAACACCTGGCCAGGGGCTGTGATTCTTCATGTCTAACTCACTGGCAGGCTGCCATGTATTGTGTGGCTGCTTCGCCACCTCCTTCACGTCTCCCGGCATCAGGTTCAAGTTGATTTCCTTGCTTTCCAGGGGGAGATTTCTGATGTCAACTAATGTGAGGAAGTCTCTTTCCCAGAGCTTTTAATGGGGTGAACAACCGGGTAGACAATGGCTTTCAGTTTCAGTCTCTCCTCAGTCTTGTTGAGAACAGAACTGTACTGCATGTGATACACCTGCCTCATGTAGCACTACCTGCATGGTATAACCACACCCACACCCACACGCACTCGGATGTACAGAGCCATGCTGAGCTCTTTCAAAAAGTGCTGCGAAAAGCAAGGATGGTTCAGCAGCTAGAGAGCCAGCCTGTGCTGTGGGAGACCTGAGCTTGAATCCCTGCTCCGCCACAGACGCCTGTGTGTTCTTGAGCATATCACCTAAGATGTGTCTACATTGGTACTGGAGGGGTTGTTCCCAGCTGGTGCAAACATTGAGGGGGAGTTAGTGCACTAAAAACAGCAGCATAGTCACAGTGAAGCAACCAGCAGCATGGGTTGGCTGCCCCGAGGCCAATCTCATCTGAAATCCCAGGGCCATACATGGAGCTAACTCACCTAGAGTCACCACTAATGTGGAGACCCGAACTGGAAATTACATCTCTAGCTCCAGTGTAGACATACGCCTAGTCTTGATCACAGTTCCCATCTTTACTAGCACTTCCCTACTGCACAGGAGTGTAGTGGGGATAATTAGATACTGAGGCTCCCTGATACTACAATGACAGGGAGACAGAAGCCCCTTAGCTAGATACCACATACATACACATCCCACACCTTGGCCCTGGCTACGCTATTGCTCACTCCAGTGCAAGTGAGCTGATGTATCATTCCTGTTGGGAGCCTTTATGCAGACACGCCTCCTGCACCCTCAGCACTCTTTGATTTACCCCATCTCTGCTAGATTCATTCAGGTTTGACTGATATGGTGTTAAATGGCTGGGGCCATGGGATCCTTCTTTGCCTTAAAATGCGGCTGCAGTCAGAAAAGTGACCCTGCAAAGGACACTGGGGGCTCCAGGTTTACTTTCCTCTCATCAGCTCAATTAAGCCTCCGCCCTGACACATCTTCCTTGGGTTTCAGCTCATCACCAGGATGACCCGGGTGCAGGGCCCCTACATGGTGCTGAACAAATGGCTAGCTGGGGCTAAAGGCATGGTGTGGATCTGCCTGCCAGCCATTCCCTAATTCCCAGGAGATTGGACAGGCCAAATCCAGTGCTCCTAGCTCAGGAGAATTCCCATGGCCTTCTATGGCAGGGCTGTCTGTGTAAGGACTGCAGGATCAGGCCCCAAGGAACCACCTAAGACAAAAACCAGGCAAGATCTCTTCTTTAACTTTCTATTAAACTCCAGAGCCTCTCCTTCCCTGGCTTAAACCCTAGGGGAAGCTACTGAGGTTCATTCAACTGGTGTCTTTGAGTGGTGGCGGGCTGAACAGTACATTTTATCCCCTGGAGTGAGGCCACTCAGGGAGTGAGAGAGCCAGGCCTGAATGGGCCAGAGGAAAGAGCAGCTCTCCAAGAGGCTGTGGGAGCACGGCCCTGTACAGGGGTCCTCCAGAGAGCCTCCCATCAAACCCAGGCTGCAGTTACAGAGCCAGTCCAGCTGACAGCCTCTGAGAAGAAGCAGAGAGTGGTGCGGGAACCCCCTGCTGCTCATTAAAACATTTTCTCTGCTAGAGTCCCTCATGTCTGTTTGTTCTATTTTATTCCAATTAGAGCAGGAGACCGGGGGAGGGCAGGGAGCGGGCTTCCTTCGGATTAAAAGAAAACACTGCAAAGCTTTGATGTGTCGAGGCGGGAGGCAGGCGCCCTTGGCTGAGGCAGGGAGCAGCTTTAGAAACGTAAGGCCCAGTAACCTCGGCCCAGGGCACTGGCTGGCATCAGTGAATCCCTCTTCCTGGGTCACTGAGCAGAGCAGCAGGTGACTCCTGTGGCAGGCTGGCCCCAGCTTTAGGGGCAGGCCAAACCGAGGAGCCCTGCAAACTAAGGGCCTTGATCTGAGAGCTGCAGCACACTCGCACCAGCTCCCTCTGGGCCAAGGAGGTCTTAGCTTACTGCAGGAGAAATCCCTTTGAAATATATTTGTAGGAGAGTTTTCAGAGTTGAATGTTGGCGCTAGAAACTGGTTTCTTGAGAGCTCTGGATAGTGATGTCTCCGTGCCGCAGGGCAAGCAGCCTTCTCCACTGCCCCACTTGTGTCAAGGCTGAGCAGCTCTAGGAAAAGTGCCTTCAGTCCTTGGCCTCACTGCTGAAACTGTGAGCAACCAGCCCTTCGTGAGGGCAGGCCATGATCACTAGGAACCTGACAGACCACACATGTTTCACAGAGGCCACCGAACAGCCAGCAGTGCCAGTTACTTCTAGACTCCACTGACTGTGTCCAGATTTGCTCTGGAGACCTAACGGTGAAAGTCTCTGCATCCAAATCCTGGGAGCCAGAAGTCGTTCTGCAGGAAATGAAAGATCACGAAAAAAATGGGTGGGTGACACTTGCTAGAGTCAGCCGAGTGCTTTACAAGTTACCACACACCTCTCCCCACTGCAGCAACCGTCGCCTCCTCAGCACCTGGGGGCTCCTTGCAGCTCTTGGGCCAGACCAGACCCACGCTTGCTAGTAGAGGGGAGGTGCAGATGGTATCTCCCTATGCCAGCTTGGTCCACTGTCTCCTAACAGGATTCATCCGCTGGAGAAAGAGTGGACAGGTCCTCGAAGGTGGGGATTCTCACCTTGCGGGCAAGTCAACAAAACCCCACGGCCAACAATATCAAAGGCAGACAAGTGATCTGACAGCATCAGCATTAACACCTGCTCTTGACCCATTGCCAGCAAGCAAGACAAGTGCAATCTTTGTGCATTGCTAAGGCCTGAAACCAGAGGCGGGGAGGGATCAAGGAACCCTGAGGCCTCCAGTCAACACTACAACTGCCTTGCTCAAGAATGGAAGATTAGAGAGAGAGAGAGAGAGAGCTGGTAAGTGTGCCAGCCACAAACAATAGCTTCCAAATTATAGGATTAACAGCCGCTTGTTAGAGGGAAGCCAGTTCCCTAACCTCTCCTGGGTGGTATTAGCCACCTTGGCCATCAATGGGCACAGTCCTTTCCTATTTGCATTACAAGCCATAAGGGGCGTGGCACCAGAAGAATGGAACCTCAGGGAGCAGAGCTCCCAGAGACCTGTCCCCTCCGGACAGACAAAGATCTGCTCCCTGGAGAGCAGCCTGTCAAGTTCTGATCCCAGTAATCCTGTGTATGGAACAGGTGGAAAATTCTTTTCAGTGCAAGAGAGAGTTTCAGCAGCTGGGATTTGCCGGGTTCTCAGAGAACTCGGCATAGTTCTGACGGACACAGATCCATCCTCGGAATAGGGGATGAGGAGAAAGCAGAGGCAGCTGCCCAGCAAATGGGGTGAAATTGACAAAACAGCTGAACCCTGGAAGGGCTGCGAGCTCTTTACATCAGGATATAGAAATAATTAAAACTGAAGGAAGAGCTGACAGCCCCAAGTGTCAAAACAAGCAAGAAAGTTCCGCTGACCTGGACAAGACCTGCTGCCAGGCTCTCCAGCACTGAGTTATCGGGGGGACAAAGCTATTACCACATACCTGGGAGCAGTGGGTTCTCCTACTTGACAGGTATGAAAGACAGATGGTGAAAAGCTAAAGCAGCTCATATAAAGGAGGAACATGGTGTGTGGGCTGAGAGCAGATAGAGCCTGTTTCTTCACGTTCCTGGAACATAGCATGCTTCTGTGTTGCCGCTTTTGGGAGAAATCTGTGCAGGGTGATAATTGCGATATAACTGCATTGAATCTTACCAACCAGGACTGAGGGGCATTGATAGGACTGAGGGTCGCAGTGCTGGCGTAGCCAGGGGACTACCAGTTAGGACGGAGGGGCCCTGGCAGAGAGTAGACGTGAGGGAGGCTTGCACAGAATGTGCCTGTTATACGCTGTTAGCATTTCCCCAGTTTGAGTGCTGCAGAATTCATCCCTTCCTCCTGCTCCCTCCCTCTCTCTGCCTTCAGGACTCTGCACAGGCAGTTTCCTGACTCATATATATCACCAAAAAGACTGGAGGTTACGGGCTACTTTTTTACTGCACATGTATTGGCTTGGCCTGCTGTCATATGGGCTCTGGGCCCAGTGTTCACACTCCTGCCTGTTAAGGCCACTCGCACAAGGGATGAGATGTTAAGTACGCGTAAGGCTCACAAGAACAGTACGAGCCATCCAGCGACCCGTGCACACTCACCGCACGGAGGGCTGTTCCCTCACCTGAGAGCACCAGGGGAAACACAGCAGAGGAGGGAAGTGGGGCAGGGAGGGACAGGAACTCATTTATTTTTGTCTTTGTCATCTCATGTAGAGAAAGACGACAGCTGTCTTGCCCTGAGCCCTGCATTAAGCAGGGAGCAGCCACAGCTGCTGGGGAATCCATCACGCTTCACCGTCGGAACTAAAACCTCCATGGAATTCATGGAGCAGAGAGAAATTTCGGCACACGTATACATGCAGCCCAGTGCACACACATTTGTTTTGACAGAGGCACAGGCAGGGGCCCACAGACATAGGTATGTGTCTCTGCATACAGACGTATACAGACGAGTATGAGCCCATGCATACTGGTACCACCCCTTGCACGTAACATGTACACGGAGATGCAAGTAGCAGCACACTCATACACTACTCAAATGAATGCACAGAGGGAGGTCCCTATTGAGATTCAGATCCACTAAGCACAGCCCCAGAGCGACACACTATACAGTAGGGGGAAGGGTGGCCTGGGAATGCCTCCTGATTATGCCCCGAGCAGGTGTGGGACAGTGGTCATTCATGGCCCTGTCAGTCACCCTTTCTCCAGCAGGCGAGGCCTGACTTGGTGCATGATTCACTTTTGGTCATGGAATTGTGGGGGGCTCTCTTGGTGTGCCTACACTGCAATTAGACACCCACGGTTAGCCCATACCAGCTGACTTAGGCTCAGGGGCCATTTCATTGCAGTGTAGACATTTGGGCTCAGGCTGGAGCCTGGGCTCTGGGATCCTGCAAGGTGGGCTCCAAGACCCTGCATAGACATACAATCTAAGTCCCTCTTGCAGCCCAGACACTGCAGTGCCTGGAGTCCATCCTCAGGATCTCCAACATGGCCAGCGGGGACGTGGCAATGCATCCTAATGCTGTCGGTCCCTTCCAGCAAGGGCCGAACCTGTCGCTTCATTAGTGCCCCCAGCTCCAGCTCCTGCTGTCTCAGGAGAGCCTCTGCAGGTGAAAGCAGGACTGCAGCATCAGGCCCCCCAGGAATGTGAAGCCTGGATTTAAGCACAGGATCTGCGGCTAATCCACTCCCGCCTAGCTCTCCCATGCTGCAGTGCAATGCTAGCCCAATGCAGCGGGTATCTGGGGGAGGGGGAGTTAAAGGCACTGTGCACTCCTATCTCAGGCAACCTAAGAGCGAGTCACCCACAACCTGATCTAGCAAGAGGCTCCTCTTCCCCTGCAGGGACAGACTAGGTGCAACTCCCTTCTGGCTGTCGCTGCTGGCTACTCCCCTGAGCTGCACCCAGCTGTTGACCCATCCTCCTAGGCATGGCCCATCTAGCTCCAACCAGAAACCAAGCCAGCAAATGTCATTTCTGGATCATTCAGGAAACAATTAAGAACTGCTGTGCTGTGCAGCGCACAGGGCAGGCCCCCATTGGGCTGGGGGCATGGAGCAGGGAGCATGTTGTAATTGCTATTGGTGCAGTCATATAGCTCAGAAGGCTCATGCACAACATACGCTTCCATTTTGGGAGGCGATCCACAGCTCACCTCTCACTGCCAGGATGTGTTCCCTGAAATTCAGTCAACAACTCCTTAGCTCAGTTTCCTCTCATAACTCCTAATTACAGCCACTGGGAGGAATTCTGTGGGTAACCCCTCTGTGGTGTTTACACTCTCTCCTTTAGTGGTAATCTTACCCCTGTAGATGGGTACGAATCAGGTATCGGCTCTAACGTAGGTGCATTGAACGATGCCACAGGATGCCCAGATGAAGTCACCGAGTCTCAGCCCTGCCATCCGTTGCGCCCAGAGCGCTGTCTGAGGTTGGCCCAACGAGAGAGGCACTGCTCCTGGTAGGCTGGGTAGCCAGTGGGATCTGGAATGCATGACTCCGCTCAATCGCTCAAAGCCAACCCAGGTCAATAGACTAAGATGTGACCACTCAAAGGCTGCTTGGATGCCTATGTGAAGAGCCTGTCCGGTTTCAGTCCAGTTTGTGGTGGATTGGTATCTAGACAACAGCTGGTAGCTGCAGCCCACATCTGTGTGAGGTGCAGCATCATAGCTGGGAAGCTGGTGCTGTTTGGCAGAGGACTGTAGTTTCCAGGTTCAAAGGGCTGTGGCATAGTTGTGGGGTGGGTAGCCAGGCCAGTAAACACCAAGGGTTGGGCGGAGTGCTGCAGGTCCAGACTGAGGTGCATTTGGAGAGCTGTGGGGCGGAGGAGGCAGAAGTGCTGCTGGTTGGCGGGGGAGCATTGGCACAGAGGTGGAGGAGCTGCAGGTCAGGCAGGGGGCAGGTATAGCTCATCCTGGACT
Source organism: Dermatemys mawii (assembly GCA_007922305.1). Taxonomy (NCBI): domain Eukaryota; kingdom Metazoa; phylum Chordata; order Testudines; family Dermatemydidae; genus Dermatemys; species Dermatemys mawii. The sequence continues at coordinate 11,578,614 of ML677379.1, read as the reverse complement.
CATGACCAGCTCTGCCCAGTGTCATGGGGGGTGGGGGAGTCCCGTTCCCACACCCCCCACTTCCTGGGATTCACAGTGATTCTTAGCTAGCCAGTAGATCAGAAGGTTTATTTGAGATGCCAGGCACACAATCCCACTTAGAGCTGTCAGTACAAACAGGCCCCCTTGGCCCGGCCCTTCTGGGGGGCAGAGAGATGGGACCCCGAATCCGGGCTCCCTCCACTTTCCCAGCCAGCGTCTAACCCCTTTTCAAAAAACTCCAACGTCTGCCTGCCCTTTGTTCCCTTGCCAGCCCCAAGGTGTCAACTCCCCTCCCCCTCCATCTCAGGTTACAGCTCCAGGTTTCCAGGTCAGAGTAGCTTAGCCTCAAGAGTTATGTCCCCCCTTCTCCCTGCTTGTCACACCCAGGGACACTAGTCCTTTTTTATGGAGAGAAAATTCACCAAAACCCTGCCTCAACGCCCGACTCCAGAACCCACAGAGACTGACCCGGCTCCCACTAACACTACCCGGGTCCGTCTTCCCTGCTCCGGTCCTGTCTTCCCTGCTCCGGTCCTGGCTCTGAAGCCAGATACACAGAAGTGCCCTTGCCCAGCCGCCTTCACCCACCAGTGTGCCCCCCTCCAAACAGAGTGAGAGCACACTTGTCGTTCGGGACAGTTGATTACATAAAGCTGTCAGGAGTGTTTAATTTAACCTTGGATTCATCATCTGCAGCTTGTTTCCATCCACCGGACACCCGCTCCCCGCCCCCAATCTGTATAAACTCTCCCTGGGACAAGTTCCCTCCGAGAGTATATTTGGGCAGAGGTTTATAGCTTGGGACCGTTATCCCTCGTACGGGGAGCCCTTGCTTGGTTTCTCTCCTGAGCTGGAGTGGAAGAGAACCTGCTAGGCCGGTGTTGACAGGATACTGCTGGGAGAAGGATGCCTCTGCTGGAGTCCTCGGTGATATGGGCAGGGCACTGCTGCGGAGCCCCTAGTCGAGACGTGCTGTGGGGGGAGGGGCGCAGAAGTGCCCACTGCTCCATGCCCAGTTGGCTGTGTGGTTAAAGCTCAGAGTGCCTCATTGGCTTGGAGTGGACGCTGCTGTGTGAGGAAGCCCACCAGGGAGGTGTGCTTCCAGCATAAGGACTGTTGTGGGAGGGGAGAAATTGGTGAGCCAACTTTAGTTGAAAGTGATCTTTGACATTCTGTTTCCAGAACTGAAGAAGCCCCGAACAAAGCAAATGCCAAGCTGGAGGCGGACTACCCCACACAGACTCCATAGAAGCTAATTTCACTGCACCCCTTAACCGCACAACCCGGAGCTGCCACAATAGCCCGCCCATGCCCCTCAGTACTGACCTGCTGCACTAACACAGTGCCACGAACATAGGCATTGCTGCTCCCAAAGGAACAGTGAAGCCTGGCATCCTGCCTCTGATGCTTCTGAGGAAGGTGCACAGCCCTGGAGCCTTGTCATTTCTTCCCTAGCTAGAGTAATGATGGGTGCTCCTTTTATTCCTTTAAGCGCCTAGTCCCTTTTTCATCCAGGGTATACTGTTTGCCTCAATACCATCCTGCAGCAGGGAGTTCCACAAGTTGCATTAAAAGACTGGTACAGTAGACACTGGGGGCAAAAAAGACAGATCAAGGGCAGTAGACAGAAAAATGGCTTTCTAAGCCTTGTGCACTGTAATAAGGATTTATATCTAACAATACCAAGGCAAAGCAACATTGGCTTGAAGCGGCCTTTGAATTAAGTCCTGGATAGTAGAGAGCAGTGGTTCTAAACTAGGAGTACATGTACCCCCTGGGGGTACTCATAGATCTTCCAGGGAGTACATCAACTCATCTGGCTATTTCCCTGGTTTTATAACAGACTACTTAAAAAGCACTCGCAAAATCAGTACAAACTAAAATTTCATACAGACAACGTCTTGTTTATACTGCTCAATATATACACTGAAATGTAAGCACAATATTTATATTCAAATTGATTTATTTTATAATTATATGGCAAAAAAGAGAAAGTCAGCCATTTTCCAGTAATACTGTGCTGTGACACATATTTTTATATTTGATTTTGTAAGCAAGTAGTTTTCAAGTGAGGTGAAACTTGCAGGGTACACAAGACAAAGCAGACTCCTGAAAGGGATACACAGTAGTCTGGAAAGGTTGAGAGCCACTGGTGTACAGGGGATCCATTTTTGTAACTGCGCTTCCTTTGCCCTGTCCCTTTTAACAATGGCTGCCTGCTTGCTTTGGGTTAAATATCAATGGCTGCTTCTTTTGCATTTTTCCAGAGCTTGGACCACGTTCACAGCTAGCACGAGTTTCCTGGACTCGTAACCCTTATACCAGCAGAGAACTGGCTGTCTTGCAGGGGAGGGCAGTTGTCCTCTATTATTCCGATTTCATTTTGTGGCCTGATCCTGATCCCCGCAGGAGTTTCCCCTTGACTTCAGGAGATGCAGGATTGAACCTTGGCACACGGTATCCACTGGCCCCTTTATTTCATCCCCTAGAGGTGGCGTGTGAAACACACGAGATCCCCCTCAACCCACAGGGCTGTGGTTCAGGCGCGGTCCTAGGCTGTGGAGGGTCAGGGCTCTGTTCTCGCTTTCCCTTGCACAACCCTGCAGCCACCTAGGACCATCTTGGGCCATCAGGTCACACAGGGTTCCCTCCCACCGCTCAGCACTGTCCCCAGACAGGCACATTCCATTTATAGCAGCCTACAATTACCAGCTAGTGTTTTCCCAGGGCTTCCAGAAACCAGTGAACACTGGCAGGAACCTCAGGCCAGCCCCAGCCCTGGTCTTGTGATGAGCACTGGGTTTGCTGGGGAGGGAGGGCGGGGGAGCCTGCAGGCTCTCAGCTTCCTGACCAGGAAGCTGGAACATGTGCAGTTTTTAATCCATCAGGAAAGGGTAGGGTGATCAGATGACCCATTTTTAAAGGGACAGTCCCATTTTGGGGGACTTTTTCTTATATAGGGGCCTATCCCCCCCATCCCATTTTTTCACAATTGCTATCTGGTCACCCCTGAGAGGGCAGGGTGCACACACACACCCAGCTCACAGGAGAGGCAGCTCCAGACCCAGGAAGGGGAATGCAAGCATGGCTGTATGCAGAGGTGGATAATAACATGAGAGAGAACATCGGTACAGTGTACTCTGTAGGGCGGGGGGACCCATCAGGACAGAATGCAGTAGGTGCTGCTAGTTGCCACCCTCTATGCTGTTACCTAGGGCAACTTGCCTGCCTAGCGGTGACCCGGGCATTGCCCGGCCCAGAAGGGCTACTATGGTGGGGATACACCTGTTGCTGCTCGTGCCTTGTGCTGGAACAGCACCCATCCCCCCGACATTCCCTCTCTTCACTGCAGTTGCTCATTTTATTTGTTGCCCCTTAGCCTCTCCTCTTCCTCCTTACAGAGGGGACAGGTGGCCCAAGCAGCAGCCGTTCTGGGGGGATGGCAGGAAGAAATGTGGTCATGAGGGTGGAAAATGGCTCTTTGATGCCAGCCCCTCAAAGCCCCAGCACTGAAGTGGCGAATCAAAGGAGAGAAAACAGTAAGGGTCTGGCTATCCTGCAATTAAAACCCCACAGCTGGTGCAGGCCAGCTGACGCAGCCTCCAGGGGCTCCAGCTAAGGGGCTGTTCAACTACGGGGTGGTCCTAGAGCCTGAACATCTACATCATCCCCCCATGAATTGTGGGAGAAATCCGCCGGCCTTGCTGGGTGCGTGGGGGGGAATTGTGGGAAGGGATTGGAGGACTAGTAGCACTCAAGCAGCATTAGCCTGCATCTACATGACACTGTGAGTGTGTTAGCAGCTGAGTGGGTGTGTTGGGGGAGGAGGGTTGTGTTCTCTCAGGTTGTGCCCATCCACCTCCCCTCCCCGGCAAGCCAAACCAAGTAAAAAGCACTACCACACTGGAGTTAAGGGTTTGTGTGTGATGGGCCTGTCTGCTCTGTTGTAGCCACTGCCTACGCCAATGGGAAGGGATTCTCCCATTGGCGCAGGTAACCCATCTCCTCAAGAGGAGGCAGCTAGGGCGGGGGAAGCATGGTCTACGCCAGGGGTAAGGTCGGCATTGATGGGTCTCGCAGGGGTGTGGATTTTTTACCTTCCTGTGAGACGTAGCCATACCAAGGTAAAATCCTAGACCAGGCCCCAGTAGTGCAAACATTGTCGTATTGATTGCACACGATAGGCTTGTACTGCAGCAGCACTATCTCTGCAGGGCTCTCCCATGCACAGGGTCTGGCTGCCTTGTCAGCTGGGCAAGATGCAAGAGGAACCTCTTTGAGCAGCTTTTCAAGGGCTGCAGCCTGCAGGCTTTAGATTCCCTGGCTAGTGCATTCTGGGATCTTGGGATTCCTCAAGGAAGCAGAGGTAACTATGCTGAGGGAAGAGGGAAACTTGCTCTCCATCCCTTGGAAGCTGTTTGACTTTGCTCTAAAATGACTTAAATCCTACAGGGATGGGCACCTAAACATCATTAAAAACAGCATTCACGATGCCACAGTGCAGCACTGTGGGCAAGTCCCTTCCCCTTGCACCTGGGTGTATTTAGCCAATGTGAGCTTTACAGAACAGGGGAGGTTTGCACTGCTCTTCCCACACCGAGGCAACACCACAAGTGCAAGGGGTTTTTATAGAGGTGCAGCATACCTATGCGGAAGTTTGTCCCAGGACTCTTCTACCCTACCCTACCCTAACCGAGCCCAGGGTTTCTGGGTTTCTATTGCCACTGATTCAATGAATTCTCAGGTGTCAGAATAGCAAAAGGTTTTTTTCTCCTGCTGATTATAGCCCATCTAAATTAAACAGCCTCTTAGAATTGGTATGGCAACTACCACCTTTACATATTTTCTGTGTGTGTGTATATCTATCTATCTCTCTTACCTATTGTGTGTTCCATTCTATGAATCTAATGAAGTGGGCTATAGCCTATGAAAGCTTATGCAGAAATAAATTTATTAGTCTCAAAGGTGCCACAAGTACTCAATCAATTCTCAGATAGGGCCCAAGCCAGCAAAGGAGAGTGGATATTTTTTTGTTTTGGGGTTTTTTTTGTAAAAAAAATAAAGCAGATTTTTTAAATTTAAAATCAGACATTTTTGATTTTGTTACTTACATTATAACATTTTTCTTTTTAAAAATAAACCTGTTTAAAAGGAAATCTGATTTTAACCCAAAATACGTTAAGGCCGAAACTTTAGTTGTAAATGAGAAACATGCTTTGATAAGAGACGTTCATGTGGCCAAAAAGTTTAAAGTTGTTTTGTTTAATAAAAATAAATTGTATTTGCTGTTGTGCATTTAATTCAATTCCAGTTACCATCCTAATGCCGCTCAGCCCAAATCATGAACCAAAAGCTAATTATGTTGTAAATGAGCAATATATCATTCACCATTTCCTAACATACTAAAAGTGTACAAGTAACAAAAATGGGAAAATAGTAAGCTATAGGACTGCTTAAATAAATGTTTATAGCTATTGTGTACCCTCCTATGTAGCAAAAGGTTGTACCATATCTAGTGCAAAGACTCTAGTTGTAAATCAACGTTTTAAAGGATTACATCAACCAATGAGAACGCACATTTCTTTAGGAAGTAACTGAAGTGCAAATGAAAAAGTCCATTATAACCAGTGAGTTAAATCAAGGCTTCCCACCTGATGATTGAAATCGCTGATTTAAATCACTGACTTCAATCGCCTTGATTTAAATCAATCTGCCAGGCAGCAGGAAGAACTTCAGGGCTCAGCACATGCAGGCCAAAAGCCCAAAGTGCTCCGCCCTGCTAAATGCATGGCAGAGAGAGATGCAGAATTCCTTCCTTTCTGTTTTCAGCTGGAAGTGGCTCCAGAATCTCTCCCAGCAGAACATGCTCCCAGGAGGAAGGAGAAGCTTTCCCTGCTGAGAGGAACCCCTGCCAGAGAGAAACCATCAGCATGCCAGCTCTGGTCTTTAGCGGGCAGCACCTCTCCACTGCCTCTGCCCTGCTGACTTGGATTCTCCTGCTGACCATTGAGAATGGCAGTGCCTGGAAGCAAAGCGTCCCTCGCCTTCGCCTCTCGTACAAAGGTAGAGGAGCCTGCGGCTGCTCAGCCCTGCAGTCAGAGCCAGGATTTCTTTGCTCTGTTCATGCCCTGTTCAGAATGATCTAGAAACAGCATAGGCAGCCAAGCTGACTGGCAGCTAGTGAGGCCAGGGATGGCGGGAAGGAGGAGGACCTGGGCTACTGGGTTTGGGTGGGGCCCAATATCAGCCATACAATGGGGCTTCTTGCCCTGCAGTAGTTGTGGCCCGTGAGGCACCAGAAGTTGACAGAGGCAGAACTCAGCTGACTGCAGCATGGCCGGAGGGGGACACCAGCATGGCGAGAGAGCTCAGAGAATGCCACCACCCCATGGGGCTCAGGCAATGCCCATCTAACTGCTGCTGTTGAGGAGGGGGGTTGGAAAGGGAATGGGCACAAGGGGGTGTCTAAAAATACCCCATTTTGCCATGAGACTCAGCGTACAGTGCTTTATAATGTTCCATGTACTATGTAAGGCACAAGGCCAGGGCCAGCCCTTGCCATGGGGAAATGTCACGCACTGCAGGAGGCCTTGGGTAGCCTCTAGCTATACAGGCCATGCAACAAAACACATGGTCCAAATGCACGGGGGAAAGCGTATGGACTTCAGGGTGAGGGCAGGAACAGAGTCAGCCTGTAGTCACCTGAGAGGAAGCATGGTTAGTGGTTAGAGCAGGATGTTGGGAATCTGGAAAGCTGGCTTCTGCTACTGACACAGTGTGTGGCCTCAAGCGAGTCACTTAACTCAGCTTTGTGAGGCTCAGTCAACCAAGACCTAATACATGGATGCAGGGAGGCTGTATTCCCTGTCCTCTGTGGTACAGAGCCCTGTGGGGCTCCCTGCACCTCCTCTCCTCTTATGCCGGGCCAGGGAGGAACTGGGGGACTCTTATGCTGGGCCAGGGAGGAACTGGGGGATCTGCAGGCTACACAGATCCGCTGCCCAGCACCCTGCAAGCAGGGGGGCGATGGCAGCTCCATGGAGCGAAGCCGTTGCTGCACTACAGCCCAGGGCAAGGATTCCTACTCAGTGCCCAGCCCGTTTACTCCAGCCGTGTGGGCGAGCAAGGAGCCACCCTTCATACTGCCGGAGTTTTAGCTCTCATCACCTCCCCCAGTTCTTTTCTGTAAGGATGTGAGGGGTGTTCACACCACAGCATCAGCCCTCAGCCTCTCTGCTGAGGCTGCCGGTGCAGGAACCGGCCAGCGGCAGGTTTGTGAAAGGTGCACACATCCACATGGAACTGGACTGAGACCTCAGCTTGTCTCGCAAAGGGGCCACCAGACAGGCATCACACTGGGTTCCTTTTAGGGACACAGGGATTGCCAGACTGGCTCACACCCAAGGTCCATCTAGCCCAGTGAACTGGAGGCCAGCGCCAAATGCTGCAGAGAAAGGTGCAAGAAACCTCCTTGTCCCTGGTAGTGAGAGCTTGGCTCAAACCATGGGGGCTAATATCACTTCCCAAAGTTTTTCTATCATCACTTATGTTAACTGGCTAGCCTCACTGTCCATAGAGACCATTCTTAACAACTTCCTGAGGCAAGGCAAGCTGATCGCGCATTGGAGGAAAGCTTGGGTCAGTTTTGGATGTTCCACCTTTCTGTTTCATTGACTGTCCCCTTGTTCACGTGTCACAAGGCAGAACAGAAGTTCTCAGTCTCCCTTCTCTATCCCATTCATGGTTTTATAGCCTTTCATAGACATGTAGGGCTGGAAGGGACCTTGAGAAATCCTGCACTGTGGCAGGACCAAGCAAACCTTTATCACATCGCCTCTTATTTATCTCCTTTCTAAGGGGACAATCTCAATCTTTTCAGTCTCTTCTGAGGAGAGCCGTTTCAGGCCCCTCACTGAACTGTCGCTAATTCCGCAATGGGGCCACATCAGCCCTTGACCTTATTTCAGCTAGTGACAAAGATGCTGATTTGTCTAGTTATTTATACTGCATTCATCACCCATCCTAATGGCATGATATTTCGATGCCGTGGATACTGACAACAATCTTATGTTCATGGACCACATAGCCCCTTTCAGCCAAAAGGATTCGGAAGCATTATACAGAATCTGTGGAGGGCTTCAGGGCCCAACAAGGAAATGCAGCCACCTCTGGTATAGAATGCTGTGACTAGCTCGTTAACAGCACATAGCAAAACTACAAACCAGCTTGTAGGACAGAGGGAGTGAAGACTAATCTGCAGAGCTTACTCATGAGTTGGGATCCAGCCAGGCTGCTGGAATTCACATTCCTGCTCTCGGGAAAACCAGCATGGGCTTGTAAGGCAGAGGCCCAACTCACCAGCCAGGGCCTCTGAGACCTCACAGCCTTTCCATCCCTTTTCTTCAGGACTTGGCTTGTTCTGCTTTTTCCAAGTAAAACAGTTTAACTTTAGCTCCACTTGTAAATCAGGCCCTTCCCCTGACACAGGGTCTCCTGCTGGCACTCTGCCAGAGATCCCTGGGAATTAAGGCGAGCTGCTCTACTCCCTTCTGCTGGAGATAGCTTTATGAGCTCAGGCTGCCCTTTATACTCCCACAGGCCTGGCTCTGAGTCACAATCTTCTCCCAGTTGACCCCCTTCAGCTGGGAAGTGGGCTGAGGCCCCACCACCTTAAAGAGCCAGCTCAGCCTGAGACAGGGCTCTTTAATGGCACAGTGGTGAGGACGCTCTCTGATTTTCACCCAGCAGCAGTACAGCACACCCTAGCTCCGTGCTGGCCCACTGGATCAGCGCGGACATGGATGAGCACCATTTACCAAACTGCCCCACCAGTAACGCCTACCGTAGTTGGGCTTCCTTGGAGGCCTCCCATCCAAACTCCAGCCAGGCACAAGCCTGCTTAGTTGACACTAGCTGAGGACAGTGGTTCTGCCGCAGGAAGAACTTGGATGATGGTGGTGGCATCAGGGCGGAGGTGAGGACCATGAATGGCTCATCAGGGCAGAGCAGGGATGACACCTGTGACCATATGTCTCCTCTCACTCCCAGAGAAGAGAGCCAGTTGCTTGGCTGTCTGACTGAAGGGCAAGGGGAACTTAGACTGGATGCTTATCAAACACAGAGTGTCACAAAACTCTGTCTCCTGGACGCTAAGCCTGAGGTAATGGCCCATTGGCTGTGGTCTAGGAGGGATGCACTCTCAGTACAGAACCGACTGGGCAAAGACTGGCACTCCAGCCGGTAGATGCCTTGCGGGTTTGTTGGGAGCCATCAGAACTGAGGCTTGAAACCAAGGACCACAAGGGAGTGGAAGGAGAAGTTGGCCCTGGTCAGGGCTGCCTGCACACACTGTCTGCCACGCAGCATCCGGTGAGGAAGCACCGTGATCCAGAGCAGGTCATCGTTGGGCGATTGCCAGCGTCGATAACACATCTCACACACACAATGGCTGGATCTTCCTCTCCTCAGCCAGGCGGGAGCAGAGATTGTTTGGAGGAGAGGACCGAGGAGGGCTTCCTTCTTCAAAGCCGGAGCGGCCCTCGTGCTGTGGACAGAGCTGGGAGAGGAAGCTCCCAGCCTCGGGCCAGCTTGGGGACAATGTAGACAATGGCAGGAGGTGTGACTCACAGACCACACACAGCTCGGTCAAGGCCACAGCGACCTGACAAGTTTAGGTTTCAAAAACCCCCGAGGAAAGAGACCTCCCAGACTCCCTCCGCCCCAGAGCCGCGTGGAAGCTGGGCTATCGTCAGAGCCCTGCAGGGGGGAGGGGCATGGGCTGAATGGGGGTAGGGAGAAACCCAGACAGGCTTTCGGAAAGGAAATGACAGACCTAAGGCAGGGAGAGCAAAGGAAGGATGGTGCACAGGGGAAGACGGCCCAGAACAATAAGGCTAAGCAGCAGTATGACCCCTTATACCATGATAACGCCATTGGGTGGCTTATAATAGAACGCCGGCCTCTCTGAGACAATCCACTCAACTGCTCCTGAGACAGACAAGGGAGGGCCTGAACTAGGGACCTCCAGAGCTGAAAGCATGAGCTGCCTGATCTCTGGGGCTGCATGCAACACCTCGAATCCCAGTGATCGTCACAGAGGGGGACCTGTAACACACACACATCAATAGGTTGCATTACTAGACGGGAAACAGTACCAGCCTCTTGATGTTTGGCCTGCACTGATCAGCATTCAATGTGAATGCTACTTCAATCTGTTTCAGATAGGCCAGCATTGAAGCCAGCTGAACCCCTGGACTGGGCTGTGTCTTTCTGTCTGGGATGATGTTGTTACTCTGGGCTTAGATATCAGCGCTGGGGTTACATCTTAACGCTTCATGATCTGCTGTTAACATAAAGGAATGAACGTTCCAGGTGACTGAATGCTGGCTACAGAGCCCTTGGCCTGCAGGTCACTGGTTCACAGATCATTAGGGGCTGGACGTCGTTACCGTTGGATGGTTGGCTGATGGAGTAGGCGCACAGTGTGTTCCTGGGTCTTATGTGAGCACAGATCAGGGGAGGGTTGGACAGAGATGCTCAGCAGGATGCAATGGTTATGGGGGACCGGGCCAGGAATGTAAATATGCTGGGAGAGGGAGGGGATAATGATGCCTCATCTGCAGATAAGGAGCGGGAACCTGGGCTCTCCCAGTCACCACACAGTGGGGATCTCCCTGCTCCACCCCTTTCCAGCCCCCTCAGACTTCCTGTTTAACTGATCAGTTCCCTGCCCAGGTTTGTTTCCTGAGTGGGAGGAACTGGGTTAGATTCCCACCCAGCTCTTCGTGAAGGGAAAGGGACAAGCCAAGCTACAGGGGAGAGGATCTGGAATTAGAGATCATGGCGATAGACTGAACGCTGTAAGTGAGAGACAATTCATCCCGCCTGGGATCCAGATTGAATCTTAGCCCCAAAGAACACAGCAGGCCTGAGCGAACCCCACCATCAATGCTGGCTGACCTCTCCCCTGCCCACGGCCTGAGGGAGGTCACAAGGTGAAGCAGTGCTAATGGGATCGTCCTGGGCTCTGTCGCCTTAGGGACCCCATTGCATTACTCTGGTTAATTAAGCAGGGTGGGGGCGTGTATTGGATAAACCTTTGACCTGCCCCCGCCCCTCACTCTGATCTGTATCCTCAGTGGGCCTGGCCTACATTTCACCCCGGGGCAGCAGGGTCAGAGGAGCAGCCCTGTCTCCAGGGAACCATCATCCAGCCTTTTCAGAAGCCAGAGAATATTTTGTGGCTCTGGGTCCTGCCCAGCTCCCGCCCGGGGTCACTCACAGGGCAGCGATCATCAGCTTGGCGGAGGGCGAGTTCCCCTGCGCTCATTCGGTCTGTACTCACCTGCCCCGTTCCAATGAACACTGGAGTCCAGATTCCCTAGGCAGGTTTGAAAAGCTTTGTCCTAGGCACGAGGGAAAAGCACACAGAGGTCACCAGGCTGCAGCGAGGGAATCGGCAGTAGAGATGCAGCTAGCAAGTGATACCAGCCATAAGAAAGTGCGCGGTGAAGAACGCCTCCCCTGGCTAGTTATAGGACGCTCACAGCAGGAACGGTTGGTGGCAAGGAACATCCCTAGCTCGCTGTATATGAAATAACAGGCCCGGGCATTAGCCAGACTGGGCTGGGCTGAGCCAGGGAACTGATTTGCCATTGAACTGCCTCAGCTGAAGCGCTCTCTTCGTTCAGAGACCGAGAGCCAGCTCCTGCCTGCTGCAAACACTGCGGCTGCTCCTTGCCCTGCTGGGCTGAGCAGATGTCGGTAGAATTTCCAGCTCGCTGCAGCTGCCGCGAAGAAAGAGGCCCTGGCTTCCCCTGGCCCCTGGAAATGGGGTGACAGGGAAAGAGAAACGGTCTGCAATCCCACGGCTTGTTTTTAGCATGTGCCTCCATGCATCCCACCTCAGGCGCCCGTGCCCCCGCATACATGGATCCACACCTGCACAGACGCGTGCTGGCTTGCTTACTTCCCAGCCGCATTTCTGGTGCAGTCTGCTCAGCCACAGGGAGCCAAGTTCATCCCATCTTCGTGGATTTCGAGGTCCTGCACAGATTCTCCCAGACCCAGGACTCACATCTCATCTCCTACGCATCTCCAGCCCTGTCACTCAGCCAGTAATGCCTTCCTGGTCTCCTCTCTTGTTTCTTTCTTCCAATCCTGTTTTCTGACCTTCCTCCAAGCCCCCTCAGCCTGGCATGACCTCCCAGTGCAGTGGGCCAACACTCCCGCCTCAGTCAGATCCCTCCTAGAGACACAGGAAAGTGATTGGTTAAGGGTTTTAAATGCTCTAAGGTGTCTCTTCCCTCTGGGCCTCCCATCACTTCTTGTCCATTTGCATCAGTCTTCTACAGAGTAACCTCTCCAGGGCAGTGGCTGCTTTGGTGTTTGGGTTTTGTACCGCGTGTGGTCAGCACTTAATCAGAACAAAACTCCATGCATGTCCCTGGAGCGACGGTGGGGGTGGACTTGGCTGTGTTCAGACTCAGGCTATGTTCAGACTTGGCTGTGTTCAGACCCCTGTTCAGACTCAGGCTAGACTGGGCAATGTTTCAGGGACAATTGGCCAAGGTGGAAGATCCCCTCCCCCTAGTATCCCTGGAACTCAGCCAGGAATGGGGAGCCAGACACCCGAGGCTCAGAAGTATCCCCACAGGTGAAAATGAGGTTGAGGGCAAAAGAGAGAGTACGACCAAACGGCCTTGTGTCGCTGCTTCCCATGCGCGTCCATGTCTCCCGATTGCTTTGCAGAGAGATGAGCGATTCCTGCTGTTACCCTGGGGGGATGTTACAGTGCTGGGAGAGCAAGCTAAGTTCCAGTCCAGCTCACACGTACGGCACTCAATTGCCACTGCGGTCCATCGTCTTGACTGTCACGTGCAGACAGAACTGGGGGAAGATGAGAATTGGGAGCTTGGCAGCGGCCTGCCCTCTCACCTGAGGGCACTCCCCTTGCTGGCATTTCCTCCAGAGCAGCACCAAGTCCACGCTCCTTTGTCCGCTCCTGGAGCGAGGAGTGGGGTGGCAGGAGGAGCGGGAGGTGGAGGAGTTCTCATCCCAAGGGCTTTGCGCTGGCTCCTCTGCTTCGTTCATCCGCTGTTGCTCCCAGGAATCTTGCCATCCGGGGCTTGGTCTGTCAGCAACTGACTGCTCTAAAAGCTACTTTCTGAGCTGGACTAATCCAGGGCTTAAACTCTCCGAAGTTTCAAGGGGGACGGGGAAGAGCTGCTAGATCCCCACTGGCTCAGCAGTCTGAAGGCACATCTGCAGAGGGACACGGGGGCTGAGGAATGGTGCAGGATGGACCAAGGAGCAGCAGGGGGAGGTTTAGACTGTAAGCTCCAGGGGGCAGGGACGGGCTGGCTCTGGGCAGAGCTGTGCCTGTGGTCAGCGCTTAGCAAATGAAGAAGAAGACAGGCGGGGCAAAGTCCTGCCAGTCACAAAGAGGCTGGGGAATACTCTCCTCAGAGACGCAGTGACAGCCCCATCCATGGGGCCATGAGCAGTAGAGCAGAACAGACAGCGTATTGGAACATGCCCCTGCAGGAAGGCTCCACACCTCCCGGGGCCTTGCCACCCACCTCCAGTTTCTGTGTTGCTCTCGCCCGCCTGTGCCAAGGGCCCGCTGGCAACTCCCACGAGCTGGCCTGGGCGAGGGCTGAGGAACGCTGTGGTTCCCCAGGAGAGAGAGGGAGGTGGATTTAGAAGCCGCCGAGATTCTGCCCGATCCAGGGAAACGAGGCCTGCGACACCACAAACAGTCGCCCCGTAAATCAAGCCGCAGACACCGGTTTAGCGCAGCCTTTCATTGCAAGGCTACTTTCACCAGGGGAATGACTGAGAGCCTTTCTCTAGACCCTCCACTCAGAGATCCCTCTGCTAGAAAAGACGCTGGACCTGTCCTGATTCTCAGCCCACACGGCCCGGGGAACGGGATTGGCGGGAATTAGGAATTTGCTGCAATGGTTAAAATTCTTCCAGGCCCCGTGGAGGTCAGTGACACTCAAAGCTGAGTGGCCATGACCCTGGGTGTGCCCAACTGTAGCAGCTGCTTGTCTCCTGTGGGGCCAGCCGGCTGTCCTGACCTGTGGGACGCTCCGCTCTCTGGGAGGGAACGGCAGGCCAGGCCTGCCAGAGGCCACACGGTTACTGGCCAGAGGTAAGCAGGGCCATCTTGCCCTGGCGTCAGGGAAAGGGCAGCTGCTAGCAGTGCTTGCTGTCTCCTGTGGGCAGGGGCAGGGGTAATGCTTGCGATCCCCTGGGGTAGTGCAGTCCTTCCAGGGCGCTCGCTCGGGGCTAGCGTTCACAGAAGCAAGGACTCTTCTAGGGTCGGAGTAAAGAGGACTTTCCCGGGGAGCGTGTGGGACCGGGGCGGATAGTGCTCACCATCTCCTGGAGGTGTGGGGGGATCAGGGCTCAGTCCTGCGTATGGGGGTGACAGATTTTTCCCCCCTCTGCTCCGCAGACCTGCTGAGATCCAACAGCTCCCGCCTGTTGCTGGGCTCAGGGGATGGGCTGGCCTTCCAGTCCTTCCTGGTGGATGAGACCAGGGCGTGGCTGATGGTGGGAGCCAAAGACCACATCTTCCTGCTGCAGCTGGACAGGCCAAACGAAGAGCCTCAGAAGGTCAGTGCCAGGGCTGGCATGGAAACGCGGTCCCGAGGCAGCCCGGCTTTCCCCTTCCCAGCAGCTTGGGGAGCTGGGAGCACAGCTTTGCATGCCAGAGGGGGCACTGCTCCTGCAAAGCCAGCGACCAAAGGCCTGTTCTACATTGCCAGTGGTGGTGGGGGCATTACCACCAAGGGCACGCAAGCCCTGGCACACACTGCAGCCCTCGGGGTGGCATTCGCTCATTCGCACGGCCCCATGGAACGGCACCGCGGGCTGGCTGGGCTGATTGTATGTACTGACACACACTTGCCCTTGCTCAGCACCCCGGTCAGGGAAGCAGCTCCATCCCCCTTTGCGCTTCCCACGTGGTGCAGGACCATGCAGGAGGAGAGAGGAGGCTGGAGTAACAGGCCCAGCCTGGCGCTTTCTCTTGCAGGTTTTCTGGCCAGCCCGCAAGGAGCAGGTGGAGCGCTGCCGGCTCGCCGGGAAGAACGCAGAGGTAAAGCAGGACCCCAACATCCTTGTTAATGGGCCAGGAATCTGCCTGACCCACGTGAATCCAGCCTACCGAGAGCAGCAAGTTCATTGATCTGTAGCCAGTGGGAGCTCAGGCTGCCGGTACAGCTCCCTTTGACCCAATGGAAAGTGACCAGAAGTCCTGATTTTCTAGGGACAGTCCCAGTTTTTGAGTCTTTTTTCTTAAATAAGCTCCTATTACCCCCCACCCCCATTCCGATTTTTCACACTTGCTGTCTGGTGACCCTAACCCAATGTAACCTTTTACGATGGGGATAGTAAACATAAAGCTTTGGTCAGGGGCCACCAGGCCTCTGGCCTTGTCCCCATGGCTAGTGTTAGCCAGACATCACCCACTTTTCTGGGGATCAGCAAATCTATGGGGAAGTGCACAGCAAATCGCACCAGGTCGTTCCCATGCCCTGGAGTGAGCACATGCCGGAGATCAGTGTTAGAAGAGGTGAAGGGGCTCTAGGGGCAGGAGCTGGAGCACAAAGGCCCAGGGCAATGGTGCTGGCCTTTGAAGGAACCGTTTTTTCCCTGAGCAGACAGAATGCGCCAATTTCATCCGGATTCTCCAGCCGTTCAACAGGAGCCACGTGTTTGCCTGCGGGACTGGCTCCTACCAGCCCATCTGTGCCTTCGTCCAACTCAGAGCCAGGACACAGGTGAGAGAGAGCCTGGAGGGGGAATTGGACTGTGCCAAGGGCAGTGAGAAGATCCCAGGGTATGCTCTCACCCCCACTGGGCTCCACGATGAATCCCAGGGTACCCACACTCTCCTCTCTGGTGGGGCATGAGGAATCGCAGGGGAGGGATGCACAGTCTCCTATGTGATGCAAGAGGGACCCCCAGACCCTGCCCGTGCCAAGCTCTACACGTAGCGCAAGGAACCTGGTAGCACGTCTTGCACGGGTGGCATGAAGGACCTCAGGAGGGGGGCAGGGAGAGGGGGCCTAGAAAAGGGTGCTGACTCCCCTTTCTCCCCGAGCAGTAGGAGGGAGGCATGCAGGACCCTGGGGCACAAACACCCCTCCCGAGGGCCAGTCCTCTCCAGAGATCAGCTGCTCCCAGGCCAACAGCAGCTGAGCGACCTTAGGCTCACCAGACGAGCTAAACCTGGCCAGCTTGAGTTAGTGCCCAGCAGCATCCCTGCTTGGTCGCACCTCGAAGACCTTCCCTGTATTATGAGCTCTTATGGAACAGGGACCGTGTCCGCTTCTGTCCCCGGCACCGTGAGCACACCCATCTGATATATATAAGTGCTGCTAACTTGGCAGTGGCCGGCAGAGTGGGCCCAACGTGGCTCAGACCCTGGCATATGGGCATGTGCATCTGACACAACGTGGACTTTGAAGTCCGGCGGGGCTGGCCCAAAGCCACTCAGATCAGTTCATTCCCAGCCTCTGCCTGGGCCAAAAATCTCCCCTTTAACTCCTGCAGGAGTTGGAGGGCTCCCTTATACAGCTGGTGGCCAACTCTGTGGAATCTGGGAGAGGCAAGTGCCCATTCAGCCCCCACGAACCTTTCACTGGACTACTCATAGGTAAGAGGAGTGGGGGTGGGCAGTAGGAAGAGGGGCCTAGATGCTGTGGTGATGGGCACATTAGAAATGAAGTCGGGTTACACAATCAGCTCCGTCCCTGCCAATGATTCCTAACCCCTCTCCTCATTCTGGTTTCTGCCAGAGTGGAACCCGCAAGCTCCCTTTCATGGGGGATCTCAGCTAGATGCCCTGGCAGGTGGGAAAGGCCAGGATAGGAGGTTAACACTGAGGGGGACTAGGCATGGAGTGACGGGCTGCACAGCATCACCACGGCCAAGCTTCTTACCTGGCACGACTGACCTGGGGCTGGAACTACAGAGCTGGTGACGAGCTGGATCTATTGCGGAAGGCCCATGTGTCCAACAGCCGTTGAAGGCTGCCAGTCTTGGTTCTGGAGGGTGATAGAGGCGCTAGATTGGGCAGGAGGAGACTGTCATAAGACCCTCTCCTGGCCCAGGGTGGTAGGTAAGGAAATTGACATTCCCTGCCGAGTGATGAAGGGAATTGGTTTCATCTGCCCTGTATTTAGTTCCTGCTAAGCTGTGGGTTTTTCTAAGGTGTTCGTCCTTGTTTTAATGCCGGAGAGTTTCGAACCCTCATTGTGTGGAGTGGAGTATTTACTTCAGGTTTTGGGTGGGACCGTACTCAGCCAACCAGCCCTGGCGCCACAGCCACTCACGCCAGCTCGCTCAGAGCTGGCACACGTACCTCTCCCCTCGGCTGTAGTGTAGTCTTACCGTCGGAGCTCCTCAATCTCCCTCCCCAGCGACCACCTGGCACAGCCTGCCTGCAATTCGCAGGGAAAGGCAGCAGATCCGCAGCAAACGCAGCCACCTCTGAGACCCGCACCCGAGCAGGGAACGCACGCTCCGCCTGGAGCTAGTTGTACAGAAAACCCGACCCCTGGTCGGGGGCTGCGATTGTAGTTTGTATTCAAGCTACTGCAAGGAAATCTGCCCTTCCCTTGTCGCGGTCAGCTCATAGCTCCTCGGGCAAGGCTGACCCATGGCACAATGCTCCATGACCCTGTCTGTGCCTCCTTCCCCGGGGTGGGCCTGAGTGGGGAGCTGGCTGTCTAGGTCGAAGCACCCGCCGGCTCTGCTAACACGTGCTTCTCTCTCTGAGCTCAGACGGGGAGCTGTATTCGGGCACCTCCAGCGACTTCATGGGCAGCAGCGCCGCCTTCTTCCGGACCCGAGTTCACAAGGCTGCCCAGAACTACATCCGGACGGAACAGAACCAAGATCACTGGCTAAACGGTACAAAGGGGGGCTGGGATACGGCCTGGGGGCGAGGGGGGGCGGCAGTGTAACGGACTGAGCACTGCCGAGGAAGAGGGTGAGCGGCAGGAAGAGATGTGGCAGGTGCCACGTTTCCTGTGCTGCTGCTGGGGAGCAGGGGCTTGATTTTCTCTCCCTGCTGCTTTAAGAGACCCAGACCCGTGAGCGTCACTAGGGCATAAGCCTCTGGTTGAGCATTTCAAACTACCCATTCTGCTGCTGTCTCCTCCCCTGCCCCTGCCAGTCTCAGCCCTCAGGAACTACAGGGAGAAGGGCCGGGAGATGCCCCCCCTACACAACAGAGGAAAGACCCAGGTAGAACAGGACAACTCCATGCCCAGCTCCAGCAGCCTTTGGGCCAAAGCCCCAGACTCAGTCCCTCTGGTGAGCAACTCAGCCCAGATTCTCTCCGCCGTTCTTCAGATCTCTGGCCCCCAAAGGTGGAAGGTGCTGCCGAAACCCAGCCCCAGGTGAGATCGGCTTGTGTAACCCACTGCTCTGCGGGTGTGGGACAGGGCCCCTCTATGCCCTGCCCACAGAGGGGGCAAGTCAGCTGGAGGTCCAGCTGGGGAACATTAGCTCACGTGGAAGCAGCTCAGGGTGTTGGCCCTAGAGGCCTGATTTCTCAGCCATCGCACCTGCATTGTTCAGGGGAAGTTTTGCGAGACTATCAAAAACCCACGGAGCACTTTGGAGCAAACCTCAGCCCACAGCGAGCTTGGCAGGAAGAAAATGGAGACAGTCTGAACAGGTAGTGCCAAAAGCCAGTCCCACTGGTGAAGACAAAGGTGAGATCCTGCCACCATTGCTTGGTTTGAGCAATACCCCCGACCTGCGTGGCGGCTTGCTGAAATCCAAGGCACTACTCTCAGAGTAAGTAATGACGCCACGTGTGTACGGATCGTATCACAAGGCAGCAGAAACGAAGGCGGGAAGAAGCTAACGGTATTCCCACTGCCCTCTTTGTTTGCTTGGGTGCTCCTCCGTTCCGGCATCCCCTTTCACTTCAGCAAAGCTTAGCTAGGTTTGTCAGAACCCTGGCTCCAAAGCCCAGCAGGAAATTTCAGAGCCAGGCGTCGTGGAGATCAAACTTTGCAGCTGGCTTGTCTCTCCATGATTCATCTGCAGAACCCAACGGCCTCCTGCCTCGAAGTTTGGACTCAAAGTCATTCCACGGAAGCGATGGGAGATAATGCAGGAACCAAGAGGTCGAGTTGGCCGGTCATGGCTCCACGATCATAATGGAGGCTCTATGCTTGAAAGCACAGAATCAGAGCCTCAAAGCCTGAACTCCGTGGGGCAGCAATTATTCCTGGTCCCAGTCCTGACTGCAGCCCCTGGCTGCAGGTAGCATTTAAAGCCCGAGCAGAGCCCAGTCTGTAAGAGCAAAAGGGGATGTGGCCAAAGGGTATCGGTCAACCTGCCGGCACGGTACCATTGGCTGCCTGACTTTCCCTTCTCGCAGAGCCCGTGTTCATTGGGGCCTACGTGATACCCGACACCCACAATGCCCACGACGACAAGGTGTACATCTTCCTCCGCGAGACGGCCCTGGAAGCCGGCCAGTGGGAGAGGCGGCGCATCTATTCCCGGGTGGCGCGCGTCTGCAAGGTCAGCTACCCCGGGGTCCGGGCACAGCTGCGGAGAGGCACCGAGTGGCAGGGGGAGGGGCTGGCTCGGTGACATGGCTCCATCCTAGTGAGAAACAAGGGCTGGTTTCTCCTTTCCCTCTGTGGTAGCAGAGCTCAGTGCGGGCCTTTGGGGAGAGGGGTGGGAGGCAGCATGATGGAGTGGTTAGAGAAGGGATCGGGAGTAAGGAGAGCTGGGTTTTGTTGCCCACTCTGATTGGGCAAGTCATGGCCCCTGCCTTGCTTTGTGAAGCTGAGACACTGAGCTGCCCATCCCGCCCTCCCTGAGCTGTGGGCACATCCAGGTTCACAATGCTGGAGGGGGCAGTGGCCTGGGGCAGAGAGCGGGCCTGGTGGGTTAACACTGGGGGCATCGCAAGCGTCCTCTGAGCAGTGGGTTTGCGGCTGGCAGAACGACGTCGGCGGGAAACGCAGCCTGATCAACCGCTGGAGCACGTTCCTCAAGGCCCGGCTCGTCTGCTCCATCCCCGGCCCCCACGCCAGCGAGACGCACTTCGACCAGCTCGGTGAGTTGGGCACGCGGGCCCTCTTAGGGCTGCCATGCCTCAGGGCCCACAGCTGGATCGCTTGGGCTGGGCTCGGCCAAGAGGCGACCCACTGAGCCAGAGCAGGGACGCCGAGCACCTTGCATCACCACAGAAGCCCTGGCTGCCGGCTGAAGGGTGCCAGCTGTTGCCTACTGCCTCGCCAGAGCGAGTGGGGCACGGTCACTGGCATGGGAGAGGGGAAGGGGAAGGGGCAAAGGTCACCTGATGAAAGCCCCTCACCCCGCTCCCTAGGCCCAGAGCTGGGTCCCTGAGGACAGACGCTCAGTATTCCTCACCCTCTGTCGTTGCAGAGGACGTCTTTCTCCTCCGCACCCGGGACCCGCAGAGCCCTCTTGTCTTCGGCCTCTTCACGCTCTCCAGGTCAGTGGGAGGGGGTAGCCCGAGGGGGAGTGGAGGGGAAGCAGAGCCGAGGAAGCAGCAGGAGAAGAGGCTCTCGCACCAACAGCAGCGAGACCGGTGGCCGGACAGCACGGAGGCTGCTACTAGCCAAGCGCTGGGGGGGGGGGGGCAGGGAAGAAGAGGGTCACAGGGTCCCTGTGGGAGGATGCACAAAGTCCGTGGCAAAAACAGACCCAGTTGCAGAGCCCCCTAGGCCATCCCGCTCCCATGGGACTGCCCCAGCCCCTCCCTGCCTGCCACCATTAGCTAACGCTGGTCTCCTGAGGATCCCAGGGCAGGGACTCTTGTGTCAGTGGTAAATGGACGCCAGCCTCTCTCATGCAAGCAGCAGCTCTCTAGCCCTGGGCTGGGTGGCTCGGCATCAGCTGTAGCGATTTGCACTGGTGGGTCATAGAATCATAGAATATCAGGGTTGGAAGGGACCTCAGGAGATCATCTAGTCCAACCCCCTGCTCAAAGTAGGACCAATCTCCCAACTAAATCATCCTAGCCAGGGCTTTGTCAAGCCTGACCTTAAAAACTTCTAAGGAAGAAGATTCCACCACCTCCCTAGGTAACTCATTCCAGTGCTTCACCACCCTCCTCGTGAAATAGTGTTTCCTAATATCCAACCTAGACCTCCCTCACTGCAACTTGAGACCATTACTCCTTGTTCTGTCATCTGCTACCACTGAGAATAGTCTAGATCCATCCTCTTTGGTACCCCCTTTCAGGTAGTTGAAGGCTTCTATCAAATCCCCTCTCATTCTTCTCTTCTGCAGACAAAATAATCCCAGTTCCCTCAGCCTCTCCTCGTAAGTCACGTACTCCAGCCCCCTAATCATTTTTGTTACCCTCCGCTGGACTCTCTCCAATTTGTCCACATCCCTTCTGTAGTGGAGGGACAAAAACTGGATGTAATATTCCAGGGGTGGCCTCACCAGTGCTGAATAGAGGGGAATAATCACTTCCCTCGATCTGCTGGCAATGCTCCTACTAATATAACCCAATATGCCGTTGGCCTTCTTGGCAACAAGGGCACACTGCTGACTCATCCAGCTTCTCCTCCACTGTAATCTCCAGGTCCTTTTCTGCAGAACTGCTGCTTAACCAGTTGATCCCCAGCCTGTAGCAGTGCCTGGGATTCTTCCATCCTAAGTGCAGGACTCTGCACTTGTCCTTGTTGAATCTTATCAGATTTCTTCTGGCCCGATCCTCCAATTTGTCTAGGTCACTCTAGACCCTCTCCCCACCCTCCCACGTTTCTACCTCTCCCCCCAGGTTAGTGTTCTCTCTGCAGCTTCAGAGCGCTGCCAGCAGAAGCTGGCAGGGAACGGAGGGAAGCTCAGGCAATGTGCCCCCTAGAAGCCACAGAAAGGGGATGCCCCGTCTGAACCCTGAGTTGGTTAAACCACAGCAGTGTTACACCCAGACCAGGCCTCTCACGCTGGCTCCCATGGCGGCAACATTACAGTCCAATGCTCAGGCCGGTCTGTCTCCTTTCTGGCAGCGGGATCTTCAGCGGCTCTGCCGTGTGTGTCTACTCCATGGCTGCCGTGCGAGCTGCGTTCAACGGGCCCTTTGCACACAAGGAAGGAGCTGACTACCGCTGGGTGGAGTACAAGGGCCGGATCCCCTATCCCCGCCCGGGGACGGTGAGTATGGGACACAGGGCGGGGCTGAGAGGCCGGTGCCGACAGGGGAAGGGGTTGGGTCACTCTGTGCTTCAAACTGCTCCCACCTTTTTCCCCAGTGCCCCAGCGAAACGTACGACCCTCTTCTCCGCTCCACCAAGGACTTCCCCGATGACCTGATAAGCTTCATGCGCAACCACCAGCTGATGTGGAGCCCCGTGTACCCCCTTGGCCGGAAGCCCATCCTGGTGAGGGCCAACGTGTCCTATCGGCTCCGGCAGCTGCTGGTGGACAGGGTGGAGACGGAGTCTGGGCACTACGACGTTCTCTTCCTTGGAACAGGTAGAGGCTCTGGGATCTTTACCCTAGCTCTGCAAGGACCTTTGCCCCTCTCTTGCTAGACTGCCACTGATGAGAGCATGTCCCCCGCCCCCACTGGCACCAGTGAAAGTCCCCCACACCAGCCTGCCCCACTGAGCTGTATTAGCACCTCAGCCTCCCCCTAGCAGGGTCTCTGCACCAGTCTGTGGGGCTCTGGGACTGAGCAGCCAGCATACCTCAGCCATGCCCTGGGGACCGCGATGTCCGGTCCTGTGGTGCTAGGGGCTGTACAGACGAACACGACCACCCCTGCCCCAGAGAGCTAGCTGTGCGCTGCAGGAGCAGGTAGCAGGTCAATCACTTGTACACCCACAGGTAACCCAAAGCCGGACCCTTCAGCTTCAAAAGCACAAGGACCACCCCAGACCAGGTCAATTATTGTATCTAGAGCAGCCACTTGCGGGCATCACTCCCTCTCCCCTCCATCCTCACTGGGGCCTGACCTCGAGCTCCCTAGGTGGCTACAGGGGAGTTTGCAGACATTCGGGGCTCGCAAATGCTACAGGCGCTTGCTCCATGCACCGTCCGTGGGCCGCAGGAGTGGGGATCTGCCTGCAAGCTGCAGCTAGTCACGCTGCAGCCTCTCACCAAGAAGAGAGCTGGGTAAAGGCCACTCCATGGTGCTGTCTGGATTGTCTCCCTCGCTCCACTTAGCAGGGCTCTGACTCAATCTCCTGGCACTGATGGTCCTGAGGAGACAGGACAAGGAGAAGGAGGGATGAAAGCAGAACCCACTTCTCACAGGCTGGTCCTGGCAGGTCAGCTTTGGCTTGCTCAGATCTCTCCCCGGCTGAATCCCAGAGGAGAAGACTAAGTACACCTCCTGGCTCAGAACAAGGCCCCCCCCTGCCTGGGGAGGACACGGGCTCATTATCCCCCCCCCACGAGCTGGTCATGGTCTCCTCTCCAGCCGGGGAGGTAGGAAGCTCTGTAGCAGCTGCCCTCCATAACTGATAGCCATGGCACCTCCCCCTCGAGCACTTCCTGAGGGGGCTCTCGCTGGGGCCAGAGGGATTGTGACGGTTCCTCTCGCTTCCCCAGACGAAGGCAAAGTGCTGAAGGTGGGGCTCGCAAGCGGGAGAGGCCAGAACAGTGAGGAGATCAGCCTGGAGGAAATCAGTGTCTCTAAGGTACCCACCCCCATCCCTTGGGGTTCTCCCATTGCCCTGAGGGGCCAGGCTGCCTCCTGGGGGAATTGATTCCACTAGCGGCCTCAGCTGCAGGACATGGGATCCCTGTGCGTGGCCATTGAAAGTGGCTGCAACAGCTTCCTCTCCTGCTGGGGTCTGCGCTGTGGGAGTGTCGGGAGCCCGGTGGGACCAGCAGCCTTTCCCAGCCTGGTTGCTGTGGCTGGGAGCTGCTCCCCTCTCAGGGCCAGCCAGCCCCGGGCTCTTTCCTGTCCCAGCCCTCAGCCGCAGCACCCACGGGCAGAGCTCACGCAATGCCCCGCCACAGCCCGCCAAGGGTCCTGGAGGCTGCAGCCCGGCCCCTCCACCCAGAGCCTCTGCACTGTAGTCTCAGAGGGCCTCACCCTCGGTCAGAGGCAGGGCTGTTACCCCCCATTGCACAGACAGGAAACTGAGGCACAGGGTAGCTTCAGCGAGTTGCCCCAGATCACACAGAGCCCGGGTCAGAGCCTGGCGCTGGATCCTGACCTCTCGTCCACGGCCCCCTGGAATTGACTCCATTCATGCACAGGGCCGATCTGAGAATAGCCGGGGCTAGGGTACGTCAGGCGGGAGGTGCCCTGGCAGAGCAGGGCAGGCGTGAGGGATCCAGCACTAGACCAGCTGGGGCTGGGAAGTTGGACAAAGTTCCAGCGTGCTCCTTTCTCCTCTAGGTGCCATCTCCCATCCTGGACATGCAGTTCTCACCAAAGCGGGTAAGGCCTCATTAATGACCCGTCCCAAAGCCCTGTATGGGGCCCAGTCACACCACGCGACACAAGACTGTGACTCCCAGGCTCTCCGGCCAGGAACTACGCACTAATGCAGCCGTTCCCATGCTGCAGCTGTGGGAGACAGGATTGCCCACTCCAGGGCACCAGGAGCCAGGCGTGGGGCTGCCCAATTCCAGCTGGGTCAGGTCCCCGATTGCAGGGGGCTAGGAGGGGCATTGCCTGAGTCCCGGTGTGTCCAAGTGCCCCGATCTGAGCCAGGTACCCATTCCCTGCACTAATTTTGAGGAGCTAGACCAGCGCGTTCCTTCACTAGCGAGGCGCTGAGGTGTGGGTCCAGCCCTGCCCCCAGGCGACTGCCTGCCGCTCCTCTGTGGCAGGGGAGCCGGGGGTGCTGACGCCCGTTCTGGTTCCCTGAGCAGCAGGAGCTGATTGTGAGCAGCACCCACGGGCTGATCCAGCTCTCCCTGCGCCGCTGCAAGCTCTACGGCAAAGATTGCGCCGACTGCTGCCTGGCCAGAGACCCCTACTGCACCTGGGCCGGCCAGGGCTGCAGCCCCCAGCAGCTGACTGAGAAGAGGTGAGCCCTGCCCCGTTCCCTTCATACGCTGGCCAGCGGCCCTGGCTGGTGGCATGGACATGGGGAGGGGGAGTCAGGGTTGGTTACACACCCTGCGGTCTGGAGCCTCTCCCCAGCAGCCAGGGGCACCCCCCACTGCCCCAGACGTTGCCCTGGCTTCTGCCAATCAACCCAAGGCAACAAAACAGAACCGCAGCAGCCAGACGGTTCTTGTCCGGGCCCTTCCAGAGCCCCCCCTGCCCAGGCCTCTCCCGCAGCCCTGCGGCCTCCCGCTGTTCCACACAGCCCCACCCCCAAAGCTCCATTTGACGCACCCCCCTGCAGCAGGCGTCTGGCTCACCGCGTGCCATGTCTCATTCCCCCCACACAGGCAAGCCCGCTGCCAGGACGCGCTGCAGGCCGACCCGGTCAGTCAGTGCCAGGACACCACAGCGGGTGAGAACCAGCCACTGCGGTGCCCCTCTCCCACAGGCTGCCCAGCGGGGGCTGTTCTCCGCAGCCAGGGTGGGTGAGTCAAACCCCAACCAGCCTCGGGCAGGAGTGGCCATGGGGGCGGGGGCAATGCCTCCCCAACCCCCCTGTGATGGAGACATTGCACCACTGCCACGTCATGGTGCATCTGCACGTTGTACCACTGCACCACGCGCCATGTGATGGGCTGAGCATTGGAGCGCTGATAGTGCTGGGAAGGGAGCCCTCCCGCCAATGCTGGCAGCAAAGTACCAGAGCAGCTATCCCCAGCAGCCACGCAGCAGCGCCACCCCCAGGCTCGTAGGGTCACCAACGCGTTTCCCCGGGGAAGTGTTGCCTGCAAAACTGACCCCAACCCAGTTCCAGGGCACGGTGTGGGAGCAGATCTAGTGCGAGGCGGCCATTGGCATGGGGCCGGGCACAGCTGAGTAATCAACCAGCAAACAGTGAGCACAGCACTTTGGGCTGGCTGGCTCCATTTCCTTAAACGCTGTGCCCAACATGCCGTCAGCCTGACGCTCTGTTAGCCTGCCAGGCCGGGAAAGCCTGCTCTGCAAACAGCCTGTCCTCTGCCTGGGCTGTGGGCACTGCCAGCTGCATGGTGCAGCACGTCACCTCACACCCCTTTTCACACAGCAAAGGGTGGCTGTATCGCTGTCAGTTACAATCCTGCCCTCCTGCCCCAAAGGCTAGAGCACTTTGCACACGCGTGGCCCGGCGCTGTAGCCAGAGACGGCCCAGCTGGACCGTGGTACCCTCACCAAGAGTGCAGGAGGGTCCAGGGGCTACGGGAGCAGGTGGGGCCGGGCTACGGCTGCTCCAGGCGATTAGAGCAGCAAGGGTTGTGGGGCTGGTTTGGAGAGCTGGGGGGCGGGATGGGGGGTGCTGGTTCAAGGCGCGGAGAGACTCGATGCAGCAGGGCCCAGAGCTCTGCTCCCCCAACATGCACATGTTCTGCTCTCCCCCTTGCAGGGGTCACTGGAGCTGAGGAGAAGCTGGTCTTTGGGGTGGAGAACAACTCGACCTTCCTCGAGTGCCAGGCGCGCTCTCCCCAGACGGCCATTCGCTGGCTCGTGCAGCGCAGCAGGGAGGCAGCCCTGGAAGAGGTACCTGGGGAAGGGAAAAGCTAAATTGAGGGGAATGGTATGGCCAGACTCCCACGCTCTGCCCCGGAGGGGACATGGTAGGGAAGAGAGACTGCCCAGGCCCTCTCGCTCCACCCTGGTCCCTCAGAGGGGGTAGGATGCGGAGGATGCAGCCCTGATCTCTCTGCTCCTCCCTGGTCCCTCAGAGGAGGTAGGAGGGGTGGGATGCAGCCCTGGGGTCCCTCTGCTCCTCCCTGGTCCCTCAGAGAGGGTAGGATGGGGGGACACAGCCCAGGTCTCTCTGTTCCTCCCCAGCCCCTCAGGGGGACACTGCCCAGGCCAGAGCATGGCCCAGCAGCGCACAAGCAGCTCAGCTGGCACAGTCCCCACACAGGCAACGCCACCATCCCCGACTGAGGAGCAGAGCACGTCGCAAGTTCCAGCCCTGGCCCCATGGCAACAGCCCCTGGGTAGCATCTCAGGGTGCTCTGCTTTTGTCCCCTCCCTGTGTCTGCCCCAGGTGAGGGCCGGTGCCCGCTTCTCTATCCTGGAGCAAGGGCTCCTGATCCGCCGGCTGGCGAGAGAGGATGCCGGGGTCTATCAGTGCCAGGCAGTGGAGCGCGCCTTCTCCCGCCCCCTCACGCACTACAGCCTTCGTGTCATTGGCCACGAGGCCATGGGGGCCAAACGGAGCAAGGGTGCCGAGGAGGGCGGCAGCCACCTGATCACCGCGCCCAGGCAGCTTCAGTACAAGGGCCCCCCGCGGACCCTGGGGGCACCTGGCACCAGCCTGGATGAGTACTGCAATGCGCTCCGGCACCGGGAGAGGCAGCAGCAAAAGGCCTGGAACCCGAAGTGGCAGCAGCACCCCGTGGAGAGCAAGAAAGGCCGAGTGCGGAGGTATCCTGACCCCCTGGAGCCAGCCAGAGCTGGGCTGAGACTAGTCTGATCTCTGCACGGTGCCCTCCGGGTCTCCATTAGCCAGTCACATCTCCAGAGCCCTTCTGAATGCACAACCCTGCACACAGGGGCCAGCTCAGCTCAGCCGCTGCCAAGCTCTGACGCCCAAGGACTCACCATGTACTACCTCAGCCGTGACACCGCCCTTTGCCATCTCCTGGAGCGGGCCAGCGGGCAGTGCAGATGCACTCAGATACCCCCAGACCAATGGGGCTGCTAAGGCCAGGAGGTGCTGGAACAGGGACTTTGCAGCCACAGCCTGGAGCAAACAGTCTGGTCACTGGGCCGGCTGCCACAGACTGATGGGACGCAAGGACTTCAAACTATTTACATATCGTGAAATATTTATTCTCTGCTGTTTTCTTCTGTCATTTTCTTATTACGCCTCCAATTATTAATGATAAATACTGGAAATTAAACAGAAGGGAAACCCATGTTTCTTACCAGCCTCCCCCGTTATGGGGAATTGGTACCCGGCCTCTTAATACAAGTCTCCCTCTGCCCCTTCAGGCAAACACTGCAAGTCAATTAGGGAGGACGGCACAGGCTTGAGGAGGGAGGAGTTTGGAGTTCTGGTCCTAGTGCTGCTACCGACTCATTGTTTGGCACGGGGCAAAATGGGAACAATCGTAATTACCTCCCTCACCGCAATGTTTAACTAGTTATATTCCCCACTTACCAGCCATCAGCTGGAGAAACCCAGTGCAGTGCTGCACTGCTCTTGTGAGACCAAGGCAGCTGGAATGAATTTCCCTGCAGAATGGTACCAGAACTTGGAACTCAAAAGGCAGCTGTTAGTCCTGAGTACCAGAGAGGCACAGCATTAATCAGGGAGGATTCCCATGCTGGGATCCTCCAACCCGGGAGAAAACCAAATGACATATACGTGGGGACGCTCATCCGACAGGCCATTTATCATGATGGAGGCAGCAACAGATGTCATGAGGCCATGACAAGAAAGGTCAATATACCCTGCAGGCAGGCTCAAGGCTGCCTCTTGCTGACAAAAGGATATTAAACCTGCAGCATGCTATAAAAGGAGAAACAGGCTACAACTGGCCTCATCCCAAGAGGAGGAGAGTTTTTGGGTATTGTGGGGTGGGACATTAATATACGTAGCTTTGTTGGCCAGGCTTGGGGCCTATCTGAACTAATCTGTGTTTTAAGACCTTTCAGAGCCCCTCAAGTACAGGACGGACAATAGTTACCCCCTTCCACTCCTTTGTTTAAGATCTTGTGAACATCCACCACATGGAGTTGGCATAGCTGAGGCTTGGGACGGAAGGCACACAGGGAATTGCAGTGGTTAATGTGAAAGGCAGAGCTCAGTTGACTATCAGAATAAGATTTGAATCTGATCCCTCAAGAAAAAGTGGAGAAAAATTCCTTAATGGAAAGGGCCTGGAGTTTGCTAACTGGGCGGGGGGAAGGACGTACTAGGTTTGGGAAGGAAATGTGATGTCTAGCCATCCATTAGAATGAGGCTATGGGCGCCTTGAGAATGAGTGGTTCAATTGTTCGGGGGCGGTGTCCTCAGGAACTTGGAGATACAAAGGTGGAGGACCATGTGACATGTCTGCCTTAGGAGGAACGGGCTCTGAGGGCTCACACCGGAACAAATGATTCAGGCCCAGCCCGTTCTTGAAACCTGAGAAGAGGAAAATCAAGGTAGTTGGGACAGGGGTGCAGAACAGGGCTATGCTGGAGTCCCAACCGCACAGCTTTGCTCTCATTGCCCTTACACTGGGAGCAAGTACATAAGAGCATGACTGATTCACAGTAACAAAGGAAATATAACCCTTGCAGTAAATATTCTGCCCTCTTACGTACAAAATAATAGAGTCTTAATACCAAAAGTCCTTACTGCAGCCTGAGGCTATTACCTCTTTGCTGAAAAGAGGGGTGATTCTCTTGGGATTCTCCATAGGTGAAAATTGATAGTTCTCAAGTATCATTAATCAAAGTGAAATTTACCACAGCCCCAATTCAGCAAAACAGATGCTTAAAGTTAAGTCCCATTGAACTCAGCGGGAGTTAAGCGCATGCCTATGTGCGTTGCTGAATCAGAGGCCTGACATCCTAAATGCACCAGGCTTTGTGTCTCTAACTCCAGAACAATCAAACTCACTAAACCTCTTCCAGGCTCCCTCGCTCTGTCAGCACATGCACGCAATAATGTGTGAACATGCAAATTCAAACCAAAGTCATTTCAGACAAGTCGTTTTTTTCAATTTTGAAGTTTATTTTACCAAAAGAGAGAGAGCGCGAGCCAATCAGCAGTTATACCAACTTACAATTTATTGGTTTTTTTAAAAAAATGACATGAAACACAAGTAAAAATAAATACATCATATAAACAACAAATTGTTCAAAGTCTCTGTTCTGGGAGATCAGTGAGCACGCCCCGTCCCGTTAGACAGAGAGAAGAGGGAAGCACATGATCATGTGTGCAGCCGGCCAACCGACCCACCCTGCTACAGTAACTCCTCTTTCTGATCACAAAAGACAGGCCACAAACTAAGGCGGTATTAAAAACAGAAAAACCAAAATAAAAACCAAACATTATCAAAGGATTCATTCACACTCCCCTATACAAGCAAATCTACTGGAGAGTTTCTGAATGCAAGCTGGATGGCTAACAATACAAGACCCAAGAGACAGTGCAGTTTTGGGCAGCTGTTAGTGGTATTGTTTCAATACAGAGTGAATAGGGTGGAGCATATGGGGATTTCTTCCCTCTATTTCCTCCACCCTACACAGTTGGTTGATCAACCCCACTTACAACATCCTCTCCCTTTACAGATGGGTTTCTTTTCCTATTCAGCTTGCAAGGAGCCATTCCCAGTGTATCCTAGTTGGACTAAATTCCCCCCACCCTCATTCCCCCTCAAATTTGGACTACCTGATCTCACTTGAGAGAGCAGAGAAGCACATTCATTGTGAATGGAGTTGCTGTATTTTGCCCCTTTCTGTTCACAGAATGTCCACAGACCATGATTTTCTTTAATTTAGTAATTATTTGAAGTTATTAGCCAACATGTATCTGCTTACTGGTGCAAATGCCAATAGAAAACAAACCTGAATTTGCTTGCCAGCAGGTATTCAAATGTGCAAGGTGAAAGGGTGCTCTTCCATCAGTATTTGCACTAATGAAATTCAATCGCATGATTGTTCCCGGAGAGCAAAATGCAAAGCGAATTCTTTCATTACCAGCAAAGCTCGAGAGAAGCTTGGTTGGCAGTTTTCACCTAGCTCCGTCCCCCGACAGCAGGGGAACTGAATGTGAGATGCTCCATCCTACAGAACTGCGTGAACATACATTGCCCAAGACTGGATTGAGATTAGGTATATCCTAGAAAACTCACAGAAACATCACAGTTATGAGGTCACCTCTTCCACTAATTCTTAGTGTCTCGTAGCGGTACAGAGTGGAATTTGCCCTGATATCCCTGCTGCTCCAGAAACTGCCATCTAAACAGTTCAGCCTAAGTAAAATCTATTCATTATAGTTAGAGACTGACTGAAAGGGGCAGCCAAAGTGCAACCCAAGGATTTCACAAGTCCCCAGGGCTTCTGTGCTCTGCCCAGGAATCTTCCTTAGTGTCCAAATGCTTATCAGAAAGCCCCTGTTCTTACTCTGTGTTATCTTCAGCGCAAATGTGAACTAAAAGTTATTTTGGTCAGTCCATTTGGAGTCAGAAAATTAACAGAGACAGTCCCATCACAGGAGTCAGGAAAGCAAAGAGAGAACCTACGTGTCAGCTAGAGTAAAGATAGGAGTTTGGAAAGGGGAGATCGGGGAAAGAGGGAAGACTGAGGGCTGTGGAAGAGCAGTGAGGAGACTAGGGCCTGGTCTATACTGAAAACTTAGGTCCACCTAGCTATGTTGCTCAGGACTGTGAAAAATTTCATACCGTAGTCAGGTCGGCCTACCCCCCAGTCAAGACACAGGTAGGTCAATGGAAGGTTTCTTTCATCCATCTAGCTTCCCCCTTTCTGAGAAGTGGGATAGCTACAGTGATGGAAAAACCCTTCCATTCACGGAGGAAGAGCCTATACTATGGTGCTACGCAGTTGCAGTGTTGCAATTGTAGTGGCTGTAATGTAGGCACACCCTTGGTAAGATAGTGTTGTGGAGCAGGATTCAGAGAGGTCTCCATTGTCAATACCACCTCTGAATGTCCAAGACATTCTTGAAGATTATAACAACTTCAAATAAAGGACTTTCTGATCTTCTATGCAAAAGTCATTAACAATTCTGATTCCTGGTATCCATCATCAAACAGTTCTGATCCAGGGTCTCAGTCTGAATTCTCCGCACTTCATGTACTCAGAAGCACGGCCAGTGCTCTGGCAAGAGAAGCTGCATCTTCCTGGAAGATGTTGCACACCCTGTTGGTGTCAGTGGTCAGCATCTGAGACATGGGGGCTTTTTCAGCACTAACTAAGGGCAGAAGAAATTACTTTCACGACCCTTCCTTCACTCCAGCTGATGAGATCATCTCTCCCAAAGGTTGTGATGCCACAAATCAATGGGGTTTCGGCTTTAAACCACTAGCTAGCGTTTGGGAGATGGCACATGGAAACCGGGAGGGTTTGTGGGGGAAGAGGTAGACTGGATTGAGCATTTGTCAGAATGGAGCAGAAGGGAGAGAGAGACCTCCCAACAAGTGCTGGCTGGGGTACGGGACGAGGGTTCAACCCAGGCATTTGTAGGACTAATTAGTCTCCAGTAATTTATGGAGAATGTGAGCTCCAAGCACTGAATGTACTACGAACAGATAGGAGGAGATAGAAGTTTGCCAGGGACAGAGAAAGGTCCCTGTTTACAAGAGTCAATTTAATGCGGGAATCTGCACAATGCGAAGAGCGTTAGTTTTCCAAGCTTTCTTGACTGAATACAAAACCCAGTGTTCAAAACAAGCACATTTTTAACCCTACTTGCTTGCAGGAAGTAAATATTCCAAGTGAAACAACACTGTCATCCAGTGGCTGGGGAAGTAAATTACAGGGGTCCATTTCCTATGGCTATCAGAGGATCCATCAGTCTCCAGTTCCTATTGCTACAGGGCTTGGTTAAATTAATCCCAGGTGCACCTAGTCCCATGAACAGAAAAATTCCCATATTCTGCCCCCAAAGTGGGGGTGTGCCAGAGGCCTGCCCAGTTCAGTGCAATCCAAAGCGCCGTCCAGTGGCCTCTGGTGCTTTCCTCATGAGGCAATGAGCAAAGTCCCTGTGAAAGCTGGTGCAATTACAGGTATAGCATCCAGAACCATATGTTAACCTACTGTTGAGAGTCAATCTTCATGCCTCGTCTGAGCAGAGAAAAGACACAAAGTGCCCCCATTACAAAGAACTAGCAGGATCATTCAGATTAAATGTGCTACCCTGGCACAAACAACGAAGGAACCATAATCCATGCCAAAGGACGCTGGCTAAAAGGTCTGCTCTAACCCTAAATCAACAGTTAACTTCCTCAATTATTGTTTTAAACTTCCTGCAGGTCTGAATCCTCACTGCTCTTGACAAGAAGCCCCCTTGCCTAGGTCCACTTCCCAAATCCACTGGAATTTTGGAGAGCCTTACAGAGATACAACAGACAGCTGTAATATAATCAGCGTCACACTCTTTTGCACAAAATGGACACACAAACTGCAAAGGGCGTGACTCACAGATGCAGCACTGTCAAGTCTCTGGAGAAACTCGCATGGCCACCATCAGTTAGTTTGCTCTGATACTGGGGGGGAAGGGGGGTTGTTTGTTTATTTCCATGGTACATCCAAAGACAAGTTGTTCAGAAGTTTGCTCAGAACCCCTCGGTTTCCAACTCCTAGGATATGTTAAAGAAGAAAGCACTATTTCAATGTTTGTTTTTTAAAATAATTTGCATAGCTAAACTGTAGATCTAAGGCTTCTATGAATGGTGTGGTTACGTCTGACAGACAAGTCCCATTAAAACAGAGAGAGACAGAGAGAAAGCCCCATAACGTCCTACTTTTGTCATGGTACACACAAAAACAGACCCACGCACCACACCACCTTCCCACGATAAAGCAGTTCCCCTTTCTTCACAGCTACCTTACACGATACCTCAGAATGCCTCGTCCCTCCCTCCTGAGCTGCTCTGAGTAGACCTCAATAACCATGCTGAAGCATTAGCCCTGGAGGTTTGCTGATCACAGGTTTGTGCCAACAGCTGTCATTGGTCTAGTGGCATGGACCACCTTCCAAGGACATTCATAGTCTGTCTCGTTCCCTGAGGTGTTGACACTTCGGTCCAGATCCTCAACGGTATTTAAGATTCTAACTTCTATTGAAGTCAATGGGATTTAGGGGCCTATATCCCTTTGAGGATCTGGGCCTTTGAGCAGGCATGGAGTTTCCAAGGTTACTCAGCAGTTACCAGTGTGGGTGCACACACACAGCAGACGGGATGGCAGGCCATCTAGCTCTGGTGCCCAAGCTCATGCAAATGTGGCATTTCAGTGCCAAATGCACGATTTGAACGCAGACCCCGAGAGGCGAACAATCAGTGCAACTGACTGACTGTGCTAGAGGCACTCTCGCTTTTTACTTTCATGTGACACCTCTCCAGTTGGCAAGGGCTGGAGCCCAGCAACAGCGCTCCACGTGTCAGCCGGGGGGTCCATTAAGCCAACAGGAGCTCAAGCCTGCTGCCTTAAGATCCCCAAGCCTACCTGTCATGAGCCGAGATAACCACTCTCTCAGCGAGATAAGGAATCACTTTAATTTCTCAGCGAACACTGTGCCAGGGTGATCCCAACTCCAAGACTAGAGGTTTCTCATTATCCCTTGATACTGTAACAACTACCCCGTGCTACTGTCACACACTCCCCCAAAGGGGTGTATATGGCACAGGCAATGCCATATCACTGTAACAGAACCTAACGAGGGAGCTGGCTACTGGGGAACGTTCGCAGTTGGTCCTGCTTTCGGATTATGCTTTGGTCAAATGGTCATTATGTCTCATCTCCCCCATACGGACAATCCAACAAGCAACCACTGCATTATGGAGGCCAGCAGGTTTCTTTTCTTTTAAATGACAAAATTAATAAAATGTAAAAAAAAAAAAACAACCCTCCCCAAACAAATAAATATTTGCCTTCATGAAATAAATTAATGTAGAGATTCAGTTGCGCCGATCACAGAGTCAATGGGGACAGGCCCTGAGTCCACAATGGTATCCCTCCCTTTTCAATCTGTCCTGCCGGCTGGGGTTGATAGGAGTCAAACTGGTCCACCTGCTTCCACCCAGGCCTTCCCCTTGAGCCTGAGGGCATAGCCCTCAATAGACTGCTGAGGAGGCCATCACTAGATGAGAGGGAGGAACTGGGAAAGTCCCCAGGATTCCCCTCGAACCGCTACAAGCTTTAAAGGATTCCTAACCCAACTCAGGCTCAAGAAGCCAACACCAGAACCATAGGATCAACCCACTAGGGTCACTGCCTTCAGAGGGCATCATGGAGAAGGCCACCTGGGGGAGCAGACCGAAAAAGTCATGCCACAGCTCAGCATCCCCACCCCGCTCCCCATCTCATCCTCCAGCAGGGGCCTGGTACGAGGATTTTTAAGAGGATGAAAGACAAATCAGTTTTCACATTGACCCCCACACTCCTCGCCCTCCCCTCCTACACATACGACATATAGCCTGCTCCTCCCTGGCCCCAATTGAAAATGCTCTTCATGAAGACCTTCTTCTGGGGCATGCCCCCACCCCGTGCCTGCTTGAGCGAGAAAAGTTCACAGATAAGGCAGTTCGCGCGAGAGGGAGCTCTTCCACACACAGATATCAACCCAGTGTCTCTAGGCCCGAGAAGGGGCACTGAATCGCAACGTCAAGGCTCCTTTTCGGACAACACAGACAGACAAACGGAAATGCAGGAGAGGAAGCGAGGGAGGCACTCCTGTGGTTTGCATTGCTGCCCCCCACTCTTGCAAGTCCGTTCAGGTTTTGTTCTCCCCACCCTCCCTCCCCAATGCAACGCAGATCCTTGACATCTAAAAACGGCCCCGCCTCCAGCCCTGCTGCCATAGCCCAGAGGTGAAATCCTGACTCCAGAAAGCTCCTGAAACTTTTGCCTCCTGGCTAAGCTGAGATCTAACAGGACCTGGCCCATTATTTCCCTGTGATCTCTATTACATCGTCATCTTTGTCCTCCTCATCATTGGAGCTGCATCCCACCTCTGAGGCCTCCTGGGATTCAAACTGAGGCACCTGGGACCGCAGGAGGCCCCCGGCCGGGTAGCCCGAATGAGGGGACATGTAGCCAGGGTAGGCAGACGCCATGCTCCTGGGAAGGCTGCTAGGCAAAACCGGGGCTGGGAAAGGAGCAAACATCCTGGGCTCAGGCAGGAGCGACTGCGTGAAGGGAAGCGAGTAGCTGGGCAGCATCCCCGTCACAGACGGGTTTAGCATGAACGAGGGGATGCTGGCGGTGGCTGAGGTAGCAGCAGAGGAGCTGGCGGTGCCGGCTGTCAGCAGAGGGTCAGTAGTCACAGGGAACACCAGCTGAGGGTCTGGTAGTAAATTGGGCAGCTGGTAGTAGGACGAGCCAGTGCCCATGTACAAGGAGTTTCCTGCTTGGGGGGCAAATGGATGGGTCAGGTTGTGGTTTAAAGAGACAGGGGGCATGGTGAACCCACCAGAGACTGGGTACCCGCGTTCATACGACTGAACAGACGTTGGCAGATGGCGCTTTTTCTGCTGCCGACGGGCTGGTTCCTCGGGGACAGAGGGCGAGGTCGACTTGCGTTTGTTGCCCCGTAAGTCCAGCACTGAGTGACCGTCGACATGCTGGCTGGTGGCTGGCAGGGCTGAAGAAACCGACGGAGCCAAGCAATGGAGGCCCAATCGCTGCTCAGCTCCCCGGGCTGCTAAGGCGGCCGCGTTGTCTGTCCGGGCAGGGTGTCCGTGCACAGTGTTAGCGCTGGGCGAGTTGTGGCGAGACTCCCGGGCAGCGGCTGCCTCGGCGTATTGCTGCAGCTCGCTGAGGATCTCCGGGCTGTCGGGGGAAATGGGCCGAGTGAGCTCCTCTGTGTTCGGGAGCTTGGGCGACAAGGCACTGTGTCTGCCATTGCTTGTGGATTCCAGAGACGGACCCTGAGAGCCTGGAGGAGAAGATGGAGTGGGTGAGACAGAGAAGCCCAGAGAAACATCTGGGTGCCAGGAAAAGGGAGGGGGGAACTGACTCGGTGTGAGATGGGAGGAGCTGGGGGGCTGCCATGGAATCCGCCAGGGAGGAGAGAGAATGTGGTATTTAAATAAGTGAGAAGAGAGGAAGCTCTTGGGCAGGGATGTGAAGCAAGTCCCCTAAGTACAGCCCTGCCCAAGAGGGGAAGAGGGTGCAGTGAAACACCCCCAAGGGAGGAGAGCACCGGGGCGTGTGTCCTGTGCAAAGATCTTCCATTCCTACCCGAGGCAGCTGTTCGATGGTCTTCACTGCCCTTTGGCTTCCCAGTGGTCCGGATGGCAAAAATCCGTCCATCGCTGGTGCGGATGTAGGTCCCTGAAACAGACAGGGAGGAAGCAACTGGTCAGACCCAGGAACAG
This sequence comes from Dermatemys mawii, assembly GCA_007922305.1. Taxonomy (NCBI): domain Eukaryota; kingdom Metazoa; phylum Chordata; order Testudines; family Dermatemydidae; genus Dermatemys; species Dermatemys mawii. The sequence continues at coordinate 11,541,486 of ML677379.1, read as the reverse complement.
CTCCATGCCCAGCTGCTGGCTGCCTGGCCCAGGGAAAGGCTGCAGAACTGGCGGGCAGGGAGAGAAAAGGGCAGCAGAGAGGACACACCAGCCCCTCATCCCCAAACACTTTGATCTCTCTCTCCACGTCTGTGAGCATTACCATGGGGCAATGCTGGCGTCACAGTGCTGTGTCAGTGGCCTAAAGGTCCATTACAGACAGGCCAGAGGCACCCACGCTGTACCCAGTTGAGGGCCGTGCTGGCAACATGCCAGGAGCCTGCAGCCCACACGCCATCCTCCTAAAACAGAGCAGATTGTAAAACCAGGACACAGCAGCTCATAGGGCTGCGGGGGGGCTAGCAACAAGGGCAGCCATGGACTGCGTTCTCAAACACACTCAGAGCTGGAGTGTCCCTGCAGTCAGGTGCAGGCTGGTTTCCTCCCACAGACCCTGTCTCCAGTCTGTCCCTGAAAAATCCCTCCCTCTGCTTTTCTCTGCCCCACGGTTACACACACACAGAGGTAGGACCCGAATCCCCTTCCCATGCTCCCTTTTCACCCCCTGGGGAGTCAAACACATTTTCATCTCGGCTGTGGTTCCACTTTCCCTTATGCAACTAGGCTCTGTTCAATAACTGAAACATACAATCCCCGTCCTGAGGGCCCCAACTGATCACCCCTCTGGTGTAACAGCATTGCAAACAGGCCGTGCCCTGGCCCATCTCTGAGAAAGGATGCCTGGCCAGCTGCTTCACCATTGTTCGGAGAAGGCTTGTGTGAAGAGCTAGAGCTTACAATACTCTTGCAAGGTGACAAGATAGACTCCACTGGAAGGGAGAATGCGCTGCCATATTCCCTTCCAGTCTGACCAGGGCTCTGTCAGTTGCAACTTCTCCATTGGTTGCAACAGTCTACTCAGTCAAGAACTATACATCCCCAAAACATGACAGGAGATTGTGTGTCAACATAATGAGATGGGCAACCCCAGAGCTTGAAATCGCTTCCATTCTCCTCAGGAGGGATGGATGGAAGATCATTCCCTCTGGGGTACTGACAGGGTATTAAGTATCAGTGGCCTGGTTCCCCCCTCCCCATCACGGTTAAACCCACAACTAAGGCCTCTGTTTTTTCTGCCTCTTTGAGCTTTAAGAAGCCTGTTTATTAAATGGATCTTGCCAGCAGAACAATGAAAACAGGAATTTGGGGGATTCTAGTGTATCAGGACAAGTGACTTCTTTCCCAAAACAGGGATTTACCTTTAGTCCCCCGGATTATGTGTATGCTCTCACCAGCACTGATTCTCGCCTGCACATCGGTGGATGTGTTTGTGCCTGGAATCACAATATCTGAGGGAGAAAGCCAGCGTTTGAGAAGTTACATTATGGGCTCAAAAAAGAGTGGGAGAAATCCAGGGCCAAATTCCCTCAGCATCCAGCTAGCTTTCTCAATAAACTCTGCTACAAATGAGATCAGGGTTTAATTATGAGGAACACAGAAGGCACAGGAAGCAAAAGTGGAATCCCCTGGGGCTGAAAGCCCAGGAAGGAGTGGGGATCAGAGGACGTGAAAGGCAAGTTGCCCCAGTACACAAGCCCCATCATTTAGAAGATAGAAAATGGGACTGAGCAGAGCATTGGAAGGGGTACCACAACACAGCATGCCTGGCTTTTGAAACAGGCTTGGCCTAAAAGCTGCAAAGAGATCAGGGAGCCACAATCAGTATTTTGGGGCAGATTCACTGCTCTGTTTTACTCCCTTTGCACCCCTGTGCAAAACCCGCTGCTGGTGATTCTCCAGGTATGGGAGAATCCCTAACAGGCACAGAGCTGGCATAGGCAAAGGCTAGAGAGAGGCAAGGAAAGGGAGTGGCTGGTGTCCCCAGCTGGTGTATGGTCCCTAGCCACTGTTGACAGCTGGTGCAAGATAGCGCTGCTCTAACCTATGCTGGGGCATAGGACAGAGAATCAGAGTCAGGCACTAGAACAGCCAGAGTTACTCTCTCTCCTCCATCCTTTGCCATGCGGCAGGGGAGCTGTTGAGCAGCTGCAGTAGAGTATGGACAGCTCCCAGCCAAGCTGCTCCAGGGGAAGCAGCACCTTCTTGTCTCTGGTCTGCACTAATGGATCTGATTCCAGCACAGCGCATGCTTCAAGGGACACATTTCAATTCATACTCAGACACTCTTCCTCTTGACACAATCCCCCTCAAGGGGCTCATCCGGCTCCTTAGGCGACAGATGAGATGCTACAGTTGTCTGGAACACTGTTCTATCCCCGAGGGATGGACGCCTGCCTTCCATCACTGGATCCCAAGACTCAGTCTCAACCAGGTGTGTTCTCAAGGGGACTTGGTTCCAAAGGAACGACTGACCTGTCGTGGTGACGATCTTCTGAACAAGGACACCAGCTCGCTGCAGATAGTTGATTGGGAAGTTGACAGCGGGGTTGGAACCAGATGCCGATCCCATGCCGCCCAATGGGACATGCCGAGGCATCATAGGAATGGGGGTGGACTGAACCGGGCGGACACTTGCCACTGGCTTGTCCTCGCCCTTGAAGACTGGTCGCCTAGTGGGAAGAGGGAAAAGGAGAGCATCAAACGGAGTTATGTTCTTTTGGAGGGAGAGTCCCAACTGGATTTGGTTCCAGCATTCTCAGCCATTCACACGGGCTCATCGTGTGGCTCTGCACATAGGAAATTGGTCCTGGAGGCAGAAAAAGCCAAAATGTAAAGCCCTGAAATGATTTGACTCTGCTCCTGGTTTTGGAGAGAGGCAGCAGGAATTTCACAGCTCCAGGATCACTAAGAGAGAGTGAAGTTGTTATGTGGCAGGGAGTTTGATCGCTGAGTTAAAGCACAAGACTGGCAGTCGCTATTCCTGATGTCATTAACCTGGGGCAAGTCACTTCCCTCAGTGTCCCCACCTGTAAACTGGGGGTGCTTTCTTACCGACGGCTGAGACATGCAAGCAGCCAGCCAGCATTCGCACAGCGTTCCCAGAGCCTCAGACTGGGCAGTGCAAAGTGTTACAGGGAATTAAACACGTTCCGGGTGGAGTGAAGGCAGATGATGGACACAGCAACTCTGGACATTAGCCAGAAAGGTTCGGGTGTGGGGAGGTCTTGACACTTTCATAACCTGTGTGGATTCTGCATCTCTCAGTATGGTACTATGCCCATCCTCTCAGCCACAGCCATTGCAATCAGTGACACGCTCCTCCCACCCCCCTGAGAAAAGCTGCACGTGCCCCCAAGGCTGCAAAGGGAGTCTTCCTCCTTCATCAGCTGTTTTCCCCACCTTCCTTGCTCCATTCCCCTTTACAGCTGGCAGGTGAAGGAGAGGGGGCATCACCCAGCCTCAGTATTCCCATTTCCTAGGAGCCAAGTGAGAACGCCCAAGGTAACAGGTTAGTTTTCTTCTACCCCAGCTGTTTTTCCCGCCCCTTCCTCTCCTCTCGATTGAAGTCCTCAGCAATGGAAAGAAATAAGCACCCACCAATTCCTTTGACTGAAGGCAGGGATGCTTGTCAGGCTCTGGTCAGTGGCTGGGTAATACTGTGCATAGGACGGACGGGTGTAGGGGACGGATGCTCGCTTCTCTTCCTCATAACTCTTCTTTGCTGCCTTCTTCTCTGCCTTGGTCAACTTGTGCTCCTTCCGGTCAATCAGCAGCGACTCATGCTGGAAAGGCTCCTATGGTCACAGCACACAAATGCTGTTACACACCAACATACCACAAGAGGGCAGTAGGCGAACCCAAATGACAGCAATCCCTCCTGTATCTCAGGGAGGATAACATGGCAATTGGCAAGCTCTGGGCAGTATTCTGGGCGGACTGCCGGGGAAGTTTGAAACTAGTGCAATAGACACATATGGCTACTTCTCGTAAAGAATCTGTGCACCAACTCCACAATGATCTCTCCAAAGAACACCCACAGGAACATGCTTATACACAATCCCACTTCAAATAAACATGGAAGCACCAGCATGGCACTGGAGAGTACAGGCCACTGGCTGCACAGAAGGGGTAGCTCACTCTGCAGCTCCCCCCGGGGGACAGAGAGGTGAGGTTGCACCCAACTCTGACACAGTGCAAAGACTGGGCCTACCCCAGAAACATCCCAGTGCCCTGCCCCTCTATGCCAGGTGTACCTAGGTTTGGGCAGGCTGGCTCAGCCCAGCAGGATTCAAGCGTGGAGGGGCTTAGTGTGGGGGGATCCTGGCGTGGATTGAGAGGGTTCAGTGTGGAGCCATCTGGGTGTGGGAGGCTCAGTGGGGGATCCAAGTGTGCAGGGGATCTGAATGCACAGAGGCTTGTTGTGGGTTCTGGATGCAAAGATAATAGGATGCTGCAGTGGGGTCCAGGTGAAGGTGGTTGGGGCTCAGCAGAGGGTGTGGGGGTCTCAGTGGGGGAGGCAGATGCTGGGGGAGTGCGGCACAGTGGGATGGTGATCCAGGTGCAACTGGTCGGGGCTCGGTGAGGTGGGGATCTGGGTGCAGGGGTTCATTGAGGGCCATGGGGCTCCTCAGGGGGGTTCTGCGTGTGTGTGGGGGTGAAGCTCAGCAGGAGGGTCTGGGTATGAAGGGGTTTGCATACATGACAGTGGGGCGGATGGGGGAGAAGCTACCTGTACAGTGATCCCTCCCGCTGCAGCTGAGGAGTGATGGGTGCGGGAAGCGGTGGGAGGAGGGGAAGAGTTTGCAGAGATTCCTGCAGCTGGAGGAGAAATCTCGGAGTGGTCTGATCCAGCCCCAGATGCTGTGCAGGGGAAGAAGTCGTCCCCATCCTCCCCAGCCTGTCCAGGACTAGGAGCTGAGCCCCGCACAGGGTAGGAGCCACCAGCCAGGTCTTCCTCGGTCCCGCCCCCTGCCCTACATTGATTTTCGTCTCTATTGGCTGCCATGGGCACCTGAAAAATACTCCTGGGGAGGGTCACATGACCAATTATGTGGTTTCCCTTTGCTTCTACATCAGAAAATCATTTTTTTCTGCAGGGAAGCAAAGGAATCTGCGGGGGACATAAATTCGGCGCATAATTCTATCTCCTAAGGCCTAAAAAAATCTGCTTGTGAACCTCAGGTCTTGGGTTTGACAATGGAACAACAGTTTTCCTGATACCTGACACCGATCATGGACTTGTCTCAGAGAAATGCACAGTCCCTTATAACTAATATTATTTTGAAACACTTATCTTAACCACGGTCGCAACACAGGCAGCTCCATTTTCTCCTCGGGTAGACCATTACTCACTGACCTGAGTGTCATCCCTGACTGGCAATGACATCTGGAAGCAACATTGTGTACCTTTGTTCTTACCTTGGTGATAAGGTGAGGATATTTGAGACAGGCTAGCTGTAAGACAGACTCCTTGATCTTGTTTGGGTCCAACGCCAGCTGGGCAGGATCTGACTCCTCTTCTACGAAGTGCAGCAGGTTCTCCACCTCCCTCCGGGTGAAGTTCAGCACTGGATTCAGATCATCCACAACACGATCTGGAGAATGGAGGGAATGCATTATTCAGAGAAAGGAGGAAACAGTCATCACATTTCCGACTATCGATTTCCCAGCTCTTAATCTGTGCTTTCCACAGCACCCTGCTGTGAATATCTGCGGCGGGACAGGGATCACGCCACTGCACTTTGAGACATGACCACGCAGGTGTTGGAATACTGACACAAATCAGGCTAGGGAATGCTTTGCTCTCCATATAGTACAGCAATATGATATGGGCCATTAACATCCTGGCATACACAAATCTGCAAGCTGAAGATATTGTACATACAATATGGTTGATGAAGTTCCCCTTCTCACCCTTGTACATCAGAAGGCTGAAAATATTATGTAGACATTGTGATAAAAAGGCAGCTGCAAAAGCGAACATCAGTAACTGACGAGCCAGAACCACTGAAAAAGGCTCAAAAGTTTATAGTGACTAACCAAGGACTCCGGTTTCCAGGGACTACAACCACCAGATTCCGTTAAATTATTTGAAAGTTCTGGATAACATCTGAGATCCCCATTCTCATCTCCATAACGCAAAAGAGGCTGTACTATTTCCCTGGACTTGATTTCTGAGTATGAGTCAAGCATGTGGTGGAGGAATGGGAGAGAGAGGGGAAGGGGAGAGAACGACCCTAAGAATGGGTGCCAGACGGCACACAGAGTCAGAGCACTGAGCTATCCCCTCTGCATCTGGAGTTAAATTCTGACACGATTGTTTTGGGCTCATGGTAACCTCCCACCTGTGCATCTCTCAAAACCACCACGCCTGGCACAATTCAGCCCCACTGGCAGTCTGGTTTCCAGAGAGGTCAGAACTGGAATGATTAGTGAACCTTAGTACTTAGGTAGCAACAAGGATGTCAACCTGTTTTTTCAAAAGTAGGTATCCCCATTGCATTGTTGAAAAAGCTGAGCCACGGAGCACTGCATTAAGTTGTCCAGTCTAACATGAGGCCACAGCAGAGCTGGAGACAGAACTTAAATCTCTTAACTTCCAGCCTCCTGCTATAAGCAACAGACTATCCAGCCTCTCTGCTGCTTCCGTTCTTGCAGGAGGTGCTACAGATCAGAACTGAGGTGTGCTGGCAGCTAAGGAGAAGAAGGAGTGAAGCACAGGGAGTATGTCTTGCACTATGCTGGCTCAAACCAGTGCTGCTGAATCCTTCATTTTTACTAGATCTATGCTCAGTCCTAAATTACAAAAATATCAGAACAACTCCCCAGTCATAAATGCTTTTTAGTGTCACTTCTTCTAGCAGCAGTTTGTTTCCAATGTTAGACAGAAGGAAGCATAGTTCTCTAAAGACATCCACGCAGTGTGCAGCGGCAGTCAAAAAAACCCCAACAAGATGTTAGAAATCATTAAAAAAGGGAGAGAGAATAAGACAGAGAATATCTTATTGCCTTTATATAAATCCATGATGTGCCCACCTCTTGAATACTGCGTACAGATGTGGTCTCCTCATCTCAGAAACGATATACTGGCATTAGAAAAGGTTCAGAGAAGGGCAACTAAAATGATTAGGGGTTTGGAATAGTTCCCATATGAGGAGAGATTAAAGAGGCTAGGACTTTTCAGCTTGGAAAAGAGAAGACTAAGGGGGATATGATAGAGGTATATAAAATTATGAGTGGTGTGGAGAAAGTGAATAAGGAAAAGTTATTTACTTGTTCCCATAATACAAGAACTAGGGGTCACCAAATAAAATTAATGGGTGGCAGGTTTAAAACAAATAAAAAGGAAGTTCTTCAACCTGTGGAACTCCTTGCCTGAGAAGGTTGTGAAAGCTAGGAATATAACTGGGTTTAAAAGAGAACTGGATTAATTCATGGAAGTTAAGTCCATTAATGGCTATTAAGCAGGATGGGAAAGGAATGGTGTCCCTAGCCTCTGTTTGTTAGAGGGGGGTGATGGATGGCAAGAGAGAGGTCACTTGATCATTACATGTTAGTTTTACTCACTCCAGGGCACCTGGCATTGGCCACTGTCAATAGACAGAATACTGGGCCTTTCTTACGTTCTTAATTATCACCAAAATCATACAGATGCTGTTCATGGACTACAGAGTATAAGGAAAGTAGACAAGATGACATATTGGCAAAAGTGTTCAAGCCTACCTGACATCCCCTGCTTGGAGACCTGGCGGTCATAGATTTTCTTCTCCAGGGTGTAATCCGAAACCAGTCGGTAAATGTGGCACGGCTTCCTTTGTCCATAGCGGTACACCCGGCACACTGCTTGCGCGTCATGGCACGGGTTCCAAGAAGCATCAAACACCACCACTCTGTTTGCGCCAATCAGGTTGACACCCAAACACCCAGCTCTTAAACAAAACAAAAATTAAGTTTCAAAATCATTTTTCTTCCCAGTTTTCAATATCCTTACACTTTAAGGGGTTACCATCCTGTATGGTCTTAAGCTAAATCTTTCAAACACAGCAAGTGCAAAAGATTTTGTGGTCTGAACAGCCTCCATTATATCAGTTAAACCCACTCTTTCCCCGCACCACTCCGTTCCAGGCAGGTGGCCAACTCACCGCGTGGACAAAAGGAAGAGCCAAACCGAGCTGTTGCTGGGGTCATTGAACTGGTTAATCAATCGCTCCCTTTCTGAGGCAGAAGTGCTGCCATCCAGTCCTGGTAAGAAAATTAGAGAGGTGTTTAAAAACCCTGTGTATTGTGGGATCCATCAAAACAACAGTTCCCGTCTGGTTCTTAGAGTCCCTGCACTGTGAAGAATGCCATTACCCTGCAGACTCTGTACAGCTCCAGCTAGGGCAGACCTTCCAAGCCATTTCAGGCAATTGAACCAGCTTACCACCACCACAAGCCCTCAGCTGTCCCAGCCAATGCCCACATTTCTCCAGTCAAACATACACAGTCTAGTCAGCTGGGGAACTTGGGCTGTGTCTAGTTGCAATATCACATGAATGTAAAAGAGGAGTCTGGCATAGCCCAAGTTCCACAGTGGGCTACAACACATGCAGCTAAACCAAAGACAAGCAGTTGTAGCGCACTGGGATCCTACACAGAGGTTCATCATTAAGGTAAGTCGTCTGCGGTACCAGTCACAAAAGCCTGAAGTACCAGTTTTGGTAACAGGCACCAGTATATAATAGACCCAGTCCAACCACTGAGCTGGGACAGCACAAAAACACCATAAGCCGCTGGCAAAACCCCACTGGACCACACATGAGCATGTGCAGAGGAATCAGAGAAAAAGAGTCCAGAAGGACAGCACATACTTGTGATCATGGGCAGGACTCACTCATGATGAAGATATGCTGCCACCCAGACCTTGAGTCAAAAGAGGAGTTAGAGCAGTTTATACACACCTAGCATGCTTGCCAGGAGCTCTCAGGGACACTATGTCCATCCAGCTGTCCTAAACACTCCTGTTGCCCTGGCACAAGTCAGTTACTGAAGGGGACAAAGACTAGAACAGGAGGGAAAACTCACAAACATAAAAACAAGCAGTAAAGATTCTAGAATTAGAAAGTGTCCAAGTGGGTGCAAGGGAAGAATGAAGATTTCTTTTAAAGTTTTAAGAAGTGATAGTTAAGCTATTCAGAGAGCCATTAAAAAGAAAAGGGGGAATTGGGAAATTATCAGTCAGTCCTGATCAAAACTAAAAACATACACCAAACCAACTCAAATAAATCAATCTGTGAACAGCTAAGAAAAACAGATCTACATGCCCATGGAAAAGCACAGGTAAATGTGGTGAGAAACTGGAAGAAATTGCAGCAACACCAAGAGGTTAGCCCAATCGCAGAGGATCAAATAGGGTCCTAGGTGAAGGAAGGAGGACGGTCTGTACTCACTGTAATAGTTGAGATTTCGGACCCAGTTATGAACGCCTTGCACATCGGAGCCTGGAGGATTGGGCATTGGTCTCTTGGCCAAGAACTCCTCAATGACAGACAATGTGGACAGACTCTGGCTGCAAAAATCAAGGTCTCTGCTCAGGAAAGCCCCTAACAATGTAACTAGAACAGCAGAACTCCATCTTCCCCTGCTAGCAGTCTGAGGGTGCCACGGGACACCCCCTTACCACTGATAGATATATGGATGAAAGGACTACAAAATCAATGGACAACAAAAAAGATCAAAGCAAACAATGGGGAAAGACGAAATAACATTGCATAGCAGTGGGCAGCTGTCATAGGGGAAACACTGTCAGCCTCATTCTACCACTCTCTAATCTCCAAACACAACACTGCTCAGGACTCAGAGGAGCAGTCATTGATAATTCCTCTTACCTGAAGACTAAGATTTTGTCTCCCTGCTTCACACTTTCCTCAATCAAGTGGAACAGTAACACCATCTTGGGTGAGTTCTCCAAAACTCCCGTCTGGTAATCACACAGGACGTCTTTGGCCTACCCAGAAACAAGAGACTCAGTTACATGGGGATGTACTCAGTTCTATAAAATGCAGTTTCCATAAGAGGTTCCAGGCTCATGAACACAATTAATACACCCAACACAACCCTATACAAAGAGCCAAATCTGTACATAGCCCTCCCAAGTTCCAGACACACACATCTCCATATTGAGAATAACTGGCCATCACTCCTGTCATTTAAATTTGGGGACTGTGAGCTTGAGCGTGAAAACTGCTGTGGCAATTCACAGGAATCTGCAGTCTCCAAGTGCCCTTAAAGGACTTCGGTCTACAAAGTCAATGCCCTGGCTTGCATCTGGAAGTGAACAGGAAAGCAGTGCAATTGCTGGAGAACTAGTATAAAAGGTGAAGACAGCAAGTGGAATCCAGCTGATGCATTCTGCCAGCTGTAGTTTCCAAGTGATCTTCAAAGATCTCCTTTGTGGAGCACGTTACAAAAACTCTGTCTCAAGGTGACAGAGGAATAAATTACTGTAGCACAGTCTGGATCGAAGAAGAGAGGCCACAAGCATCCAGGCAGGTCCAGATGAAAGGGGTGGTTTTGGCAACTGCTGACTCCCAAAGCCACAGATGATCCAGAAGTTTCAAACTGCAGGTTTCTTGGACAATAAGTGGACAAAAACTTTGAGTACAGGAACAGGAATCACTTCTGCCATATCCTCAAGATGCCCACTAGCAGCCATCTCACTCTCATCCAAGTCCTGATCTCAGCTATGCTGGTGATAAGACTCTGCAGGTCTGATGAAAACAATGTGTAAAGCACAGTGCCAACTGTAGAGTGGTCTCATAATTCCCAGTAGTAGCCTTTTATACACTGATCAAGACTGAGAGCAAGACAGAGCCGCATAGCAGAGATCGTAGGCTCAAAGGACTGGAAGGAACTTCAAGGGGTCATCTAGTCCAGTTCCCTGCATTCCAGGCAGGACTAAGTATGATCTAGACCATCCCTGACAGGCGTTTGTCCAACCTGCTCTTAAAAATCTCCAATGATGGAGATTCCACAACCTTCCTGGGCAATTTAATCCAGTGTTTAACCATTCTGACAGTTGGAAAGTTTCTCCTAATGTCCAACCTAAATCACCCTTGCTGCAATTTAAGCCCATTGCTTCTTGTCCTAGCCTCAGAGGTTAAGTGCAACTATTTTTCTCCCTTCTCCTTGTAACAACCTTTTATGTACTTGAAAACTGTTATCCTATCCCACCTCGGTCTTCTTTTTTTCAGACTAAACAAACCCAGTTTTTTCAATCTTCCCTCATGGGTCATATTTTCTAGACTTTTAATCATTTGTGTTGCTCTTCTCTGGACTTTTTAAATTTGTCCATAGATTTCCTGAAATGTGGTGCTCAGAACTGGACACAATACTCCAGTTGAGGCAGTGCAGAGTAAAGCTGAAGAATTACTTCTCGTGTCTTCCTTACAACACTCCTGCTAATACATCCGGAATGATGTTCGCTTTTTTTGCAACAGTGTTACACTATTAACTCATATTTAGTTTGTGGTTCATTATGACCCCCAGACCCCTTTCCGCACTACTCCTTCCTCAGCAGTCATTTCCTATTTTGTATGCATGCAATTGATTGTTCCTTCCTAAGTGGAGTACTTTGCATTTGTCCTTACTGAATTTCATCATACTTACTTCAGACCATTTCTCCAGTTTGTACAGATCATTTTGAATTTATAATCCTATCCTCCAAAGCATGTCATGACAGATGAGAAAGTCCCAGAACTAAAAGCAAAATCCCTGCTACACAAGGGTTTTTCCCACTGCAGTTCTCCGATTTATAATCAGCGGACTGCCCCCAACAAAAGGGTCATGGGCCTTTGACCTATTAAGCATTCAGCTCATGTTTGTTGAAAAAACGCCATGAGAATCCTAGCTCTGAGGCTGGTACTCACCCACTCGTAAGTAACGACTTGATTTGCTCTCTCCTGAAAGGGGTTGAAGCCAATGCCCTGAAGGAACTTGCTATTGGTAGCTTCTCCAACTGGTGATGCCAAAGCATTAGTCTCTGTTTTGACTTTTATTCCCTGTGGCTGACAGCGAGAATTAGTTCCAGCTGTGCCTAGGTCATCCACATCCAGGTCCTGCTCATTTGCCAGATTCTCTTTTTGCAGCGCCTCATACAGCACATCTGGGTGATTCCAGATCTGAGAGATGAAGAAAAGGTAAAAGGTAACATTGCGCTAGCACCAACCCAACCAAGGCACTTGTGGATTTACTGCACTCACATGCAGTCAACGTTGATTCCCCTGTGGAAATGCACTAGTGATTTATTAATCTAATTATTCCCCTCCAAAGTCACCTGAAAGGGAGTTTGTAAAGCACCACAAATTAAGCAGGTCTCACTGCATTAGAATATTTAATGACAGGGACTCTGCCTGTGTAGTCTGAAGTCCTCTGTAGTTGACTAGCGTGGACACACTGAAACTTTGCCTACTTTAGATCCTAGGTAGATTCCGGTCAACAAGTAAAAAGGAAAGTGCTGTTCTGTCACAGCACAAGGTATACACTGTTTCAACCAAGACATGTTATCAATTTTAATTATCTTCAAGCTCCTCTGTTTGGTGACTGACGAACGAACACACACAAGGCACACACATGCATGTGTGAACACAAAAGTGTGCAGCATGTTGTTTGCACTCTAGGAAATGAAAGATTGTCTTGCGGTTAAAGGCTGGGACTTGGATCATCGGGGTTCAGCTCCCGGCTCTGCCACAGATTTTTTGCATGAATTTGGGCAGGTCAATTAAACGCTCTGTAACTCAGTTCCCCATCTTTAACATGGGAATAATGATACTACCAGGACACTATATTACATCATGCACAGGAACATGCAAACTATTGCTTAAGATGCACCAAGATACTGCACTTGTATTATATCTACATCACTCTTCTTGACAATATTTTAACACAGACTCCTACCCTTTCCCTGTGTACTGCAGGAGAAGCTACTCTCTTGCCAATACCCACCTTACAACAGACGCAGAAAGCCTTGAGCGGGTTCAGTCCCAGCCAGCCACTGTTGCCTGCATCCCGGAACCGGTTCATGAACTCCGTGTAGAGAGCCCGTTGGATTTTTGACAGACGTACCAGGATGACGTGTTCTTCTTTATAGGGAAGCTGAGCCTTTAGTACATTATGACCTCTCCTACAGAAACAATCAAGAAAGGAAGATCAGAAGAGAGAAAGAATGTTCAGGGCTAACATCTCAGGGGCTGCCTTCAGAGTAAGATTTCTGATGACAGCAAAGAGAAGGAACTCTAGTTGTGAGTGTGAGTGAGTTTCTAATGCAGGACACTCAGAAGACATTCCAACTGAAGCCAAATAAAAAGTACTGTAAGCACTATTACCAAAACAGCAAACATTATAATACCCCAGGATAGTGTTAAGAAAGGGGATGAAGGCCTTGCTAACTGTGGTGCTAAATCAGGAAGGATGCACTTGTGGCTGAAACACTGCACTGGAAATTAAGAGACCTGCTGTCTATTTCGGTCTTTGTCAATGACTTGCTCAAGCCATGTCACTTGCTCCTTTTGTGCCTCTGGGTCCTCATCTGCAGAACGGGGAGGATTTCTAGTCTCTCCTGTAAGAGTACTGTGATGCTTACATTGTTCGGAGTTTGTAAAACGCTTTCAGATCCTTGGATGGAAGATGATACAGAAATGCATCTACCAGTCACCTACTAATACTTCTAAAGGAAGTTAGGCAGCTCAACTCAAACATGTTGCTGCCCTCCATCTGCACGGGTTCCCTCTACCAGTCCCACAGAACGGTACTGGCAGGATACTGTAACTTTACACCTGTCACTAAGTCAGGGAGAAGCCCCCAAAGATCACTTCTTAACTGACAAGCTAAACTAGACAAAGTGCTTTTGAGAGAAACATGCAGGTGCTAACTCTGGGATCCCCTCTAAGATTTCTCCTGTATGTCTACAATCTCCCTAAAGGACAACAGGGAATCCAGGGTAAAAATCAAGCTGAGGAAGACAACAGGAATTGCTGTAATGAATACACTCCTCAATCTATGTGGCTAAACTATGACCAAGGAGCTGATCGCACAGACTCTGTTACTGAATACTTGATGTGGACTCACCTCTGCACAAACCCCTCCAGCAGACTATGCAGGACATGACTGCGGTACCTCATGAGACGGACGTCCTGCGGCGTACTGTCAATACACTGCCCGTTCAGGATGGGGCGCTCAAACATGTTGCTGAACTCCTGCCGGGTACCCAAGAAGTCAGGACGGACAAAGTCTACCATGCACCAGTACTCAATCAGGTTGTTCTGGAGCGGGTAGCCCGTCAGTACCACCCGTCGCCTGGAGCGGATGTTCTTCAGGGCCTGGGATGTACTGGCATGGCAGTTCTTTATCCGGTGTCCCTCATCACAGATAACTACATCCGGACCAGGGCGGGATAAAGCCTTCTCGATCCCTGAGGGAAAGGAACATTGAGTTACTTGGTCAGTTGATGTTCTTGCTTCACGCAGCTCTACAGAAGGAAAAATGAGTAATTATGAAAGTTGAAAAAGTATACTAGTAGTTTGCACTGTTATTGCAGCTGAGTTGGTCCCAGGATATGAGAGAGACAAGATTGTGAGGTAATATCTTTTACTAGCCCAGCTTCTGTTGGTGAGAGAGATGAAAGCTTATACAGAAGGATAAAGAGAGAGTGAGATAGAAGGATATTGAGAGAATGGGATAGAAACTGAGGAAGAGCTCTGTGAAAGCTCAGAAGCTTGTCTCTCTCACGAACAAAGCTGGTCCAATAAAAGATATTACTTCACCCACCTTGGCTCTCTCTAAAACTAATTTTTTGGCAGGGAGCCAGGATGGTTCTGTGAATTGGGAAAGGGCTACAGGGCCACCAACTCCAATCTGGCCTAGGTTGGCAGTGACCCAAGTCACTGTAACCTGGTGTTTATTTCAGTGGCCTAGGCAAAGTAAGTTGGGAATCTGAATCTAGTGCCTAGTGGTCCTCCTTGTACAGACCTTTCACTAGCAAGACGTACTCATTGGCTCCTTTATTTGCAGCCTCAGCAGAGAAATCAGGGACTGAATGAGTACGAACATCTTTCTGATTCCAAGAATGATCCTTTCAGAATAGGGTTGGTTCAGATCAGTGAACCTGACAGGCAGGTACCTATTCTGCACCTGCTCTGCAAGAAAATTGGGAGACTTCAGTTTCTAGCTGAGTCGCTCCTGAATCTTTCGTTAGCACTAAATTCATTTAGAACCTACACACCAGGGGTGGGCAAACTTTTTGGCCAGAGGGCCACATCAGGATTGCAAATTTGCATGGAGTGCTGGGTAGGGAAGGCTGTGCCTCCCCAAACAGCCTGGACCTTCCCCTTATCTGACCCCCTCCCACTTCCTGCCCCTCTCAGAATCCCCAACCCATCCAACCTCCCCTGCTCCTTGTCCCCTGACTATCCCCTCCAGAGACTCCCTGCCCCAACCCCTATCCACCCCTCCCCACCCCCAGGACTCCCACAGACCATCCAACCCCGTCTGCTCCTAGACCGTTATGCAACCCCCCAGCTCCTTACCACGCTGCTCAGCAACCTGTCTGGCAGCCACATGGAGCCAGACATGCTGCCCTGCCCCTAGGAGTGCTGCCCGCACAGCACTCTAAGGCTCTGGAGGAGCGAGGAAGGCACGGATGGGGCCAGAGACAGCCTCCCCTGCCGAGAGCTCAGGGGCCGGGCAGGACAGTCCTGCAAGCCAGATGTGGCCCGTGGGCCATAGTTTGCCCACCCCTACTACACACGAATAAGCTGTTAGCGAATAAACAGATTCTGTTAAAGATAACCACCTCTGACGTTGATGCCTACGTACGATAAACTAACTGTTCTCTGCTGCCAAGTGACCATTTGCTTATGGAGTCAGCCGGCAGTAGTAGTATCTCCCAACCGTAATTCTGTAGACAGGAGGGTATTTCCCCAGCAAGACTCGCCTCCCACCTTTCAGAAGCTCTTGCTGCCGGTCCTCCTCATCCAAGTCGATAATGACAGGGCCAGTTTGTTTCTTTGTTTTCTTCTTCCTGCCAGTGGCAAAGGACTTCTTCAGTGAGAGGAGACGGTACATCTCATAGCCCATCAGCAGCACCCCACCATCCGTCACCCAGTCAGTCACCACCTTTGCACGGGCAGCCGTTGTCCTAGAAAAACAAACGCACAAAAAATGAGACCGCTTCCTTGGATACATCTGAACTCACTGAAACGGATGCCTGCTACAGGAAAGGACCTTTTCAAATGACTTAAAACATATGCTGGCATCAGACCAAACCAGCAGACAAGCACACTGAAGCCCTTTTACATGAAGATCTGGTAGAAACTTCCAGCATACTGAGGGTAACATACCAGAGAAAGGTGAACCATTATAGGATGTTAGCGACTGTATGAAGAAGTTTGCTGTATATGAACCTAAATCAGATTTCACAGAGCAATGGAATCCTCTTATGGGAAGTGTTAGGAAAGAGACCTCTTCAAAGCATGAGTTTGTATAAGTTGCTGATGTATGTGGCGGTCTTATTCTACTATATACAGCCCACACCTATCCAGCAATCTGAGAGTTAGCTGAATTATTTCCTTTCCCTCCCACCAATATTAAAGACAGGCTCAGATATGAGGCTGTCCACCACACCTTTCCCATACACCAGAGCATGGTAACCCCCAATCCAATATAAGATGCACATAAGAGGCTCTAAATAATATCAATTGACTAGGAAATATATTCCTCTCGTGAGGTGAGAACCTCAGCAGCCAAGTGTGTGTAAATGCCAGACGAACTATGAGTGCCCAGAGATTAATATAAATCTCACCAGATTGCATGAGACAAAATGACCAAGAGTCAAGCAGAGCTGCAGAAGCTGTAAGATGAAAAGGACAATACTCTGCCTTACATGATCTCTCCCTTCTGTGTAGGAATGCTAACTCATTCAGGAGCCCTCAAAGTGAAAAAAGTAAAAGTTAAATGGCTGCAAGAAGGAATCAGAGTAAGGAAAGTGAAAATTCCCAGAAAAACCAAATGTAAGATTTAATAGCAATCATTCATATGGGCCGAGAAATCATACGTCTGGTCTTTGAAGGATGGAAGAAAGTACCCATCACAAACAAAACAATGCACTCCCTTCTGGCCAATCCACACATAGCACAAGATCTGGTATTTGAATTTTCCCATTGCAACGCATGAAGGGAAAGGTATAGGTGAATTGACAACCATGATGGAGGAGAGTATTGAAAAAAGGAATGAGAAAAAACTAACTCCTCATTAAAAGATGCATGTTTTCGATGTTCTGAAATCCTCATGCAAGAACATATACTGCAGACAGAGGAAGAGAAACTAAAAGGACAAGGCATGGTATCAGATCAAATGAACAGACTGCAGCAGTGCTACAGAGATACTGATAATACAACTCCATGAAAAGCAGATTAATTGCTCAGGAGGCGCATTCATGGCACCTACTTGTGTTCATCATTCAGGATATGGACTTTGAAGAAGCGTGGCTGAATTTCTTTTGGGTTATAGTCAGCAGGGAGGGTTTCAGGTGCGGGGAGCCACATGTTGAATTCTGCCAGCCAGTTCTGGAGAGTGTTTACCTGGGGAGGAAAAACATGCACCCAAAGGTCTGAGAAAGTAATCCTCAGACCACAGAATTCAGTCACCCAGCACTTAGAACTCAAAGCTACATGGGACTTGGGAATCACAGCCAGCTGTCCTCAGCTAGAAAGAATGGGCCACGATACACAATCTCAAGGATGGAGGGAATGAAAGCAGTGAAAATGGGAGCGAGGGTACATGAGGGCTCCCTCAAAGGGATGAAAGACCAATCCACCCTCCTCCCCACAACCATACCAAAAGCAAGTCCAAACTGATCGACCTGACACTGCTTCACACAAGCTACTTACAGGTACAATGGCAAGGACAGTCTTTGCCTCCGTGTGCCGGAAAAGTACATCCAAGAAAGAGATGACCTGGATGGTCTTGCCCAGCCCCATGCTATGGGCCAAGATACACCCAAACCCACTGCTGCTTTTGAATCTCTCCAGGGATTCCACCAGGTTATCGTACAGGAACCGGATCCCACCAATCTAGAGAAAATAATGGAAGAGCTGCCAACGTGGTGGAGGAAAACAACAAAATGGAGATGTTGCTACAGATTGACATATACACTGTAGGTGTTTTTACGGCACATAAATACACAAGGGGAAATTGGAGAGTCATTGCAGCATTTTCAGCTACCAGGACTCAATAGAATTCCTTATAAAAAACTTTCTAAAAAGATGATCCTGATCATTCTTATGCTTGTGTAGAGTCGACAGTCTTTGGGTTGGTTTTCTGTTCTTAAAAAAATTGATAAAATAACAGTCATCCAAGCATGAGGTAGAGGGGAAAAATCTCTATCAATACAATGTCATATCATCTG
Organism: Dermatemys mawii; assembly: GCA_007922305.1. Taxonomy (NCBI): domain Eukaryota; kingdom Metazoa; phylum Chordata; order Testudines; family Dermatemydidae; genus Dermatemys; species Dermatemys mawii. The sequence goes on along the minus strand of ML677379.1, from coordinate 11,523,167 downwards.
GTTTTGAAACTTTTCTGGGCATCATTCTACTCTAATAATTCTAAATACTTTGCATTTGACGCTTGAAGGAATTACATTTACAAACAATGAAGTTATAAACGTAAAACTATTCATATTTCTGCATACTTTGACAACGTAACAGCACAGGCTCCAGGACTAAGACATCAAGAGCTTACTTATCAGACAACAATAGCCAAAGAAATATGGGGCTCAGGATCTCATAAGAACATAAGAAAGACCGTACTGGGTCAGACCAAAGGTTCATCTAGCCCAGTATCCTGTCTACCAACAGTGGCCAATGCCAGGTGTCCCGGAGTGAATGAACCTAACAGGTAACGATCAAGTGATCTCTCTCCTGCCATCCATCACTTCCCTCTGACAAACAGAGGCTAGGGACACCATTCCTTACCCAGCCTGGCTAATAGCCATTAATGGACTTAACCTCCATGAATTTATTGAGTTCTCTTTTAAACCCTGTTATAGTCCTAGCCTTCACAGCCTCCTCAGATTTGCAAATGAATTGCAGCTCCTCTTAATTGAAGCTCCTCCTTTAATTTCCCTCCATCATTTAACTGTCTGCACTGGGCACTGCCCCAAATCCTGGTCACAACCTTCAGGGTGGCAGCTCTACCGATAACATCACTATAGCAAACCATCAACCCACATGACATCAACAGCATGGATTTCAGCTCCTGGGATAAGGAGGAGGTTTTGCTGAAGTCCTTGTGTGTTCTGGGCCTCGACTTCCTGTACCTGGTGAGGCTTTACTGCCCGTGCAAGCTGCGGAGCCAGGAAAATGTCCTCTTCATTGGGTGGATGGTTGATGTTGACAATGACTTGCCCCAGAGAATCTGACTGATTTAAGGCGTCATTCACATGAGAGCCACTGCTCTCTTCAGTACCATCCCCATCTTCCCCTTCGTTGGCAGAGTCGCTGCTGTCCACAATCTGGAGGGCCTCGTCCTCTCCTGAACTCAATTCGATCACTTCTGTGAAAGAACCAGAGAGGGGAAGGGGGTGTTAACTTTTCACTGGACTTATAAAAGTCCAGTGTCAAATTCTGTTAATTTTCAACAAAGGACTCAAAAATACCAATGCAGATTTGAATATTCAAATACAGTTTGTAGCCAATGTTTGGCCCAAGGTGCTTTGCCTCATTTTGGAAAGGTTAATTAAGGATAATTTAGGAGTGGGACTACCAGAACCAGCACTGCATTTATTTTAAAAACCCTGTAGATACATAAAATCTGAAGACAGCTTTGTGAGAGATCTGGCTGGATGAAACTGGGTAAATGGGGCCGTCTGGGAGATACAGGGATGTATGATAAGTTGGTTGTGAGTCTTACCATCTTTAATGCTATGTAGTATGCCTTTTGTGTCATCTTCACTGCCACTGCTGGTGCTATCCAAGCAGATCACTTCCTCAGCTAGGACCTGAGGAGGAAGCTGAGTGGCCTCGGCTGTTCTTAAAACTATTTCTTCTACAAAAAAAAGTAAACTATAGTTAGCAATTCTATAGAATAGAATAGAATAATAGAATAATAATAATCAGGAAAAATATAAAACTATTTGGAGATAAGTCAACATTCCCTTCTATACTTGCTCCAGTCAGTTAGTCCTGGGATTTTCCATAATCAACTCTTGCTGTTTAACCTACTGTTACATCTTAGCTCAGCAGGTCATTTCATCTCCTTTTCCCCCACCTCAATGTGCTCAATGCTTCTCTCTAAACAAGACACTCATTGTTGGGAAGCTTCCTATTACAAGCCATGTGTGGCGTATATTCCTCACAAAGCCCATTTTGTTCCAAAAGTAGAGAAAAACAGGATCATCTTTTAATCATCCAGTGCAATACAACAAAGGGAAAAAAGTTCCCTTTTCCTTACTTAGCACTACTTCCTGTAGAGAAAGCACAAGTGCTTGGGGGCTAAATAGGGCAGCTTGTGGTCACCTGCTCCCAGCACAGCAAGCTTGTGGTTACTCTTACATCTTTATGTTTGTGAAAAACAATTTTTAAATGTGAAGAGAGCATAACTAATACAATGTTGTCTCCATAGGTCTGCAGACAGCCTGGAAAAATAGCTCAGAGGTGTGAACTGCCTCATTCATTTCAATGGGTGAGGACTCTGAAGCCTAAGTGTTCTAATTTAAATGTCTTCATTGTCCATTATTTCACTGCTGGTCAAAACATGAAAGAAAGAAGTGTGAACATCTGCACCAACTACTCAAGAGTGATGTTTAGTTTTGACATGTCAAAACACAGACTTTGGTTTGAGTGTGGGGCTAGGGCAGGGGTGGGCAAACTTTTTGGCCACATCTGAGTATGGAAATTGTATGGCAGGCCATGAATGCTCACAGAATTGGAGGTTGGGGTGCAGGAGAGGGTGAGGGCTCCAGCTGGGGGTGCGGCCAGAAATGAGGAGAGGGCTCCAGGCTAGGACATAGTGCTGGGAGCAAGTGAGGGCTCTGGCTGGAGGTGCAGGCAGGGATGAGGGGTTTGGGATGTAAGAGGGGTCTGTGGGCGGAGCAGAGGGGTCCCAAGTATGGGAAGGGGCTCCAGGCTGAGGCAAGAGATTGGGGTGTGGGAGAGGGTACAGACTCCGGACTGGGGCACGAGTTCCAGGGTGGATGCAGGAGAGTCTCTGGGCTGAGGGGTTCCAAGTGCAGGAAGGGGCTGGGGAAGGGGGTTGAGGCCGGGGTGCTGAGGGTTCTGGCTGGGTTTTCAGGCTCTGGGGTGGGGCTGGGGATGAGGTGTTTGGGGTGCAGGAGAGTGCTCTGGGCTGGGACTGAGGGGTTCAGAGGGTGGGAGGGGGATCAGGGCTAGGACAGGGGTTTGGGGCATGGGAGGAGGTCAGGGATGTAGGCTCCAGGTGGCACTTACCTCATGCAGCTCACGGAAGCAGCAGCATGTTCCCGTTCCAGCTCCTACATGGATGTGCAGCCAGGCAGCTCTGCAATAGGTCCTGTCAGCATACACCACCCCTGCAGCTCCCATTGGCCATGGTTCCCAGCCAATGGAAGCTGTAGAGCCAGTAGCTGAGGCGGGGCAGCATGCGGAGCCCCCTGGCTGCCCCTATGTGCAGGAGCTGGAGGGGGGCATGCCAGTTGCTTCCTAGGAGCTGCGCAGAGCCACGGCACACGTGGAGCGGGCAAGCCCCCCAACGCTGCTCCTTGGCTAGAGTGCAGGAGTGGGGCAAGCCTCAAACCCTGCTTCCCAGTGGCAGCTCAAGGGCTGGATTAAAAGGTTTGATAGGCCACATGCAGTTCATAGTTCGCCCACTCTTGGGCTAGGGAGAGTATCACTTTCTACTCCTCTTCAGCAGCTATCCTTTAAACTTGCTTTAGTGAACGCTTCTCTCTGCTTACCTGGAAGGAATTCTAGCGGTACAGTAGGGATGGCTGCCGGATAGTCCTTTCGCTGCTGCTCCAATCGTTTCCTTCTCTCCAACTCTTCCAGCTGGGCTGCTTTTGTCACAGCCTCAAGCTGATCCTCCCGCAGCAGCTTTCTGAACACATGGGCGAACACAGAAAATGTTATGTCATTACACCCAGAAACAGTCTATCCTAAATCACTTGGATAGTTTCATAGCTGACCCACAAGAGGATGACAAGCTGCAGAAAGAACATAAGCTACGCAAACTAAGAACATCATAGCCAAAAGTCATCACAACTACAATTTTAGGGAAGGCTGCTCACTTTTTTAACTGCCTGTCACTGCTACTGTTGTACGAGGAAAGGGCGAATATTTGACAGGAGGAAAATGCTGGATGGATAAAGGTGAGTGGACAAGTGTGCGAGATGCCTAGTAGCAGTAAACTTGAAAGTATCTTTCTGTGAACAGCGGAGGATACGTATGTAACTTACCATATCATCAGCTCAAGCAGAGGAGACACTCTGAACTCTGGTATTGATTAGAATGTAATGGTGGAACTGATTTTCGTGTATTTCGTTTTAAAACCTAGATGTGAATTACTTTGCTAATTTCAAATATTTGCTGCTGTGGAGCTGAACATGTTAATCTTCTGAGATCTCAAACAGTTTAAATGCCTCCTGCCACAGGTAAAATGCTTTAGTTTGAAGGGACTGTCTGGTTTGCTACCGAAGCTGATGGTAAAGCCTAGAAGCAATACAAATTCAACTGAATAAACTCCACTTTCCCCCATGAAGATTGTGGGACCCTCTGCCCTTCCCAATTCTATTGCTGCCCACCTTATGTTCCTCCTCATGTGAGAAGGTTTCTGAGCTCTCTTCTTTTTGGTGTCCTCAGAGGCCAGGCTCTTGTGCTGGTTCTGCAAGAGTCGCTCCGCCCGCTCGCTCTGAGATGAGGTAGTTGAAGTAGAGCGTTGCCATTCCCCATCCTCCCCATGCTGAACATGGTCACTGTTGAACACATCTTCCTGGGGCTGGTCTGAAAAGACAGGGCAAGAACAAATTGTAAACAACCATTCCATGCTGTCAGTTTTTACACACCTCCTAGCCCCAGATCAAACTCAAAGACCAACTGAAATCATTCATCCCTCTCCTGATTCATTTGGTTGTATGTTCCTTTGAAGGTCAAAATTATGACCTGACCTTTCTGCACTGAAAATGCTAATGAATACAGTGTTAAAGTTCTCAGGCCAGTGCTTGCTCTTGTGAAACAAAAGGCCGCATCACTAAAAGCAGAGCCAGAGAGAAAAAAACTCTAGGGCCCTAACATGAAAATAAAGTGAACAGATTCTAACTCAGGCACAATTCTAGCAGCCAGAATTAGAATTGATTAGGAGAAGGAGCCAAAAGTAGCCAATAACCATTTATACTGCATTTAGGCAACCTACAAGTCTAGATGAGCTAAAAGTCAAGGTGCATTAGATGAGTGCTTCTAAGGGCTATAAGAACATAAGAATGGCCATACTAGATTAGACCCATGGTCCATCTAACCCAGTATCCTGTCTTCTCACAGTGGCCAGTGCCAGATGCTTCATTCAGAGGGAATGAACAGAACAGGACAATTATCGAGTGGTCCATCCCGTAGTTCATTCCCAGCATCAGGCAGAGCTTAAGGGACACCCAGAGCATGGAGGTTGCATCCCTGATCATCTTGGCTTATGGACATCGATGGACCTATCCTCCATTAACTTATCTACTTATTTTTTGTACCCCATTATACGTTTGGCCTTCACAGTATCCCCTGGCAACGAGTTCCTCTTGGGAGGGAAGTTCCAACAAGCTTTGTAAAAGGAAAATGGCCCAGCATTCCACAAAAACTGCTGTCCAATGTTAACAGCAGAGGGGTAACTTGCACCCCATCTCAGGATCAACTCTGCTCCTCCTATACAAAGAGTTAAATCAGAGAACTACAGTGACTGGGAAAAGGTCTGCCTTTGAAATAGATAAGGGGGGAAAAAAAGGCTGTGACAAGAAAGAGGAAACCAGGCAATATGTCAGTGATACCAGCATCTCTGGAAACTCATGGAGTCCCTTCTGAAAAGAGAAATGGCTGCGGTAACGAAGGGTAACCACAGTGTAACACGTCATTGCACACAGGTGCCACTAGTGGTTCTCAGACTTTTGTACTGGTGACCCCTTTCACATAGCAAGTCTCTGAGTGTGACCCCCCCTAATAAATTAAAAACACATTTTAATATTCTTAACCCCATTATAAATGCTGGAGGCAAAGCAGGGTTTGGGGTGAAAGCTGACAGCTCACAACCTTATTTCGTGAGGAAATAACCTCACGACCCCCAGAGGGGTCCCGACCCCCAGTCTGAGAGCCCCTGCACTACAGGCTGCCATATTAACACACCAATTACATTAGACTTGCTGCCAATTTCTTCCCCTCAAAGCTGGGGTTCCAAGAACAGTGTTTTGGTAGCTGAACAAAGTAAACAGCACTGCAAGTTTCGCCCAGCAGAGATTCTGTTAGACATCTCCCAGAACTAGTTGCATTTGCCCCCAATCTAAATCAGAATTCATGCAGGACTTCTGAACACAGCACATCCTGGGCCATAAAATGGAAAATTTTCTATGCACATCCATACCATTAAGCCCTATCTACGCTAGAGGAATGGTTATCAGCAACAGGTGCTGAACAGGGAACACCATTTTGCTGCAAATGTAGAGACAAACTGACCTCAGTGTTATGAACCCAGTGGGTCTTTACAGTCTATTACTCCAGCATGCCTCCCTAAACAACACACACTCACAGACCACTCATTATATTCATTTACAGGGAGAAATCAGCGCTCAGAAAAGAATCCAGTTTCCTGGGCTTCCCAGATAAGAGCTCTGCCATTTGAGCTAAAGATACAGTTTGGTCACATTACCCACAGGTCTTTAACATTGCTTTGTCTTGATTCACAATTATATAACTAGATCAAAAGATTGGCTAAAACAGGGCAAAGGGAAACAGCAACAGCAGCAACGTGACCACATTGTGCAGGATGAGTCATTAAACCAGTAACTTTCCCAGAGCCAAACAAAGCTATTGGTTTCCCTGCTGCCATCCTACCCCGGGCCCTGAGACCTGGACACAATTTGAGAGGAACATAAAGTCTTGTTCATTTTGGAGCGGGAACCATGTCTCTTTCTGCCCCCTACAATTACTGATGCAGCCCTGGTTCTTCCCTTTGCACTGACTCTTCTCCAGCAGAGTACCAATAGAGGGGTAGCGCAGGGCAAACACAATTCAGAATCTACACAGCAGGAGGGTGGAGCTGTCTCCAGTACATTTCCCTCTCTGTCATTCAGTCTCTTCGCATATTTACTTTTCTGTATGTATTTTCCTTCATCTTCTGAACTTGCTCCAAACCATATTTAACACATTAGGTGACACACACCTGTGCCCAGAATTTTTTTTTAAAAACCACTTTTACCTGAGCAAGAATATGAAATTCAACTCTGATAAAATGGTTTCTCCATGTTCAAACAAAATGTAACTCGTCAAGCTAGAACCTTGTTCATCCACAACTAGATTTCGTTTAATAGTTAAACACAGTTGTTTGCCCTGTGTATACAATTCCTAAGATGAGGACTGCAGTATGACAACACACATGGTATATACCCATCTGGACAATGTCTTCTCCAAATTAGGACAAAACACACGCTTAAACCACCAGAAGATATTGGAATCTTGTCTAGGCTACAACTTCCAATGGCTTTAACACCTGCGCAGCTGAGCTGACATTAGAACCAGCGGGGTTTATTTTTGTTAAACTCCCTACTGTAGAGACAGTTTAAATCTTCTGGTAAACTCTGCTCTCCCATCAGTCTTGCACTAGTAACACTTTTTCTCTTTGTGACAGAGGGAGTGAGGAAATGCTCTCACTACAAACTCGATTAAACTGCTAATCTGACACAGCTTCAATAAGTGGCTTTTTCACAATGTAACAATTTGTCAAATATGTTTGCACATCCACAACAGCCTAACCATGTTTACACTGTCAGTGTCCTCTGGGAAAGCCTGGGCAGTTATTCCATACTGCCTCAGCCAAGGGAGTGCCACCAGCAACATGTGCAGCACCGCACTCTGGATAATCCGACCCATCCAGGGTTCTGGAGGAAGGCGCACCAGCTATCTGGCTGCACTAGCATAGTCCGGGGGTCCTAGCTAAACAACAGTGTTACAACCTGGATACAGGACAACAGTCATGTGCCAGCCCAGGCAGCTGGCAAGGATGAATCTGGTTTTGCTTCTGTGGTTACTAACCATGTATCCAACGTGCTGCGTGTCAACACAAACCATATTTAGAACCAGCTAGACTGTAAACACTTTGGGACAAGGACCATCCTTTTGTTGCATGTTTGTACAGCATCTGACACAATGAGGTCTCAGTCCGTGACTGGGGATCCTAAGTGCAATCACATGTATTAACACAAACAAATAATAGTTATGTCACCAATTGTTGGTAGGCTGGGAGGTACTGGGGGGCACTGGGCTTGGGGGGATAGAAGGGGTGAGCCAGGCCAGGGGCTAGCCTCCCCGAGCCCATGGATCACCCACAGCCCATGCTGCAATCACTGCCAGACTGCAGGTAGCCTCAAGGCCACTTTCGGTGTTGGTGCTCAATGCAGTCGGGAACTCCATTTTATTCTTGTCCTGGCCGTGTTTAGTCTTGATAAAAGACAACTGAGGGGGACCTGATAACAGTCTTCAAATATATGTAGGAGCATTATAAAGGTGACGGTGATTACTTGTTCCTCATGTCCACTGAGGGGAGGACACGTAGTAATGGGGTTAATCTGCAGGAAGGGAGATTTTGGTCAGATACTAGGAAAAACTTTATAATTATCAAGATATAAAGCACTGGAATGGGCTTCCAAGGGAGGCTGCAGAATCCCCGGAAGTTTTTGAGAACAGATTGAACAAACACCTGAGAGTGATGGTCTAGGTTTACTTGGTCTTGCCTCACTCAGCACAAGGGGCTGGACTTGATGAATTCTGGAGATCCTTTCCAGCCCTGCATTTCCATTATTCCATGATAATCCTTGGCTCTACATGCCCAAACAAATTAATCCACCTCTCTTAGGGAAGGAAAAGAAAACAGTCCCCACCAGCTCAAAGGGTCCAGAGTCTTTGAAAACCTCTGCAGTTTCTATCAGGCCAGTTAATTAGAGAGCAAAAAGACTTTGTTCTTGTTTTAAAATAATCAGCCTCAGCCCCTTCAAGCAAGTCAGCAGCTTTAGGCCCCTCCCACCCACAGCAGCCTAACAAAGAACTAATTATGTAACTATTACATAAGCTGACACACCCACCCCCCCCAGCGCGCGGACACCCCCCCCCCCCCAATCTTTCCTCAAAGCTAGCAGGGCCAAGAGGAATACACAAGAAATCTCCCCCCTCCCTCTTGAATAGATCATCATGCTGGAGAGACACCAAGCTCTACAACCGGTATCCACCACAGTTAGCCCTTCCGCGTACGTCTGTGATCTGCTACATTTCATTCTCAGCCTTTGCTATCTTCCTCTCTTCTCTCACTCACACTCTCTTCTCCGTCCTGCGTTTTTTTGCTTTTCCAGGTACTGAGATCTTTTCCAGTCACTCTACTTTCCCTTTTCTATTTTCCCCACTCAAGCCTATCCTATGGCAGGGGCAGCAGAGTCTTCTACAAAGGTTTGGCCCTGCGCCTGCCCCTCCTCTTCCCTCCGAGGCCCTGCCCCTGGCCAAGCCAGAAGCTGGGGAGCCTGCCCTCCCCAGCCCATGTCCCCACCTCCTGGATCCCCTGCGCAAGGCAGGTGGAGGGACCCACACTCCCCACAGCTGCCCACACAGCTCTTAACCCAATCCAGGTCTGGCTGGGGGTCCAGGCCTCGAAGCTGCAACCTGACCATGGTAAGAGCCACCTGGGCAGCTGTGGGGAGCCATGGACCCTTCACCTGCCCTGGGTGGGAGGTCCATGGGGCAGAGATATGGGCCAAGGGCTGCTCTCCCCACCCCACAGGACAAATGGAGGGTCTACAGCTTCCCTAAAGCTCAAGCTTCCCAGCTGGTCAGGGTCTGGGGGGGAAGAGGAGGGGTGGGGCTGGTGATGAAAAGTGAACAGTCCTGCCCACCCCCCAACTTTCAGAAAGTCGGAGGGCCATGGCCCCCAGGCCCCTCCTGTTCCAGCACCCTTGCCTTGTGGAGACTGAACAGAGAACTGCAGAAATCACTCCACTGGAGAAGTTAGCTAAAGAGTCAAGTGAGGCATCCCATGACCCTGCAGGAGTAGCCCAATGCAGCTCAGGAGATGCAACTTGCAGAGACTACTGCTCCCAGCGGTCAATGCTTCATCTTGACCTCAGCTGGGCAAAGAAGTTGGTCACCACTGCCTAGGGACCCTAAACTCTGATCCCTTGCAGCCTCTCTTAGCATAGCCTACATCTTACCCTCACGGACGAAAGAAATGAAGATTGTATGAAAAGCAATTATTAGAGGGAACATAACCTAATTCTCACACACTCCTCAGATTCGCCCACAGTGTAGGCTGCTCTAGTTTGTACCTTGCTATGAGTCACAATCATGGCTATACTCTGAGGCACAAAAGTGAATCTTCCAGTCTGTACATGCTCAAGCCCCAGAGCTTTCCTTCTGATGACTGATGCTTCCTCTGGTCTGTCACAAAACACACACATCAACTCCTCTGTCCTCATTAGCACTGCTGACTTATCTAGGAGTTAACAATGCCAGGTCTCTCTTTTGTACCAGTCTCAAAAAACTAGAGGCAGAGTATGTCGTATGAGTATAATAAACAGTTTCACTTGCAGTTCTAGTAACACATTTTTCATTTATCTAGATATTTATAAAGTGATCACTCTCTGTAGTATAAAGGCAGCTTCCTTGAGGCCTGCAGAGAGAGGGAACAAAGTAGCGTGCTTTGTATAATAAGACTCCCATCTGGCTCTGGGATGGAGGGATAATTTGTTAACAGGCTCTGAAGAAGGTACCACTGAAGACTCTTCAGAACAGTTATCAGGGTGGAAATAAGAAAAGGAGAAACCTTGAAAGGAGAGTGATCTCCAAATTCCTTCTGGGTGTGAAAGAATCGACAACACTGGAAATTTAAAATTTTTTTAAAATTCCCTCCCTTTTTCTGAGTTTTTCATAGTGCAACAGTTGCAGATGATGTATGGCCCGAAAAAATCCTTCACAAGTAAAAAGCACCAAACAGAAAAAAAGGAGCCAGAAAGAAACAACACAAAAATGGAGAAGGAATGAAAAGGGCCAAGAGTGCTCGGAGGCAAACTGGAACATCAAAAAGCCAACTTTGGTGACAGACAATATATCTTCTAACCCTAGGATTATGCAAGCAGAACCAGGCCCCAGATATCCAAAGGCTCTTGTTCTGGCCAGGCCTCGCTACTGCACACACGAAAAAGATCCAAGTTACATAAACACTAAGGAGCACTTATATAAGCTTTTGTATGAAACACACTTACAAACATCAACACCCGGAGCTGAAAGAGGAAAGCAGGTATCTGTTCCAGCCAAGTCCTAGCTATACAGAACTACATCCTTCCTATAGCAGCCCCCTTCTTAGTCTAGGTGCTAGACAACACTACTCCCAACACACAAAATGTGAAATGCATGCTGCTGGTCAAATAACATCCTCTTCCTAATCAATGCCAGGAACCATGATCTAATGACTAGACCCCAGGACTGAGAGCTAGGGAACCTGCCTCTATTTCTAGCTTTGACACAGGTGTACTATCACCCCAACAGGGATGTTGTAAAGCTCTATTAAATATTCACATACTGCTTTGAGATCCTCAGATGGAAGGACCCAGAGAAATGCAAGGTATTATTATCCAGCAGCCCTATTATAAAATCTAGACTGCATCCACTTTTATAACCACTACCCTCAATATATTAAATTCAACCACCCTCTCATACACACACAATTCAGGCACTAGCCAAGGGGTGGGCAAACTTTTTGGCCCAAGGGCCACATCGGGGTTCAAAATTGTATGGAGGACCAGGTAGGGAAGGCTATGCCTCCCGAAACAGTCTGGCCCCACCCTCTATCCAACCCCTCCCACTTTCCACCCTGACAGCTCCCTCTGAATTCCTGTCCCATCCAACCCCAACCCGCCCCCCGCTCCTTGTCCCCTGACTGCCCCCCTCCAGAGACTCTACTGCCCCTAATCACCCCCCAGGACCACACCCCCCCATCAAACCTCCCTGCTCCCTATGCCCTGACTGCCTTGACCTCTAGCCACACCCCCACTCCCTGACAGACCCCGTGGGACTCCCATGCCCTACCCAACCCCTCCATTCCCCATCCCAGCCCCCCCCC
>ML677379.1:11390786-11511314 GCA_007922305.1 Dermatemys mawii | reverse complement strand
ACGCCGCTCAGAACAGCATGTCTGGCCCAGAGCCAGACACGCTGCCACGCTAATCTGCCAGAGCACGCAGCCTCGCCCCCCAGAACGCTGCTCGCACAGAGGCTACCGGGGAGTGGGGGAGAGGAGAACAGGGGAAGAGGAGTTTGCCTACTCCTGCACTATCCAATACACCCCAAAATTCTGGAATTGTCCTCCATCATTTAGTATTAACTCATCTGTGATTCACTCACATTTGTCGTTCCAATCCTCCTCCTCCACACCCAATTTAGTTAGACAAAATTAATGTCTGCATGTCCAATGCTATAAAGCCAGGAAATGTTTCAGTCTCCTGGGCAGAGAAGTTTTCAGCAAGCTATTTCGGTAACTGTATGTAGGAAAGTTTATGCCCAAATAAATTTGTTAGTCTCTAAGGTGCCACAAGCATTGGCCTGCTAAATCCAGGGTTGTGAGTTCAATCCTTGAGGGGGCCATTTAGGGATATGGGGCAAAAAACTATTGGATGATTTAATTGGGGATTGGTCCTGCTTTGAGCAGGGGGTTGGACTAGATGATCTCCTGCGGTCCCTTCGAACCCTGATATTCTATGATTCTAAGTACTTCTCATTGTTTTTATATATAGTAAGGCACTGAAACCTTGCTTTCTGGTTAGCCCAGATAACCAGTATCCTAGTAACCCAGGATATATTTTTTAAACTAGGCTGCCAAAAATTAGGTACCAAAATAAAAGTTACCTGATTTTCCACCGAGCACCTACTGACTTCAACGGAAGTTCAGTACCTCTAAAAATAAGGCCATTTTCATTTAAGTGCTTAGATGTGGATTTAGGCACCCACGTTGAAAATTTCAGCTCCTGTAAACAGAAATATTCCTCGGCTTATCCTGCAAGATGGGTCAGTCTTGAGACTACCATTATTTTTGTAGATCCATGTAATTTTCAGGGGCTCAGAAAACAGGATGAGTAGAGAAGGTGGGGGAGCAGGCATTTTGCCTTACGCAATGATTACATAAGGATTAGTTTACTGTAGGAGGCTGGGAGTCATGGTATTAATTTTATACTAGGATAGCCGCAGGGTAATGAGAGATGATAGAGAGGGGATTATTTCTGCCACACACTTCCAAGGCCACCAAAACGGCAAAAAAAGTAACTTCAGCAAATAGAACTTTATGCTAATCTTTGTTACCAGCCCTCAGCTCAGCCTCATTCAGGGCTTATTTTTTAAAAAGGACATTTATGTTGATCAGTGTTTACAGAGCTGCATGAAAGACAATCCCTTCACAAAGTATCCTTCAGTGTCTGAGTGTCCCTTTGCCATCACTGGTATTGTTTATGGTGGCAATGGTGCAATGGAAGAGTGGTGAAACAGTAATACTTGGCACCTACATAGCATTTTATGTCAAAGGGCTTTAACAAGCACTAATCGATCCTCACAATAGCTATGTGAAGTAGGTAAATATCATGCCCATTTTACAGACACGGAAAATGAGGCAATGAAATTAGGTAGGTTCTCTGAAGCCAGAGTCAGTATCAGAGCTGAGATGAGAACTCCTGAGTTCCTAGCCCTGGTCTATACTCAGACCACTAGACTAGGCTTCCTTTGTTAAACATAATTTTTACTGGAAAAATTGATATGGTATTTAGAATAAAAAAAACTCACAGACCTCAATTCAATTGCCGCTTTCTACTTCAGTTCACAAAATAATTTCAGGGGAATTGTTAAGCACTTTGTTTAATTAGAAAGACTTCATTTGAAGAAAGATGCAACTTCAAGTTTGAGTCACTGTGTTATTGCTGTGCTTTAGCATTTCTCCTGTTCTCCCCGGCCAGACGAATAACAGAAAACACCTTGTAAAGCTGAATAAGACTGGTATGAAACAACAGAGCTTGGAGAACCATTTGTTCCTGGGTTCATTCCTAAAATATTGGTGCTGTTCAGCATACTCTGAGATGGGAGCATTGAACCAATCTGACATAGAACACAAAAGGGCTGCAAAAGTGTTCAGTGATCAGAAGAATCACATCAGTCAAAGCCTGAAGAAGCAGTCATGATGTCAAGAGGAGGCACCACTATCCACCACAGACCCATAACATTTAAGATTGTTCCTATTGGCTCAATAGGTCCCAGAAAGAAAATGGTGTTCCTATAACAAGCATTGGCTCTGCACTGGGTTCACTGAAGGGAGATATTACAATCAGCGCTGCCACCACAGAGAAGGGGTTTTGTGGTTTGGGGGTTTTTTTTTTTTGTTGTTTTTTTTTAACTGTCAGTCATTTATCTTACATGACGATATACTCAGCTGAAACAGAGTACAGTAACACCACAAAATTTCAACACATACTATAATAATTTGGAAAATTTCCAGATCCAAAAACACGTTACCAAATGGAGTGCTGACAACTGGGAACACAAATGCTGTGTTCCCAGCACATACTGGTTGATCTACCTCTAAAGAGCAATATACTGAATTAGACTAATCAAGAGCCATTTGAGAGAGAGAGAGGGAGGGGAGAGGAAGTACCAACCTGTGCAGAACCAGAGAGGAGTCAGAATATCTGGGTTCTTTCTATTCCTAGCTCTGCCACTGACTCATCATGTGATCTTGCCAAGTTACCTAATCGCTCTGTGCCTGAGCTTTTCCTCACTATTAAATGGGGGTAAAGGTGATTCCCTACCTCACAGGGATACTGTAAGGCTGAATTGTTTTCAAGGCACTTTGGAGATCCTGACATGGAAAGTGACTACAGAACATAAAGTATCACTGATGAGGATTATTAAAATTTGGTAAGTACACAGTGTTCAATCTCTGATCAGGGCTTTATGCCAATACAAATAAATAAGAATGGGAAACTAGTCTAATTTAACTTTGCAAAGCATTCTAGAATTTTATTTCACCCCCGCCCCATCCCCACACACTCACACGATGCAGGAAACCCAAGTCCTGAGGATCCGCTAAATGAATCCTTCCCAAAAACTTGTTCCATTTCAAACATCCTTGCCATTAGAGAGGGACTGCCCCAGAACACACCAGCCAGACAGGGACTGCTGCAGAACATGAGCAAAATGCTCCCTCAACTCTCAGAGCTGTCTGTGCTCTGACAGCCTACAATCTAGGACAAAGCTCAAGTCTCAAACTGTGTTATACAATGCTGTGAAGGACTAATCTGTGGTCTTGCCCTAGCTTTCATAACTTTCACTAACTAGATCTTTCCATTTATAATTCTTGGTCTTATTCTAACCCGGACCTCTCCTCATCTCTAATCTGTAACCTCAAGTGTATCACCATTGAAAGCAGCTTCCCTTCTTATTTTCTCCCCATCTTCAGCTCTGTTACCCTATATTGGGTTGCATAAATCATTTATATGTTCCATATTCCTAGTTTACCTAAGTCATTCTGAATTTAATCCCCTTCCCTTTTCTATCCATGCCCTCCCTCCCAGATTTGGTTTACTGATCCTGCCTGCACAGTCTCTCTTCCAGATCAAAGGCATATAAAGTGAACAAAATGGATTCTAATAAGACTTCACGAGGCTCTTTACTGGTCAGACACACATTGAACTCCTTGCTTTTACTCCAAACGAGGACCACACACGTGGGGTCTTGTGCACGACAGGGAATTTAAAGATGGACCCTGAACAGTCCATTATCTCCTTTACATGAGCTTCATGAGATAGAGCAACAGACCCCATATGCCACAGTAAGTCCTTGCTTAACATTGTAGTTATGTTCCTGAAAAATGCTACATTAAGTGAAACGATGTGAGTGGATCCAATTTCCCCATAAGAATTAATGTAAATTGGGGGGTTAGGTTTCAGGGAATTTTTTTTTGCCGGACAACAGACATTATATACAGTATATGTTTTAAATAATTTTTTAACAAACTATTTAATACTGTTCTCACTAATGATGATTGTGAAGCTTGGTTGAGGTGGGGCATAGTGGGGTTGGGGGCTTGCTCCACTCTGCCCATTCAGCGCTCCTGCCCCCAGCCCCACTCCCCAGCAGGAGCGCCGGGCGGGAGGAGCAGGGCGAGACAAAGAACCCTATGACAGAACGTTGCACAACTTTAAACAAGTATGTCCTCTAATAGATCTGCAATCTAATAATAAAACAATGTTAACTGGGACAACTTTAAGTGAGGAGTTACTGTATATCCTTCCAGTGGGATAAGAAGAAAAGAGCTTCATCTTTGATATAGTGCCCACCTGATACTAAAACCAAAATATAGTACAGTAAGTGTGAATGGCTAAAGAAGTTTCTCTCAAACATTCCTTCTTCACATCAGAGACCAATTTTAGAGGCTCCATCTCAATGAGACAAACTATACGTCGATATTCCCTAGCACATCCCCCCTTAATAGGAATGGGAAAACAAAGAAAAAAAGAGCTGAGCAATTCTCAGCAGCCAGACACAAATTAGAGACTGCTAGGAAATGAGGAACGGTGCTAGAGAGATCATGTATTGCTTGACCAGTGCCCTGAAGTACTGCAGTTGTCAGCAAGGGTTTAACAAGGAGCAAGTGGCTTCAATATGTTATCACCAACCTCTCTCAGCATGTATTTCACTAGCATGTGTTCTCAGAACTCCATCAGGAACAGAGGAAAAGCAAGAAATGCACCAAAAAAGGGAAAAGGACAGAGAATACTGAAAATACAATATCCTCGTTCACTAAATAACTACTCCTACAATTCAAAGAGCAGCAGAAGCTAAAGCTATGATCCCATTAGACAGATACAAAAGGTTTTATCGCTTCGTTTACTAAAAACATCAATTTTACAATCAAAATCAGTAATGCAAATAAATAAAACAAACAAACAAACAAACGCAAGGAACTTTTTTAAATTTGCTCAGTCAGAATTATATGTGCATTGAAAGGCCCTGAAAACAGAGACAAATTCATCACTGTCAGACAAATGCCAAATTGAAAACCATGCCTCGCAAAACTCTCTTGGATCCCAAGTGAGCGATTCTAGGGGGACGCTCTTCAAAAGTCAGCTGCCATATCCCAACATGGAAGTATTAAAATGAATAGTGTCACCATAAAGCAGGAAAAGAAAGACAAAAAAGCCCTCGCTGCATCTTACCTGGAAACTGCTGAGACTCATCCAAGAGTAACATGCTGCTCACTGTGCTCCACTGACTTAGGCAAGATCTCAGTCAGTGACCGAGTGGCTGGTTCAGTGTTTTAGCGGCGGGTCAATATGGCAACAAGTTATTAGCCTCCTCAGCTCTTCTAGTCTCAGGGTCCTCACGCCAAAAGTTTCTAGTCACTCCCAACAGTTTCTCTCTGCCAGAGCACAGTAAGCACTAAAGATGTTCTGCTAGCTTTGTTAATGTGTAACTGGGAAAGTGCCCAGTGACAAAGTAGTCCAGTGTGGAACACAGGCTAAGTAAAATCCCTGGTGCTTTCTATTCCTGAAAATAACTTTGGTAAATAGCACTTAGTGCTCTGTTCCACAACCCCAGTATGTGGGAATCTGTGAGCATATATCCTCCAGAACTCAGCTGTGGCTGAATGGGGTCACTGTTCTATAACTGGTTAAATATGCCTAGTTTCTAGCCTCCGTAGAAGTGTCACTGTCTCCCTCCCTTGCTCAGACACTCAAACTGCACAGCTCAGCGTAATGTAGGCGCTAGATAGCTGGTAACCAATCACCAGAGCTGTTCTGTCCTGCTAACTTGCGATCAGCATATGTGCTAAATTAGAGGCAGTAACCCCAGCCACTCCTGAGAAAGGGGAAGGTTTTAAAAGGCAGAAGAAGAGCATGTAAGTGAGGGGTGAGTGTATGGGAGCAGGTGTCTTCTTTCTCTGGTGGCTTCAGCAGCAAAGTTGCACGCTGCTCAGATCTGATCCCATTCACTCTGCCTGCAATCCATTTCAACTAACAGCGGCACAGGCGAAGACTGGAATAAAACAAAACTCCTTACATAACCATTCAAAGTCAACTGGGGCCCCACAGAAGGGGAATTCCAACAGGCAACGGGAAATCCACAGCCAGAGATGCACAGTATCTCAACAATACTCCCGAGATTATTAGGGCAAAAGGAAAGGAGGAAATTAGAAAGTAAGTAGCCTTTGGCATTGGAAAGAGTTTTGTTATCTGTGATTTTGCTAACTGCTCACATGGTGTTTGCTAACCTAAAACAGACCATGCACGTGAAACTGGAAGACTGGAAAAAATCACTCAGGAACCTGTGAACTTCTTACACAACAACAACAGACAACAGCGTAACCTGTTTATTTTTTCCTTACATTAACATGTTTTATTAGCATACCCCCAGAAGGGTCTGAACACAATGAAAATGCCACTAATAAGATCTGGGGGGTTGTTAGAGACAGACTTTTAGTGTTTTCCCCACGTGTTCAAATATAAAGGAGGGGTGAAGACCGACGAGGGTTGAGACTTTGAGGGTGAAGGTGAGCTGTATGGTACCATAATAAAAACTGAAAAATGTTCCACAACCATTTTATTAGATTTAACTCATGTTTTAAAATCATCCCAGAAATTAAAGTTGGCTACTCAAGCCTACTATGAAGCACAACATCAACATTCTTCTTGGTTTCTTGTTGTAATTTTTGCACAACTCTTTGGTGTCTTCTTGTGTGTCCATTACTTCCAGTTCTTTAGGATATGCTCATAATCAGGCAGAAGGTGACTTCTTTCAGAAAATGAGGAAAAAGAATGCTCAACTGTAGCTGTTGCGACTGGAAGTAATAAGAGATGAATTCCTACTTCTTTCATCCCAGGAAACATAGCACAAGTATTGGGTCAAACCACTAGTGATGATAAAGTTGTTGTTGATGTTAAATCTTCATTAGTTTGTTGTATGCTAGTCCACGCTGTGGTTAACATTTTCTGATCTGCCTGATCACATAGCAGCCCATTTCTGGTAGTGCTTCACTCTACTCAACTGTAGGTGTTTTATAAGACAGGCATCTGTAAAAGCTAAGCGGAGGAGGAGTAAACTCCAGAAATCAGTATTGTAGATTTATAAGAATCAAGTCTGTTTACTTTTTCAGCAAGCTTAACAAACAACATTTCTTGTCATTTTCACCTATGGAGTCAATATAACTACATTCATTAGTTAACTTCTGGACAGAAGTCTGTGTTTCTTCCAGTATGTTTTCAATGGATATTTCTGATTGATCCAAGGGTAGCTTCTATTGATGGACAGATATCTATTATTGTTGTGACAGATGCCTGGATGACATTGTTTAATGACCCAGCTGGTTTCAACAGCAGACTTACAAGAGAGAGAATGGCGATACTCTTCTCTGAACTGAGTAACAAAAGTAGCCCACCAGCCTCACTATTTAGATCTTTCCTATCTTGTTGGATTCTTTCCAAACCCAGTAATAACGACTGCAGTAATTTTAAGACAACAGCCAAGAATCGCTCATGAGAAAGCCAGCAGGTTTTCCTAGGTTGGTTTAATCCGAACTTCAGTCCCAGTGTATCTTCTGTTCGTTTCCAAGATGTTCAGTCTGACTGAACTCTTTTGAAAAAAAAGAGTATATTACAATGCCATTACATTTATAGTTTTTAATGTCTTTTGAAGATTCTGCAACTCATATTCGCGCTACCTGGAGTAGATGGCCTCTGCAGTGTATATAGGAGAGATTAGGGTTACATTTTTGTCTGAGCAAAGCTTGCACTCCACCATGTCTTCCAAAGAAGTTTGCAGCTCCATCAAATGCACAAGCAGCCATCTGTTTGCAGTTCAATTTACAAACATTTAACTCTAAGATATCACAGATCTATAACCTGAACATCTAAAATGCATCTACCGGCCTATCACAGACATCAAGATAACATAAGCAATTACTTAATACTTGATGCCTGTTTGCATTGGTGCATTCATCAACCATGTATGAACATTTTTTAAATACGGTGAGAGTTCTTAACTTTTTCAACTGCTGAGTCTTTCACTGTTGTACTGCATGCTTCTAGAGCAGAGGTGGCCAACCTGTGGCTCTTCAGAAGTTGCTCCTTGTATAGGCACCGACTCCAGGGCTGGAGCTACAGGCGCCAACTTTCCAATGTGCCAGGGAGGGAGTGCTCACTGCTCAACCCCTAGGTCTACCACAGACCCTGCCCTCACTCCACTCCTTCCTGCCCCCAACCCTGAGCCTACCATGCCTTCGCACCTCACCCACCGCTCCAAGCCTCCTGAACGCCACAAAACAGCTGATCAGGAGGTGCGGGGGAGGCACTGATGGGTGGGTCTGCCATTGGGTGGGAGGCTCTGGGAGCGGGGGCTGGGGAAAGCTGATGAGGGGCTGCTGACGTATTACTGTGGTTCTCTGGCAATGTACATTGGTAAATTCTGGCTCCTTCTCAGGCTGGCCACCCCAGTTCCAGAGAGTCAGCTGAGTTTTTTTGTTTTTTTCCCAGAAAGATAACAAGCATTTGCCAGTCTTGTTCAAAACGAGTGTCCAACTTCAGGATTAACAAGTGACAGCCCTTAACATTGACCTCCAGTTTGCTGTGTTTGGTATCTCTTGCTTAAAAAGAAAGTATGATGCAATAGCCATGTTGGTTCACATAAGAATGCTGGAGACACCACTCAGTTTAACAGCCTTATTAAGTTCTTCTCAAATTGACTTTGACAGTGACTGGCTTATAAGGCTTTCTGCATATTGATGCAGTCTAGAGGTACAACATTTTCCAGCCATTTCATATAGGTTGTCAATACTGGCTTAGCTTATCAGTCTGGTAAACCAATCTCCACCAATTTTATTATGTAAATCCATGATATGCCCACATCTTGAGCACTAGGTGCAGTTCTGGTCACCCCCTCTCAAAAAAGATTCACTGAAAGTGGAAAAGGTGCAGAGAAGGGCAACAAAAATGACTAGGGGTATGGAACAGCTTTCATGTAAGGAGAGATTAAAAAGACTGGGACTGTTCTTCTTGGAAAAGAGACAAATAAGAGAGATATGACAGAGGCTTATAAAATCTTGACTGGTGTGGAGAAAATGAATAAGTAAGTATTATTTACCCGCTCACTTAACACAAGAACCAGGGGTCAGGCAACCCAATGAACTTAATAGGCAGCAAGCTTAAAACAAACAAAACTAAGTATTTCTTCACACAACACAGTCACCCATTGAACTTTGTGCCAGGAAAGGTGTAAAAGCCAAAATTATAACACGGTTCAAAAAAGAACTAGATAAGTTTATGGAAGTTAAGTCTATCAATGGCTATTAGTCAGGAAGGACAGGGATGTAACACCATGCTCTGAGTGTCCCTAGCCTCTGTTTGCCAGAAGCTCAGAGTGGATGAGGGAATGGATTGCCCAATGATTCCCTCTTCTGTTCATTCCCTCTGATACACCTGGAATAGTCACTGTCAGAAGACAGAATACTGGGGTAGATGGACCATAGGTCTGACCCAATATGGTAGTTCTTACATAAAAATTATTATAATAAAAAAGTTTACTACAGAAACTTCCCAAGATAATGACCTCTTGAGATAGCGATGATGTGAAATAATGATCTTGGCAAACAATGCATTTTTAAAATCGTGGCATACTAGGAAACATATATTTTTATAAGTTTCCCAGTCATAAATCTAGCATTCTGGAGTTAAGTCACTAAAACACAGTCCAGTAAACAAATGCTCTGACCGCTGTTTGTTGTGCCACCGTTCACTCTGCTGCTCAATCCCCAATGGTTCTGCACCGTCACTTTCTGCTGCCACCTTCCACTATGACCTCTGCAAGTCAATCTCTCAAGGTTCCACCAGCTCTCAGTGATTTCAGCTCTTAGTGAAGAAGCTAGTGCAGGTTGGGTTCTTTCTTCCACAGAAACACTGTCCCACAGCAGGTCTAAGAACTTAGACCAGATAATCAGTGATTTCAGCTCTAGAGGTCACTTAACAAACCAAAAGACTCTCTGTAGAGCCTAATGAGCTCTCTCTAAACAGGAGAGTGGGTGGTCAAACAGTACCTATGACTCTTAGGCAGAGCCTACAGTACCAAGCAAAACACCTGTGTCTCACCCTCTCTCTCCACTAGGACATGGCCTCTAGACCTCCTGCTTCGGGAGTGCAGTTCAGTTGCAGGTCACCAGTGCTTAATTTGAGATGCCAGGGCTCAAGCAAGTTTGTTACTTTCATAACTGATAATAGCCTGGAGGTCCCCGTGCTATGAAATGTGAAGCCTAGAGGTGCTGGGGCTCAGCCCTGGAAAGCCCTCCCACAAACTCAGCACTGAGGGAGACCCCCTCATTCAGTCAAGCTAAGTACAGTTCTGCTGCCCTTTACTCATAAGATAACAACATTTCATGAACCCCACATTTAATAGTATAGTGATTTGTAAACTAACACCAGCCAAAATTGATCACCTGGGCAGCACAGTTCTATTTGTTGGATACCTAGGCAGAATAGGTGTGTTCATGGGTTGTGAGTTCAATCCTTGAGGAGGCCATTTAAGGATCTGGGGCAAAAATCTGCTGGATGATTTAGTTGGGGATTGGTCCTGCTTTGAGCAGGGGATTGGACTAGATGATCTCCTGAGGTCCCTTCAAACCCTGATATTCTATGATTCTATGTAAATACAGTCTGGTGCTGAAGCCTTTATACACACTCCTGGCTCATCACTAGCTGTCAGGGGTGAGCTCATTTGGGCCTTCCTTACAAATCATAATTTGAAATTATATGATAGGCCATTATAGCCCAAACAAATGCACAGACATGGTCATAAACAACAGCTGTCTGAGGAAGCTAGACTTTGTTCAGACTTTTCAAACCCATTATGCTTTCTCAGGTAGATGTATTTTCTCATATACTGTATATGCTTTTAAAGCGTGTATTAATGTTTCAATTTCAATTCAGATTTCCAACCAACAACTTAACTGGCAACACTGCATGTAACTGGAAGGGAGAGGGTGCTGGGGAAATTCACAGGGGGTGTACATCCCCTCTGGCGGGGGATCTGGGGAAATCCCACTCACTTCTTCTCTCCACGCACAGAAAAGTCACTCCTCTGTACTAGCAGGGCTGTCACACCACAACGCTGGTAATAGGAGGGAACAAGTGCTTTCACGGCTATGTTTGACACTCTATGCAGCTAATGATCATGCATGACTAACCTTGCTACAGAGACCTTCTCCATGTCAGATTCCATTCACAGAGAAACTCAATCATTGTAGAAAGCAATGTGCCTGTGGGTGATGGACTGGAATGAAGCCTCCACTGACTAGGGGACTCTTAAATTACTATAAGACAAACAAAAACCTCATACACTGAACATCTGATCATCTCAGACGTGATGTTTTCACAAGAGACAGCAAGGCCCTTTTCTCAGAAAAGGTGGGAGTAGAAAGTCTATATATTTCTTCTCTAGTTACTCAGCTACAGTTAAGCCTCTTTGTTTTCAAACTGATTTTTACTGAAAAAAAATCCCAGATTTTACAAAAAGTATTATTCAGTTTTTGCTGATTTTCACCCTTTCATATCGAATATATAAAAAACTGTTTTATTAGGAAAATACAATACATTGCATGAGATATATGTATTACAATAATACATTAATCTGTGTGCATATGCAAAGCTGCCTACTGAAGTAAGGCTATGTATTAGTCTAGAACAGAGGTAAGGCAACGTATGGCATGTGTGCCAAAGGTGGCAACAATCTGATTTTCAGTGGCACTCACACTGCCTGCGTTCTGGCCACCAGTCCAGGGGGCTCTGCATTTTAACTTAATTTTAAATGAGGCTTGTTAAACATGTTAAAACCGATATTTACTTTACATACAACATTAGTTTAGTTCTATATTATAGACTTATAGAAAGAGACCTTCTAAAAACATTAAAATATATTATTGGCACGCGAAACCTTAAATTGGAGTGAGTAAATGAAGATTCAGCACATCACTTCTGAAAGGTTGTCAACCCCTGGGCTAGAAGATGCACACAATAAACAGGCACACAGATGTGCACATCTGAATCTCATGCCCATCACATACACATTTCAAGTTGTTAGTAGATAATGGTTTAAAGATGTGACACACTAAAATGGGAAGAAAAGGAAAATCTGGATCAAAATACATTTCAGAATACAAAGAAATATTTGAAAGTTTTCAAAAAACAAAAACAGTAGAAAAGGATGAAGTTGCATGTAAGCACTGCAAATGGTATGGCCCCATGTTTTAGTTCTGCAGCAAACTACACTGAATTCCATTAAACAAAGCATTAATCTACTGAATACTTTTTCCTCCTGTCCTTCTGTCAACCAAAATAAACCCAAATATTTACCCAGAAAAAATATTTTTTCTACCAATTTTCACCTGGTTTTTTTGTTATTGTAATAAATATTGATAAATTCCCAGGAAAAATAAAGTAAAATAAAAACTGAAAACAAAGGGCCCCTACAGTAAAGAAAAATACTGTGGGACATAATTTTAAGTCTTTCACTCTGTCAGTTGAGAGTGGGGAGCACAAAAAACTAAACAATTCCACAGTATAATGAAACAATACAAGCACTAGAAAGGCGGCATGTGAAATCAGCTTGACAAAATGTCAACTATCTCTTAGTGAACAACAACAGTCTGCAACATGAAACAACTGGCAGACAATACTAGGAGAGGACTAACAAGAGCAGACTGTGACTGAGAAATAGTGGCATAGATCTGTGGGGGCTCCAGGAGTGAAATAAGATAATATGATGCATTTATTTAAGGACTCAGGTTCACTCAGAAGCTTGTTTCAGAAACTTGGACAGTACCTACCAGCACTATGTGCAATTACAGCCATTGGTATTAAGCATCTTATTTTAAAGGGCATTAGAATTCAGTGAAGACTTAGAAGCATCAAAATATTTTTAGTGCTTTGGAGTATATCACAGCTTTGAAACATATTAGGACAGTATAGTAATTATAGCTGCCATTATACATCTTATTGAGAAGAAGTTATCAACTTGGTAAAAGAAGGAACTGGATGGTTCAGAGGCTAGGCAATGGGATGCAGTGTCTTTCATCTCCATGTAACTGATTCAAATCCAGCCCAGTTGCGTACTTCCTCCAGGAAATGCATTCAATGGCCATTAGGCACAAATATATTAGGAAAATCAAACATGAGGCTGAGGCAGCTGCAGCAAGCCTTACAATACATGAATGGGGTTGCTACAAGTGATCCAAACATGAGCAAACACATTTATGAAACTAGGAAATAAGATTTAAAGGCAGGCATCCAAATGACAAGAGTGTCGTTTCCACAACACGTTTGTTATGATGATGCAACATCAGGAAAATGAAAGACTAGTGCATCAAAGAAATAGGATGACCTAGGTCTTTCCTTTTCCATGGTTGAATAAACAGTACATTCTCAAATGGAGAATGTAAGTGAACTTTTCCATACAAGGCAAAGATCTAGTGTTGTCATCACCATTTACCATAACAAATATGCACCACATACCATCAGCACACTCAAGTAGAGTTCTTGTGCCAGAAACTGTGAGTTCATAAAATGATCTCTTCATGGGAGGTAATTTATTATTAGATAAGCCCACTTACAGACTATCCTTTGGTGAGGTCAGTCTTGTCAGAGTAACTAGGAAATTGCGCTTCCACTAATTTGTTTGGATCCAATGTTTTTGTTACATCTCAACTGTATTACACAGATACACAGTAAGAAAGAGTTCCAAGACTGGACAATGGCCATGGTACATTTTCTCTGCCAGCTGTGATGGTTCCCTACTTTTCTTTCCTACTACTTCTTACATGCTGTTCACTTTCCAATAAGAACATACAAACGGTCATACTGGGTAAGACTAAGGGTCCATCTAGCCCAGGACCCTGCCTTCTGACAGAACACAAGAGCTACAGAAGAACAGGAGCTACTCTCTGCAAGCCAGAGCATTCCTTCTCTTTCCCATCTTAACTACTCTGGGCCATCTGTGCTACTCCTCCTCATTCCCACAGCTGTCTCTCAGGCTGCTGAATTTCTAACAGCTGCTCTTTGCACACCCCATTGCTCATCAACAAGTTGAGGCCGTCTACAAATGTGGATTGCTTGTAAGTTACTGAGGAGAATGAAAGGAGGCTATAGCAATTAGCATCTAGTACTAGCAAACAAATGTATACGCTAGTACTAGATAATTGGTCTGTCCTCCTTCCATTCCCCTGTTCAAAGGGAATAAGTAACTTGTATTAAAAAAGGAATTTTATCTAATATGGAAGTATCAAGGCTGAGCTTACATTTTATGTTTATCTTCAGTGTTTCTTGTATATGTTTCCTTTCTTTGTCTATTTCATCTCTGAATCTGTGTTTTTTCTATTAAAGAACCTTTTGGTTTATTTTTACCCTAAGCAGGTCCCTGGTGTGCAAACTGTTGCAGTGTGTATCCCAAAGAAAGCTGGTAACTGGGGGACTAGTTTCACGCCTTTGGGGGTGACAAACCAGTGGGGAACAGTCAAAGTATTGTTAATTAGAACTCAGGGAGGATGAATTTGGAGAGATTTAGGACTGCGGGAGGTATCACCTTGCAAGGAGTAATTAACCTGTTAAAAGTCAGAGTGAGACCTTGTGCTTGAGGGCTGGCTACTGGTGTCAGGGATCCGAACCACCATGAAGCCCCCCAAGGCCACAGGACAGTTAGTGACAGAACCCCTTACTGGTCTGGATGGTCCTCAAAACATCACACCCTCTCCATAACTTCATCACCATCATGGAAAAAAAATCACGAGAACATTAGAATTATAGAATGTAAGGGTTAGAAGAGACCTCAGGACGTCATCTAGTCCAATCCCCTACTCAAAGCAGGACCAACACCAAATAAATCATCCCAGCCAAGGCTTTGTCAAGCTGGGCCTTAAAAACATCTAAGGATGGAGATTCCACCATCTCCCTAGATAACCCATTCCAGTGCTTCACCACTCCTAGTGAAATAGTGTTTTCTAATATCCAACCAAGACCTCTTCCACTGCAACTTCAGACCATTGCTTCTTGTTCTGTCATCTGCCACCACTGAAAACAGCCAAGCTCCATCCTCTTTGGAACCCCCCTTCAGGTAGTTGAAGGATGCTATCAAATCCCCCCTCATTCTTCTCTTCTGCAGACTGAATAATCCCAGTTCCCTCAGCCTCTCCTCATAAATCATGTACCCCAGCCCGCTAATACTTTTCGTTGCCCTCCACTGGACTCTCTCCAATTTGTCCACATCCCTTCAGTAGTTGGAGGGACCAAAAATGGACACAATTCTCCAGGTATGGCCTCACTGGTGCCGAATAGAGGGATATAATCACTTCCTTCAATCTGCTGGCAATGCTCTTACTAATGAAGTCCAATATGTCGTTAGACTTCTTGGCAACAAGAGCACACTGCTGACTCATTTCCAGCATCTTGTTGTCCACTGTAATCCACAGATCCTTTTCAGCAGAACTGCTGCTTAGCCAGTCAGTCCCCAGGCTGTAGCAGTGCATGGGATTCTTCCTTTTTAAGTGCAGGACTCTGCATTTCTTGTGGAACCTCATCAGGTTTCTTTTGGCCCAGTGCTCCAATTTGTCTAGGTCACTCTGGACCCTATCCCTACTCTCCAACATATCTACCTCTCCCCTCAGCTTAGTGTCATCTGCGAGCTTGTTGAGGGTGCAATCCACCCCATCATCCAGATCATTGATAAAGATGTTGAACAAAACTGGCCCCTGGGGCACTCTGTTTAACAGCGGCTGCCATCAAGCCATTGAGACTGACAATCTAGCCAGCTTTCTACCCACCTTATTGTCCATTCGTCCAATCCATACTTTTGTAACTTGTTGGCAAGAATACTGTGGGAGACCGTATCAAAAGCTTTGCTAAATCAAGATATATTACATTCACCGCTTTCCCCATATCCACAGAACCAGTTACCTCCACATGGAAGGCAATCAGGTTGGTCAGGCATGACTTGCCCTTGGTGAATCCATGTTGACTGTTCCTGATCGCCTTACTCTCCAAGTGCTTCAAAATGGATTCCTTGAGGACCTGCTCCATGATTTTATGGGAACTGAAGTGAGGCTGACCGGTCTGTAGTTCCCCGGAGTTCTCTTTCTTCCCTTCTTTAAACATGGACACTATATTTGCCTTCTTCCAATAATCAGGGATCTCCCCGATTGCCATGAATTTTCAAAGATAATGGCCAATGGTTCTGCAATCACATCAGTCAACTCCCTCAGCACCTTTGGATGCATTAGATCTGGACCCGTGGACTTGTGCATGTCCAGCTTTTCTAAAAAGTCCCTAACCTGCTCTTTCACCACTGAGGGCTGCTCACTTCCTCCCCATACTGTGTTGTCCAGTGAAGCAGTCTGGGAGATGCCCTTGTCTTTGAAGACTGAGGCAAAAAAAGGACTGAGTACTTCAACTTTTTCCAGATCTGTCACTATATTGCCTCCCCCATTCAGTAAGGGTCCCAAGGGTTCCCTGACCACTTTCTTGTTGCTAAAATATCTGAAGAAACCCTTCTTGTTATCTTTCACATCCCTTGCACCTTGGCCTTCCTGATTACACCCCTGCATGCTCAAGCAATATTTTTATGCTCCTCCCTAGTCATCTGTCCAAATTTCCTTCAGCAGCAATTATAAGTAGTTTGGTTTTGGGGTTGTTGATCTTTTTTTAAACAGATTTTCATCTAAAGTCCAGTGGGAATCATTCTACCGACTTTAATGGTCTTTGGATCAGGCCATAGGTACAAATTTGATCAACTTTTTTCCCCTTTATATCTTTGTTCGTGTAATTTTGGTGTGTTTTCTTTCCCATATTAATTCACTTAGACACTCAATTACAGTACCCATGAGCAGTCCAACAATTATAAACCTGAGAGTACATAATGGGAAGCAAAAACGCAGTAATGGAACACATTTATCCATATCTACAATGCCTTTTGCAAACCAGAAAGCACTATTACAACTACAAACTACATACAGTTTCAGATTTCAGCCTCATGCTTCTGAAGGAGGATTTTTAAACTATATTGAGAAAAACAACTTATTTTTAGAATAATGAAGGATACCTTAGCATTTAACTAAAAATAACTTCCTCCAAACGTGCTTTTGCACCCCTGAAACATGTAATATATAGTAAAATAAGTACATCTTTGATTTAACCTGAGCTACCATGTTTTGATGAAACTAGCATATTCTAGTAAACTGTCTGCAGAAATAAAAGAAAAATTAAACCAGGAGCTGATATTGAGTTGACACCTCCCGAAGCATTTAACTTTGTTTATTATATGCTTCAGGTAAAACTACTGGTTGTTGTCTAAAAGACAAAGCAGAGGACTGGGAGTTGAGATTCATGGATTCTGTTCCCGATTCCATCACTGACTCACTAGGTGACCATGGTCAAGGAGCACATAAAAAATAATACAAATTAGTACAGAAAGGTACTGACAATGGCTAGGCATATTTGTGGAAAAACAACACTATCAGTTTTTCTGAACAATAAGTGACAAACCCTGAGTCCCCTACATAGAAACAAAATGGAAAAGAGAAATAAAGAGATCTTTTTCTTCCATCTGGCAGCATTTCTTTGATCAGCTAATAAATGGTCTCTATATATGACCTCTACCTCCGGTACAACTGTGTTACACCCCATGTTCAGGGAGGCTTTAGGAAAGCCTGGGAAACACTAGCAGGTAAAAGGAACATTAGAAAGAATCCACACAGAAAACACAGACCAGTGAATGTGGACTGCTTTGAAATTCGCAGATTTTTATTTTGTATTACATCGTACACAATAGATCCAAAGGAAAAAAAGCCAAATAATAGTTATAATTCCACCTCATTTTACTAGATCAGCTCGAGGGAAAGAGAGCTCTGATGACATCACCTCCTTTTAAAGAAGTAAAGCAAGTCATTACTCCAGGTTACATAACATTTCGACTACACCAGACTTTGTACCACTGTCTCAGAAAGGAAGCTGTTGTCAGAAAGCTGGGGAGGATAGGGGGAGAGATGGAGTGAGAGAGGCAAGAACATCACTTTTGATTGAAAGTTTTCTTTATAAAAACCACTGACGACTAGGAACGAGAGTTTGCGCATTGCGAAAGGCCAAACACAGTGAGAGAGACTGATAGACTAGCCTGAAGCATTATTAGTTTGTAATACCCTGAAAGCATGGGGTTAGGGAGGGCCTTGTCCTTCCTTCCCACGTCACTGTTCAGGCCACTCTCACTCCAGTGGAAATCTTTTAGTTAACACTATGTAACCCAGTTCATGGGGTTAGTTAAAATGCTGGCGTCAGCCAGAAAGGTGCCCCCTCGTCTTTATTTAAACCCATAGTATCTTTCCCATGTTCCGCCAAGACTTACTAAGGTATATCCTGTACACCGGGGAGGGCAAACTTCTCGGCCTGAGGGCCACATTGGGAGTGCAAAACTGTATGGAAGGCCAGGTAGGGAAGACTGTGCCTCCCCAAACAGCCTGACCCCCGCCCCCCTACCCACCGCCTCCCACTTCCCGCCCCCTGGCTGCCCCCCTTAGAACCTCCATGAATCTCCTTGTCCCCTGACCGTCCCCTCCCAGGATCCCCTACCCCAAACCTCCCCCCATCCAACCCCCCCTGTTCCCTGTCCCCTGACTGTCCCGACCCCTATCCACCCCCCCGCCCCCTTACAGGCCCTCCAGGGATTCCATGCCTATCCAACCCCCACATTCCCATCCCCTGACCGTCCACTCCGCAGAACCTCCGCCCCATCCAACCGCCCCCTACTCACTGTCCCCTGAGATTCTCTGCTCCTTATCCAACTCCCCGCTCCCTTACCATGCCGCTTAGAGCGTAGGAGCTCACAGGCCTACCTCTGCCCTACTGCATGGGAGGTGGGACAGCGGAGAAGGGGCTAGAGGTAGCCTCCCCTAGCTGGGAGCTCAAGGGCCGGGCAGGACAGTCCCGCGGGCTGTAGTTTGCCCACCTCTGCTGTACACACTAAAATGCCACCTCCCTCCCTCCTTTACACCCCTGGCAGAATATGCTCTATACAAACAGAACACAAGACACAACTTCACAGAGAAAACTAGCAATACAGTCAACTAGCCCATGCCAGATTTACTAGAAAAGAAAAACAGAAATCAAAATGAAGTGCAGAGTGTTCTCCTCAAAACACAGAGAAGGAATTTTCAGTGTCACCACTGCAGAATCCCAAAATGTCTGTGTACATGACATCTTCTGTAGAACCTCACCAGCTCATGTAAGAACATGTCATGTACACAGACATTTTGGGAGTCTGCAGGGCCTATTCCCTCATCCTGCATGAATTTACTACACTTTTCTCTGACAGAAATGTAAGACTCACTGTATCAAAATGATACAGACAGGTCCAAAATAAGGGGCGAAACCTGCAATTCTATTTACTCAAGCAAAGCTCTCATTCAAATGAATGGTATTTTTGTTTAAATAAGAACCATATGACTTACACCACATTTAAAAAACAAAACACACACCCCCCCTTACCTGTATTAATAACTCTTCGGATCATTAAAATGAAATTATTAATATCACATTTATTTTCACCATTAATACTGCTTGTTAATTTATTGTTATTTTGTATTACTAAAATACCCAGGAGCCCTAGTCACAGACCATGACCCCTCTTGTGCTAGGTGTTGTACAGACACAGAGCATTTCACTCATGTTGAATAATGGAAATAGAAAAGACAGTTTCTAGATATTTTTACATTCTGGTTCTCATTAAACTTGCAGACTGCCGCAGTGTCTGGGCTGCAGAGATGGATGGGGCAAGTTTAAATGCAAGTAAAATATCCCTATTAAACAACTGTGGAAATACTGCTATTAATTCTAGATTACTGGAAAAAATTATTATTATAAAACAAATCTGAGGCCTAAATGGGCCTGAAAAATGCCTTTTTCTGATACACTACATGCAGCTGAGACTCTGAGCTTGTCTACGTTGGGTCAACCACAACCAGCTGACACAATGTTATACACAACAGTTCTAGTCTTCAATTAATAATAAGTCATGTTGAACATTGTGTTAGTTACTGTGACCAGTCAGGGTTGTGTATTAATATTATCTAATTTCCCAGAGAAGCCCACAAAGTTTAAATACATGCCAATATACAGGATGTTAACTAGCAAGTAAGTCACCAGGCATGGAGCGGAAATTACTTATACACCTAAGCTGTGATATACACCTTGCCTCACTCAGAGTTCTTCACCAGCTGCCTTAGAAGAAACGCTGATGGGCTCCAAAGGGAGCTGCATCCACTTCTAATCAGCCAAAATAAAAACGAGCAATGTAGAGTCCTTTGGCAGGGCAAATAAGAAGAAAAGGGGGAGATTACATACCTAGCCTCCCATCAAAATAAATCCTCCTGCTCTGCAAATAGTATTTTGTTGGATGAGTTATAGGCTATTGATAATGCTTTTATATTTATTTATATACATTATTATTTACTAGGATGGATCAGTATGACATTTGCACAGAGACAGAGTGGGGCTTAAAAATACAAAACCTCCTGATCAATTTCAAAACCCTCCTCTGCCAGAGACAAGTCCTTCCTTTTGTTTCATCCCACCTCCATAAACAGACCAGCCTCCTTTCCGTACCAGTTTTATGAGGCTCTACTTTTTCCCTGCCTCCTCCCCCCGGTTTCCAGTCATCACACAGCAAGAAGGGTCGAATTGTTCAGACTGCTTGCATCACAGATCTGAGGCAGAATGCAACGAGCAATAAAGTTTGTTATGCTCCTGTACCACAGCAGATGGAATCATCTAATAAAAACACAGTTCTCCAAAGAACAGCTGCAGTGTCTTATGCTGCCCAGGAGGAGGAAGAAGGAAAAAAAAATGCACTGACCTTCGGATCTCTTTTCCATTAACATTCACCCACCCACATGAAAAGCTGTTAAATAATTATTCTTAAATCTGGGAAGCAGCAAAAATTATTTGCCCCCTTTCCTCTTGAAACAACCACCCCACTAGAACAGGGGTTCTCTATCAGCAGTTGAAGAGATTGGAAGTCACCCATCTTCCGTCCTTGGAATCACAGGGGCAATTTAAAGACAGTCCTTCCAGATCTGAAAAGAATTCAGCCTGGGTCAAAAGGAGAAGGCAACAGACTCATATCTATCTTTCAGCACTGCAGAGAAAGTGCAAGTCAAATTATATTTTTCCCCTCACCAACAGCACCTTTTTTCAGCAATAAGGCCCTTTCTTGCCTTAGACACAAATACTCCCTGATTAAATCAGATGTTTGATGGGTTAACAATTACAGAGACAAGGTGGATGAGGTAATATCTCTTATTGGACCAATTTTTGTTGGTGACAGAGACAAGTTTTTGATCTTACACAGAACTCTTCTGTGGGCAGATGTACACCACCCTCTGGATTGGCGGATAGTGATCGATCTTTCGGGGGTCGATTTACCGCATCTAGTCTAGATGCAATAAATTGATCACCAAGTGCTCTCCTGTCGACTCTGGTACTCCACCACCGCGACAGGCATAGGCTGAGTCGACGGGAGAGCAGCAGCAGTTGACTCAGCATCGTGCAGATGCCACAGTAAGTCGACCTAAATATGCCAACTTCAGCTATGCTATTTCTATAGCTGAAGTAGTGTATTTAGGTCAATCCACCACCCACCCCCGACCCCCACCAGTGTAGACCAGAGCTGTGCAACATTGAAAGCTTGTCTCTTTCACAAGCAGAAGTTGGTCCAATAAAAGATATTACCTTACCCACCTGTTCTCTCTAATATCCTGGGATTGACACGGCTACACCTACACTTCATATAACAATCACAGAGGCTATTGCATTCTTCCTCTAGCTCTCATTTAGGATTGTACACAGACAGTAACAGGCCCAATTTATAGGATGCTATCAGATTAAGTTAGGGTCCATGCCCACCTACCTGGGTAACTGTCACATAGAGGACTAAACTCAGCAGATTTTCATTCGTCTTCATTTTTTTTTATCTGAATCATGGGATTTTCCCTATCTCCCAACCCCACATATATAACAGGGGGTTCAGTTTACAAAACCCACTGATTGCCCGTGAAGGAGCTGACCCTGAGCAGGCCAAAGATGATGAAGCCTGCTTCAAGTAAGAACACATTGTGTATTCACAACAGAGAGGGAACTTTCTCAAGATAATACTGTGCTGCCCTCTCCCCTACTTGTCAAAAGCTGGGCTTTTGGGGTTTTGGCACAGGCACCCATATGCTCACAGAAGCAAAGAGCAGCACAAGTTCACATTTTTGGTCTCCTTGTTTGCTTTACAGCTAGCACATGAGGGTTGCAGAACACATTATTTTGGAAGTCTACTTAGTTTGTCTTTATTTATGCTATGTAATTCTTCCATTTCCATCAAACTAAACAATGAAAATAAGCTAGTCAGGTTCAAGTCAATTTCACTTTCAATTTCATGCACCATGTTCACAATGCTGCAATTTATGGGTTGCAAAATAGATGCAGAGGAATGTTTATTTAAAAAAAACCATACTTTTCCACTACAATTTTAATAAATAAATTTTAAAATATTAGTTTTATTTTTTAAAAACTTACGTTATGGGGCAAAGTTGACACAACTGTCCTTTCTTTTAATAGTGTTAGGTATTTCTTTAATAAGGATTCAAGAATATCAAAGTTGTTTACAAACCTGAATTAAGACTACAAATCTGTGCAGCAAAATATCATAATGTTACAGATTAGGAAACTGAGACCTAGAAAGATTAAAAGACAGGCTCAAGATCACACAGAATCAGCCACAGTGACACATCCAGAAATTTACTTAGAAGTCCTTATTTTCAGTCCCCTGCTCTAACCACAGGCCTCATTACTGTAAATTACATTTCTTTGTCACAAAGTCAGATTAAAATCAGGAGTCCTATGATAGTTTCTGTTATACACTTAAAAATACAGAACTATATTAGATTAGAGCCAGAACCACTAGATGGACAGCAAAAAGAACAAGGAGTACTTGGGGCATTTTAGAGATTAACACATTTATTTGGGCATAAGTTTCATGGGCGAAAACCCACTTCATCAGATGCATAGAGTGGAAAATACAGTAAGAATATAATAATACATACAGAGAACATGAAAAGATGGGGTTCTATTATCTCATTCCACTAGTACTAAAAGAAGGTTTTCCAAATCCAGGTTTAAATACAAACATAACCAGAGGCCTTGGGGAACGGCATCTGAATACCAACACTCACAACTGCATCTGTTACAGTACTCTAGGTTTCATTTCTTATCAGTCCCTCACCCTAAACAGCAAATTTTTGAAATGCGATTAATCCATATTCTTTCTCAGAAGCAGAAAAAAAGTGACTCTCTGTCAATATTAATAATAGATCAGTACCATCCACAAACAAATGAAGCTGAATTCAGCCACTGCAATCAGAAATAATCCCAGACATCCAAAAAGAGTGAAGACAGAACACCACAGAGGGATTCATTCAATAGTTCAAATAGTCAACATTTTCCTTGGGAAACGTTTGATGCATGAGCAATCTCTACACTTGAAATGCACAGCAAAACCTGTAACAGAGCTTTGTTTTCTCCACTCTTTATTTAGATTTTACTTCTATGGGGCTACCCAAAGCCATACATTTAGAATTAGCAGTTCCAGTGATTATGCATGGTAAAGCACGTGTGTGTTCTCACAATCTCAAGCACTCACCATTCTCATCGAGTAAGTCTTCCTCGTCATCTCCGTCATTGTCCTCCTCCATTGCCTCATCATCTTCCTCCTCCTCCTCTTCCATATCCTCCTGCTCCAAGTCTGGGTCCAGGTCTGGATCACTCCCTGAGATTGACTCGTCCGACATGATTCCCAGTGGTGCTCCTTGTGCATTACCTGCTCATGGTCTATTGCAAGGCAGCCCTGCAGGAGTATGAAGAAAAACTCCACTCAAGAAAAACTCAGTCATGCAAAATTTCAGGTACAAAAGCCTCCCAAGTGCAGCCCATGACAAGTTTGTCCCATAATTGGAGTTAATATTTATCCCAGACATCAGTATCCTCTCAGAAGGGAGAATCATGGACACAATCGTTAAAGAGGAAGGCAGTAACCCACACCCAATCTACTCACAGATCTTGCAAGAGTTATTGCCAGGGCTTGAAAAATTTAGCCAATACTCAAAACTTAAACAAAGAAGTCATGGTGAAAGATGTCTGTGTTACCATGACAGAACCCGCACACCAAGGCCAAAACCTGCAGAATGCAAAGAAAACATGTGTGCACTGTTTATTGTGTACTGCTGTTCCACTTTATTATTTTTTAATTACTAATCTCTCTTACTTTTGTAAGCTTTCTTCCTTTTGCTGGCTTCACTCCACCTATTCTTTCCTAGAGTAGTGATAATGTTGTCAATTTCTCGGTGGATTCCTCTTTGGTGTAGATTTCCTTTTCCCCCATCCTTTTTTCTCTCCCTACAGTGTGTTCTCTACCTCCTCCTCTATATCATCAATCACTCTACCATACATTTCTTTTCTAATTTATATAATCAATTTGACCCTCTCCCTGCCACACCCCCAAGTCATCCCCATCCACTTATACATAGAGGTTTGAAAACCTGACTAGATACCCAGGGAATTAAATGTATTAGCCAAAGTATAATATGAAAGATGGGTTATCTCGACACTGTGCCCCTGATCTACCCACAATGAACTTTTAAAATATGCTTGCTCCCATGACCCAAAGTGAATAAACATGAAACAAAATTAGCTCTCAACTTCTAAAAGGAAAGTCCTCACAACACAGGCAAAGTAATCTGTAGACAGCAGAGTCACTATGCTCAATAGCAACGTACCAAGATGATGGCGGCTCAGAGCTCTGGAACCAGGATCAGAGGCTCAACTGACATGTAACAACTAATCACTCAAGCCAGAACATCTTGCTTGTTTGTTCTTAGTACACTCAGGCCAGGAGAATCCTTTTGAGAATACAGGCAAAACAAGCTAAAATATTCATATTCTATATAAAAAATGATGAAATCACCTAAAACAATTCCAAGATATTGCTATCCAAATGTACAACTATTGAAGACAAAGGTGACCTTTCGACTTGATTTCAGATGTTCCTGTGTGTCTGAAGCTTAGGGTCAAAATGCTAGCTGAAAAAGTCACTTCCAGGAAACAGAAAGTAGATTGAGTAGATCATTTGATATCTCTTCATGGTCCAGCAATTCAGTTTCACATACAGACTTTATGTACCTCAGGATTTTATACTGCAGCCTATTACTCTAGTATCTGAGTGCCTTCAACTTTTCACAGTGGTCTGTGTATCTTATAGGCAAAGACAACTTTCCCTTGAAACAACATGGAGAAAGGCTGTGACGAGGGTCCAGGATCCAGTGGTTGAACCATCCCTTTTAAAGGAAGGCAAGGAGAAGAATAAAAGCTTGTGAGGAGATAAAAATACATCGGCCCACAAAAGACAGGTTACAGCTACTTCCTGTAGGGAATGGACAGGAATGCTGGGCTGTGGAGAAACTCTCACATAGTCACATCTCAGTTTGGCCCAGTCGGAGCCTCTGTATAGAATGACAAAGTAAATTGGAAGGAAAGGCCAAGGTGATCACGAAGGCACAGATTTGTCAGCTCAAGCCACCTATTGCCCCAGCATGGATTTCATGACAGATCTTTCTGCTTGGAAGTGCCTCAGATGTGTTTCAAGGAGAACAGTGTCATATGATAACTGTACAGGATTAGGGAATCTTACTATTGGATAGGGTGGGTGGAAAGCAAAGTGTCAAAGGAGAGAAAATGAAGATAATGTTAAACAACAATGAATCCATCCTTGGAAAAAAGCTAAAGATGTGTTCAGACTTGACCCTCTGAAATGTCACCATTCACTATAGGCTGGACATCCCAGATGTTAAGAAACACCTCGCATCCCTGTAAAATAAGGCCTGAAAAAATACAACTCTAACAGCTAAGTCTGTTAAAATTATTCCAGTTAAAGTAATCAGACACTGGGAAGCTGACCGAGCTAAGAGTAACAGTGAGAATGTGTCGGCAAGACACAAAGGGAAAGCAAGAGAACAAAAGAAAATGAAATCAAGGTAAGAGGTTGACTCAGGGGATTGTCATTGTGATATAGAGCCTTTCAGGTTCAATTCTAGTCTTTGGTGGAAGCAACCAAAAGTTCTTACAGTTCAACAGCTGCTCAGTGGACTAAACAGGATAGGTTGGTTGTCGGAGTCCAGCAGAAAGCAGAAACACCACAAATCTCAGCTGACTTAAATGGACCCATGACAATTCACTTCAGCTAAGGATCTGTCCACAGATCCCCAGATTCACTACCATTTGCTCCATGCTCTAGGATCAGTGTTTCTCTACAACCAGTCCAAAGACCAACACTGGTCCCCAAGATCTCCCTGGAACAGTTTAGGAAGGCAGCTAGCCAGTACCTGGTATCAAAAAGGTTGAGAAACACAGCTCTAGATCACCCATAAATGACCACAGCAGCTACTGAGAAAAAAAAGAGGGAGCAAGGGAGGAAGCATAAGCCAATCTACTATAAAAAGTTTTTCTTGACAATAAGTGCTGTGCTAAATTCTGATGTTTATTGCAAAGCAGCAATTTATTTGCACCTGTAAGTAGCAAAAAACATAACCTTCCAACTGATGAATAGGTCTAAAAATATATTTCTATTTTGTTTTAGCTTAAATAGGTTGCTTTAGACGTATTATAGACCTGTAATTGTGAAGCTGCTGGTGTTTCCTGTATAATTCACAGAAAGAGTAGTGCTGTGGCCTCACTGGAATTTTTTTTGTGTGTTCACTTGGTGTATGTCTACATTGCAAGTGAAGATGTGATTGTACCATGTGTACGCATATCTGTAATAACTTCAGTCTAGTTTGCATGGGTCACAGTAGCAGTGTACACGTGATGGCATGGATTTCAGAACAGACTATCACCCAGAGTACATATTGGACTTATACTTTGCTAGCCTGTGTTGAAGTGTGTGCCACCACACCTACACTGCTATTGTTACTCATGCTAGCTAGATTATAACTAGTATGGGTACGCCTACCCATGCTATGGTCACATCTTCATTTGCAGTGCATAGAAATGGTGGGAAGAAAGGGATCTCAAGAGTTCACATAATCCATTCACGTGTGCGGAGGCATTACCAAGAAAACCTAGACCAGCCCTGACACCTTTGTCCAACCTGTTCTTAAAAACCTCTAATGATGCAGATTCCACAATCTCCATTGGAAGCCTATTCCAGAGCTTAACCACTCTTATAGCTAGAAAGTTTTTCCTAATATCTAACCTAAATTTCCCTTCCTGCGGATTAAGCTTATTAGATCTTTGTCCTACCTTCAGTAAACATGCAGAACAATTGATCACATCCTCTTTATAAAGGCCCTTTACATATGTAAAGACTTTTCAGGTTCCAACCCTCGTCTTCTTTTGTCAAAATTAAATATGTCCATTTTTTAAAACCTTTTCTCATAGGTCAAGTTTACCAAACCTTTTATCATTTTTGTTGCATTTCTCTGGATTCACTCTAATTTGTCCACATCTTCCCTAAAGTGTGGTGCCCGGAAATGGATACAATACTCTAGCCAAGACCTCACCATCCCTGAATTGAGCAGGACAATTACCTCCTTTGTCTAATATACAACACTCCTGTTAATACACCCCAAAATATTAGCCTTTTTCACAACTGCATCACATTGTTGACTCACATTCAGTTTGTGATCCACTATAACCCCCACTTCCTTATCTGCAGTACTACCCCCCAGAGGCTGGCAGTTAGTCACCATTTTGAAACTGAGCATTTGATTTTTCCGTAAGTGTACGGCTTTGCACTTGTTTTGACTGCATTTCATCTTGTTGATTTCAGACCAATTCTCCAATTTATCATGGTCATTTTGAATTGTAATCCTGTCTGCTCAAGTGCTTTCAAGTTTGGTGTCATGAAAATTTTATAAGCATACTCTCCGCTCCGTTATTCAAGTTATTAATAAAAATATTGAATAGTATCAGACCCAGGACAGATTCCTGTGGGGCCCCCATTGGATATAGCCTCCCAGTTGACAGCAAACCATTGATAACCATTCTGAATACAATCTTTCAAAAAAAATTTGCACCCACCTTATAGGAATTTCATTTAGGCCATATTCCCTAGTTTGCTTATGAGAATGTCATGTGGGACTGTGTCCAAAGCCTTACTAAAATCAAGATATAGCACATCTACTGTTTCCCCTGTATCCACTAGGCCAGTAACCAGGTCAAATAAGGAAATTAAATTGGTTTGGCAGGATTTGTTCTTGAGTAATCCATGTTGGCTGTTACCAATAACTTTATTGTTCTCTAAGTACTTACAAATTGATTAATAATTTGTTCCAGTATCATTCAAAGTATCAAAGTTTAGGCTGACTGGTCTATAATTCCCTGGGTCCGTGTTGCTCCCCTTTTTAAAGAGAGGTACCGTCTTTGCCTTTCAACAGTCCTTTAGGAGTTCACCAACCCTTCATGAGTAGATAAACCCTACCGAAATCCAGCGGTGTATTTTATTTATATATTACCAAAACTATCAGGCACTTTACAGTCAAAGCACAGACTTCTGCCCTCACCACACACACTGCTATCTAAAAAGACAGCACACTGACCAAAAAGAGAGCAAATATGATAACTACTGAATGTTCCTAGTGTGCTGATTATGAGCTTATTCTTACATAAAGCGGAGGGGTCGGGGGAAGGAGATCAGAAAAGTGTTCTGATTATACTAAATGAGATCTACGCAACTTCAAAATACAAAAGATTAAATCTAGTCTCAACACTAGTACTTTCCTGTCTCATCTTTCACATCTCAACATTGTAACAATATACACACACACACACACACACACACACAATTTTAAAGTGATTAAAAGATAGGGAGTGGGTCTTCGTAGTGTCTGTATTTCTATGAATAAAATACAAAGTAAAGAGGTCATCAGTTACTCACAGAAAGTGCCTTTTAAAAGTAGATTTCAAGCTTTTTTTTGATGCACAATTTATTAAAGTACTTTGAAATCAGTAGCAAGTGCATTTTAACAATCTAATCTTAAACTATTCCGCAGTCTGCATGATATGCAGGGGTAAAACATAAGCTTTCTAAAGGATTCCAGTGTAATAAAGATGATACACCCTTCTGTTCTTGTTGTCATGTAGACATCCCTCCTGCCCCACACCTCCACCTAAGATCCTGGCAGCTCCCCTAACAATTTTCAATTGCATAAGCTCTGTTTCTCTGGAGTGCTCCAAGTTTGCCTGATAAAACTGGGATACACAACCTGAAGAGGCAGGTATGAATTACACAAACACCAGCCTGCCCTTATTTCTCCCACAGATATGACCCAGTTCAGGGCCTTCTCAAAGGGGAATTACATAATATATCCAGATTGCATCTGCCTCTATTGTTTTACAGCAGGGTTATTGCAACCTCTCACACACATTTAATCACTGCTGGCAGGGCACTTTG
This sequence comes from Dermatemys mawii, assembly GCA_007922305.1. Lineage (NCBI taxonomy): Eukaryota > Metazoa > Chordata > Testudines > Dermatemydidae > Dermatemys > Dermatemys mawii. The sequence continues at coordinate 11,481,891 of ML677379.1, read as the reverse complement.
CTAGAGAGAAACAGATTATCTTATCTTCAACTGACCAAAGTTACTATTCATCTGGACTTTCCAGCTCCCCCACATTAAAATCAATCAATCTGTTAACCTCCTAGCCCTAGAATGGAAACACACACAAAGAGAGATGGCATCCTGGATTCTATGCAGGGAGAACAGGAAGAGAGCAAACAGCACCAAGATATATAAACAAAGCCCTCTACATCACAGGATTATATAAAAAAGCCTGTGATCCTGGACAGATTTCAAGAAATTGGGAGGCTGCAGAGTAAAGGGGGCAGGAGGAGCTACTAAGTGAGGAAACACTAAAAATTTCATTTGCTTACACAATAGAGAGAGAGAAGCTTTATGTTTACCCCTGTTCAGGAAGCCAAAGCCTGCATCAGCTGAACATCAAAACAATATCCAAGACAGCCTCTATCAGACATTATACCCACCCTTCAGGGAAGATAAAAGTAGTTTTGTGATGGAGGTCATCTGTTATGGGGTTGGTTTGTTTTTTAAAGGCAGAATATTTTAAAGTGTAATCTTCTTAGGGTAATGAGTGTATCTTACTGTGCGTTAGCACAAGAGAGGCCCAATCTGGGATAAGAGATTTAGGTGCTTCCACAGCATGAATATATGTTTAAAGATTAGATTTTAAAAAAAAAACTTCCAGTGTACAAAGGGTTAAGATCCATCATTCTCTGTCCTTTCCAAGCTTTTCTCCACACTCCTGAGAGCGAGAAATGCAATTTTTTCTTTTTTTAAATGAGAGCAGGGATTCTTAACTCATCACTTGTCCTCAGGAGCTGGGCCTTTAAGTGAAGCAACAAGTACTGTGACAGTTGCCGAAACCGTATGCTGTGCACATCATCTTGCTGCAATTTCCATCACAGGACTCACTCACATGTGGTCTATGTCCAAACAATTTATTTAATGAAACATGATAAATATAACTGGATAAAGAAAGGTTACAGCCACCCTGGACTGTAGAAGGAACGCTGGTGTTCTCTAAAATGCACTCTTCTTAGGGCAGGATCAAATTCCATCCACCCATTCAGACGTGGGAAGGACTTCACTCCACAAGGGATAGCCAGAATACTAAAGCATCTGTGCTTCACAGGGACTCTTCCTACCCCCATCAGATCATGCATTTGAGTGCGGAGCCTGTGGATCCACGACCGCGTACAACTATCATCTATTTGCAGAAGATGTAGGTTCAACCCTGCAGCCCTGAGGCAGCACTAGCAGTTGCAATGTAAAATGGGGCAAGAAGATTCCATTCCCTAAACTCGCTTGAGCCAAGACCATTATTTGGATTTACGAAGATGTGTCCCTTAATGCCTGTTTCGTAAGAGATTTTGCCTTGGTTGTTGTAATGTCTGGCTATAAACAGGAACCTTGGGAATTCCTAGAGCCCAAAATATTCCAGGTTACCAGTGCAAGCTAGGAAAGAAAACCATAGACTGGTATGATGCAATTTTAGAACAAAGACATTTGTGTAAACAGAAATTAGGGTTAAATAGGTAATTCCAATTATAACTGAACAAATAATTTTTTGGTTCAGTGGCTGAACTAAAAAATCTGGAAAAAATGTTTCGTTTTTAATCAAAACTGATTTTTTTTCAATTTCTTGTCCAAAAAATAAAAAAATTTTATTCGGGTCAATCTGAATTTATGTTTTCTATGTTAGTTAATTTCAAAATAAAATGTCAAAATGAACCATTTCACTTAAAAAAAAAATCTCCCTTTTTATTCAGTTAAAACTATTTTCCAAATTCAAGAACAGTCATCCTGAAACTGAATTTTTGGGCGAGCAAAAAAATTTAACTCAGCTGTAATTCCATGCCAATTCTGCAGAAATCGTTAAGTTTTATCTTTACTATATCACTAGTCAGTTATTGTAATCGCTTGCGGGGGGGATGTGAAGGGATTATTTTGGGCATGAATATTCCAGTTTTGGCCTTCAGGCTATAAAGAGATTTACATCTGGCACTATATAAATAAATAACATCCAGTACCTAATGGCACGCGCAAGTGCAAAACATACAACAGATCATTAGAGAAGAAGTCGTTCATTAAAGTTGATCATGGGGGAAAATATATTGGTAATGTTTGTGTAATTTCAAAGTAACAATGCAATGAATATTTTGCTGTTGAATTTAAAAATGCAATATGAAAGTACAAAATGTCAGGACTAATGGTTTTGTTTAACTTAATTCTCACAATTTACCTTATACAATATATTAACATTGCCACAAATTATATTGTCAGTCATTATATGCTGTTGAGTAAAATAAAGACATGCATTTGTTCAAAAAAGGCACAAGCATGTTTTCAAACAGCATTCACCTAGCCGGCAATCTGTATTTCTAAATAAATAAACAAGCAAATAAATAAGCAAGCAATCTGTATTTCTAAATAAAGCAAATGCTTTGGCTCTATCACAAATCAATGAGACGGAGCTTTGGTTTAGGAAAATTAAAGTTGTAATATTATACATAAAAATCCTAATTTAAATCAGATCCTTCTGCTGTACTCACAAATGGGATGGACTCAGTTTGCTAGATCAGACTACTATGAACCTAAAGCAGTTCTTCACCTGTGCGGTATGGATAAGTGGTGGTGCAGAAAGCACATGCTGGAGGTCTGTGAAGAGATGGCTGCTCACATCATGCTGGCTCTTCTTATTTCCACCTGTTTAATCACATCAGAAGCAGCTAAGTATATATTAACACCTAACCCATCATATTAATTACTATTAACTTTTTCTGGAAGTAATTGATATACTTGCTAATACAGCAGAGTAGGAAAAGATGTGGTCTGCATAACTACAAATGGGAGGGGAGGTTTCCACAACATTTCATTTCCACAACAGTCTCTCTGAAAATGTGGTCCACACTATGAAGAAGTTGGACAGCCCCTATCCTTAGCATTGACAGTCCTCAGGTGAGACCCATCTGCCACTACATTCACAACTGGAAGCATCTGTACAGCCCACACAGGGCATCTGTACAATCCACACCAAAATTGTATATTGCTGGTTGAAGAAAACGGACTGAAAACGGGCTGACAATGTGTATGTAGAACACCCCACTCTGGAAGCAGGTGTTTATTCTGATGCAAAATGCTTAAATGGTTTTTGTTACAGACAAAGGGTGTGTCTACACTGGTAAGCTATTTTAATGAAACTAATGTCGCTAAGGGGGAAAAAAAAAAAAAATCAGCAAAACCAAAGTAGCCAAAGCATGTCTACATTTGCTCCCTCGGACGACAGTGATAGCAATGGACTGTGGATACATATCCCACAGGGCCTGGCTACACCATCCATCACTAGGTGTTGTGGGAATACAGAAATGGAGCGTGGCGCACCCTGGGATGTGCAAAATGTACCGTCATGCACTGCTTTGTGTCCCACCCCTCCAAAGGTCTCTGGCTTCCTTTCACACCATTTTTCCAACTGTCATTCTTTTGTAGTGCACGCCAGCATCTGCAGTGAGAGAGGATGGATCCCGCACTTCTCTCCTGTGCGCTGTTAGCTGTCATGAGATCACACATGGCAGCACAGTTACTCACAAAATTAGCAGAGGATGAATCGTAAACACCCCGAGTGTGATATGGATGGCTGCAACTTATCAGTAATTTGTGCATTCACAGAGCAGCTGCATACGGAAGACCATCGATTTGGGGCTAGGGAAACAAGCATTGATTGGCAGGATCAGACTGTCACGCAGGTGTGTGGTGACAACCAGTGGGTACAGAATTTTAGGATGCCTAAAGCAACCTTCATGGAGCTATGTGCTGAGTTGTCCCCTGACCTGCAGCACAAGGACACCAGATCAAGAGCTGTCCTTCTGGCAATCACTGTGTGGGGGCTGGTGAATCCAGGCTGCTACCGGTCAGTTGCAAATCAATTTGAAGTAGGAAAGTCCACTGTCAGGGCTATGTTACTCCAAACGTGCAAGGCAATAAATCGCATCCTGTTGCATATGACCATGACTCTGAGAAATGTGCATGCAATAGTGGATGGTTTTGCAGAGATGGGTTTTCCTAACTGTGGCTGGGTGATTGATGGCACACACATTCCAATTTTAGCGCCAGACCTCCCTGCCTGTGAATACATCAATAGGAAGGTATACTTCTCCATGGTGTTGAAGGCGCTTGTGGATCACCACAGGCGTTTCAGAGACATCAATGCAAGCTGGTCTGGAAAGGTACATAACGCACGCATCTTTAAGAACAGCGGCCTGTACAGAAAGCTGCAGGCAAGGACTTCCTTTCCAGACCACAAGTTCACAGTGCGGGATGTGGAAATGCCCATAGTAATCCTGGGAGACCCAGCTTACCCCTTACAGCCCTGGCTCATGAAACCTTACACAGGGCACTTGGACAACAGCAACGTGCGTTTTAACAACAGGCTGTGCAGGTGTTGCATGGTAGTCAAATGTGCCTTTGGCTGTTTGGAAGCTCGCTGGAAGTGTTTAAATGGCAGGCTAGACCTTACCAAGGACAATATTCTCGTGGTCAAAGCTGTGTGCTGCACTTTGCACAATCTGTGTGAATTTAGGGGTGAAATGTTTGCTCAGGTGTGGAGCACTGAGGCAGAGCGCTTGGCTGCACAGTTTGAACAGCCATATGCTAGGGCTATGAGAGGGCTGCTATTAATATCAGAGAGGCTTTAAGGAACCATTTTGACAATGAGGGGCTTTGGAGTTGCTTCCCTGTTGCATCCATGTACAATTTTGCAGCACAAGATCTGGACAACATATTGCTTTAGAAGCCTGTTCCTTAGAGTGAATTGATTGCTACATGCTTTTGTAGAACACAGAATAAAAATGCTGTTCCATTGACAACCCTAGCTTTTACTTATTGTTAAAAAGGGTGAAACCTCACAACTGTGTGCAGCTCCAGCTATCATTGTGCAAGCTGTGAAAGGGGGTGGTGTGATGGGGAAACTCAGGAGTGCTGTGAGGACAAGAAAAGGAATTTGGGGGCATAGAGAGGGGTGGGGTTTGCAAAGAATTGTGCATCTGTTGCAGTGGCACTGGAACTCAGATCTGCTCAGTCTGCAGCTATGTCAAAGACTTGAGCATCTCTATCTAATCCTCCATAACTTTTATCAACCGCTCTGTCGCTTGTAGCAAAAGCAGCACTCTCTTTTCTGTCCTACCTTTCGGCTTCCCAGCACTTCTTCCATTCCCTGGTCTGTCTCTCATCATGCTGTAGAATCCCGCAGAACATGTCTTCTTTGCTGTGCCTAAGGTGTTTTTTTTTTTATCTGCTGCAGGTGGTCCGCAAGGGTGTGTGAGGGCACACATGCGGGAGGTCCGCGGCTGCTGCAGATTCGGCTGCGTTTCTGTGGGAGGTCCACGAGTCCCATGGCCTTGTCATCACCGCCGCCGAATGTGCGGCACCCATGGACCTCCAGCCGAAATGCCGTCGAAGTCAGCCTGAATGCTGCCCTGACAGTGAATGTCAGGCCGCCCCCCATAGCTTGCCGCCCCAGGCACGCATTTGGAGCGCTGGTGCCTGGAGTCGGCTCTAGCAGGTTGGCTGCAGGGCAGGAGAGTACAAACCACTGACCAGAGTGGCACCAAGGGAATTGTGGGATACATTCTGGAGACCAATACAAATGGGAAAAAAACCCTGTGGTGTCTACACTGGCTGTTTGTCGACAATACAGGGAAGACAAAAGTCTCTCGCAGGGATGGAAGTTTTTGTTGCAAAAGCTTGGGGTCCCCCGCACAAAAAAAGTGACCTTGCAGTGTGTATGCTATTGCTGTTTTGTCACCAAAAGCCAGTTTTTGGCAACAAAACTTGCAAGTGTAGACAAGCCCACAGACAAGTGGCTCACTGCCCCACACAAAGTGGGAATGCCTCACTACAAGAATCCAGGCTGTTGCTGAGCAGTCCTGAAATAGGTGCCATTGGAGCAGCTAAGCCCAGGGAGAAGTTTTGAGTTGAACCTTATGGTGCTCTATTGTAAAGTTCTGCCTGTAGAAAAGGAAGCCACAGGAATGGGATGATTTGAGGCTTTATATAGGAAACTGCATTTGAGATTGGGAATGGAACCTGTGCTCACACTCACCCACTATTCTGAGGAATGAAGGCAAACTCCCACCAGACACTGTTGAAAAGAACCTGAGCTCATCCCCAACCAGTAATAAGTTGCAAGGGTTCTCACTGCTATTGACCAAAATGATTTGTAGGGAGCTGAGGCTAGAGAAAAAACAAAGAGGTGCTTCAGAAACGCACTTCAAAATGCCATTTTTTGAAGACATTCAGGACCCAGCCCCTTCTTATCTTTAGGTACACGGACCATTCAAAAAGACAGCATGACACCAAAGCAGTGTAGAACTGGCTCTTGCCTGGAGAGTTGAAAACAATAAGAATGTGTAAGAGGGGGTGGGGGAAAGAAAAGGAGGACAGCCAATCTTTCTGTGCTAATGTTACAGTGCTGGAACAGAGAGTTTGACAATCAGCATTACACAAGGCCCAGTTCCCACTGTGATTTTGAACAAAAAGAGCTAACGCAAGTCAACAGCAGCATCTGCAGATCATTACACAACACAGGCAGGAGAAGCAGCCTGCTAATCAATCAACTGCTGCATGTCACACAGAAACTTATGGTGGCAGGGTGTGTACTTTCCCCTTTATGGCCTCTCATTGCATAAGGGACAGAGGCACACTATTTACAAGCAAAATTGATATTTTGTAACTTTTTTTTAAAAAAAACCTCTTCTGCCTAAGGTATTATAAGTACTGAAACGCTGTTTATATGTGAATGGAACCAACAGAAAGGTGCCAATATATTTTTTCTCTCTGAACAATGTTGTGTATTTTTAAATATGGTTTGATTTTTAGGCATGTTAAATTGGACCTTAGGATCATTTAAAACATAGGAGCTTATTTGCGTGAAATTTTTCTGCAAGTCCTTTCTACTGTTATTCTCACCAGGGCCATCTCTACATGCTCCCGAACCTAAACTGTGGCCTGGTGTGTCATTTTGTGAACCTAAACTGTGGCCTGGTGTGTCATTTTGTAGTGCATCAGACTGTGAACTCTCTGGACCAGAAACCATGGGACACACTATGAATCCAGAGTAACTCCACTGACACCACTACAACTCAACAAAATGTGATCCCTTGCCTTATTTATTTTTTAGAATTGCCATGTATATTTTTGGCTCTTGAAACATTGTCCTTTTAAATACAATTCGTAAAAAACGTGTGTTAACTCTCTTCTTTGTGAGTACCAGTCTCACCCAACTACTGGCAATAGGTGGACTAATTCTAACCAATAGTGGAGGACTACAGAATTAGAAAAGATTCTCCTGGGACTTCAGGTAGTATGCATGGAATGATGGCTTGGAGTTGATTAAATGCAAGCTATGTAAAACAGAGCCAGTGCTAGGAGCACAGTCCCCATGAGCTCTAAAATCATGAGATAGTCTCGGGAGAAAGTCACCGCTGATCAGTAAAGAACTACAAAATTAATCTATGGCACTAGCAGTTGGTATTTGCTGGCATTGTTGCTCATCTCTGTGGCACAAGTGTCTCACAAAGTAACAAGTGCTCCCCATAGACAACCTTTTCCCCTTTCAAAAATACATCTTTTCTTAACCCTGGAATACCTGGTTAATTCTTCCAGCGCATTCACTATTCCCATACCCTTTTCTTTTTACCACTCAGCTAGACAGACCTGATTACTGGTGACTGACTGTCACTTCCTTTCACCCTTCTTTGTGCCTGACAAGGGCCAGTCATATGGCAGAGTCATTAATAAATCATGACCAAGTTGTGATTATACAATCCCTTGGATCATGTTTCTGCATTTCACTATCCAGAATTAAATTTATCTATCATCTAACTGTAAGAACTTTTGGTCATTGCTCATCTGGACTGAATTCAGAGATTTTAATAACCATAACCTTTCTTTTCATGGGAGCTCATGTATGCTTAACGGCACTCTTCTCTATAAGTAACACCACATTCCATTTCATTCAGTTTTCTGAAGAAGAAAAAAAAAATCGAGATTTCCTAATGGATATTTTCTGTCTCTCACACCATAAAAGCAGATTTAAAAATAATATTTCATTATTATTATTTCATTATTACAAGTAGCAGAGATGAATGTCTCCATATCTCATTCTACTGAGATGAGCAGTTCCCTGCCCACCTTTTCTTGGACATAATTTTCAAACTAAGCATTCTTCACAAACCTATTAAATCTTGTTACTATAGAGAAATAAAACTGATACCACCTGTATCGCTTTTAAGAAGAAATAATCTAAGTAAGTAATAAACAAAACAGCACAAGTAGAATAAAATATCAACAGGAAATAGAAATCTAAAAGGGAGAGAATATATCCTGTATCAGTTTCACAAAACAGACAGGATTAGGATTTATGCTATTATTTAAAGTCAAACCTAAAATCCCTAGCTGAGAGGGAGTTTCTATTGTGCTTGCTCTTGTCCACACTCAGGGCTTGGCTACACTTGCAGAAGTAGAGCACTTCTGGTTAAACCAGCCTTCCAAGAGCGCACTAGGGAAAGCTCTCCAGTCTGTCCACACACTGACAGTGGCAAGCGTACTGGTGTGGCCACATTTGCAGCACTTGAAGCAGCATTTTGGGAGCAGCGCATTATGCGCAGCTATCCCACAGAGCACCTCTTCCCATTCTGGCGCTGTGGCTTGTAGGAAGGGGGCAGGGGTTGTGGGGCATTCTGGATCCTATCCCAACACCCCGTGATGCATCACTTTGCATACTAGCAATCCCTGTGTTTCCCATCCATGTTTAGCACAATTTTTCAATAGTTTCTGTGTGATGCACTCTGTCTTCCCTTTCAGTCTGCGGGAACGGAGCCCGAACTGCTGAGGATCATGCTAACAAGTCTCGCCAGCACGTCACGTTTGGCATTTGAGTTTCTTCTTATGATCCAAAGTGACAGTGAGGACTCCAACAGTGATATCAAGTCACATAACACATATGACATGAGATTGCTTGTGTCATTCACGGTCATACACTCCACAGTGGAACGCCATTTTTGGGCTTGGGAAACAAGCACTGAGTGGTGGGATCACATCTTCATGCAAGTCTGGGATGACGAGCAGTGGCTGCAGAACTTTTGGATGAGAAAAGCCACTTTCATGGGACTGTGTGCAGAACTCGCCCCCATCCTGTGGCACAAAGACATGAGATTGAGAGCTGCCCTGACAGTGGAGAAGCGAGTGACTATTGCAATCTAGAAGCTGGCAACTCCAAACACCTACCGATTGGTTGCTAACCAGTTTGGAGTGGGAAAGTCGACCGTTGGAATCGTGTTGATGCAACTTTACAGGGCCACTAATCGCATCCTGCTCAGAAGAACCGTGACTCTAGGTAACGTGCATGACATTGTGGCTGGCTTTGCACAAATGGGTTTCTCTAACTGTGGAGGGGCGATAGATGGGACGCATATTCCAATTCTGGCACCAGACCACCTAGACTCTGAGTACTTTAACCAAAAGGGGTAGGTATATCTCTATGATTCTCCAGGCCCTTGTGGATCACTGTGAGCGTTTCATTGACATTAACGCAGGCTGGCCCAGAAAGGTGCATGATGCAGCCATTTTTCAGAACACTGACCTGTTCAAGAAGCTGCAAGCCGGGACTTCTTTCCCAGTCCAGAGGATCACCGTAGGGGAAGTCAAAATGCCCCTTGTGATCTTTGGTGACCCCACTTAGCAGGGAGCCTGGACAGCACCAAGGAACGGTTCAGCTAGGCTGAGCTGGTGCTGAGTGACTGCTTTTGGCCGTTTAAAGGGCCGCTGGCGCTCTCTGTATGGGAAGCTGGACTTGGCCGATGACAGCATCCCCACGGTTATATCCACATGCTGTACCCTCCATAACATTTGTGAACAGAAGGGTGAAAGCTTCACTCAGGCATAGAACAAGGAGGTTCAACACCTGGAGGCTGAATTTGCACAGCCAGAGAGCGTGGCTATTAGAGTGGGCCAGTGTGGGGCTGCAAAGATTAGGGATGTCTTGAGGGAACAATTTGAGGTTGAAAGCCAGTAATAATGTCTGGTGCCTTGCCCGATACTGAAGTGCAGTGGTTGTGTTTGCTACACTGACTTGCAGTGCTTGTTGTTTTCCTGGGCTAAGGTATCTTTTGCTTTATGCACTAATAAAATGTGTTTTCAAAGTACAAAAAAAGCCATTTATTGAAAATATTTATTTATAAAAAAAAAAAGAGAGAAAGAAATACAGACATACAAAAAGGGCAAGGGGGTGGGGTAGGGAACGGTTCACTTACAGACTTGATTATGTCCTGCTACCATACTCTGGAATCCTGTCCGGAGTGCTGTGCACTGACTGCTGCACTTCAGGATGGCTATAATGCATGATGATGGGGGTTACATGCAGTGGATAAGGGTCGAAGTTTTCACGGGTGGGTGGTGAAGCAACAGGTTTTGGAGGCAGCTGGGGGTGGTAAGAACCCAGATGTTGGGGAAAGTGGGTTGAAGGAGACATGGGGACACAAGGACTGGGGAGGAGGGAGGGAGGCGAGCACAGTAGTGCTCCGCCTGCATGACGACGAGTGCCTGGATAGAGTCTGCTTGCAGCTCCATTATGCTAATCAGCTGATCTAATTTGCCACCAGTGCGTTGCATTTTCCTAGCAGATCCTCCTTTTGTTCTCCCTCCACTTCTGTGCCTTTCGATTCTCAGTCACAGACTGCTGCATCACTTTGTGCAGCATGTCTTCTTTGCTTTTACGGGGCCTCTTCCTGAGTCTTCGCGGTCTGTCGGCCGGTGATAAGACGGATGGCTGAGATCTCAAGGTTGAACCTATACAGAGAAAATGCAACACTTAACAGAGGCAGCACTGTACACACCAGACAAAGCAATGATTCCCCTGCACTTAAGGGGAGCAAGCACAGTCCACACAATACCATAATTTGCCTGTCCCAAAGCGAATGCACATAACCCATGGCAGCCCCAGAAATGGTGAGTAAGCATAGGGTCAAGGGGGACTGACTGTTTCTTGGCTGTACTGTCCTCTGGGTTTCTCTGCCTTGGGAAGAGCCAACAGCTGTAGGGGACACCTACACTGAACACTGTCCCAACATTTTCCACCAGAGTTCATCCTGCAAGATACCTTGCTGCTGAAGGTGACCGAAGAAGCAAGGGAGGGTCTTTTACTACAATGTGGCTTCTGTCCTGGTCCATCTGCAACTTGCCTGGGTGCAGCAATTGTCCCCCCACCCCTCATGGCACAGCCTGATTTAGACAGTTAGTCTGACTGGGACAAGGACCAGGGCGGCTCTCCCAATAAACCCGCGCAGGCACATTGCCCACATTCTGGATGAGACTTTTGAGATCACCGAGGCCGCTTACCGCAATCTGATAGAGCACATCAATGCCCTATTTTGCATGTAGGCATGCATGCAGCCCAAACCCTTCTTGCCCCAAACTTCCTTCCAGAAAAAAAAGCCGCTTACCAGGAACCTTCTCTGGTAGTTGTCCTTCCACAGGCACCAGCCGCCGCAACTGGCTGCCTTCCTCTTGGCTTGAGAAGAGCACCTGGCTGAGACTCAAGGGTGTCTCCCCCTGCCTTGGCACCCTTGCTCCCGCTTTCCTCCTCCAGCTCCTCCTTCTGCCCCCTTGCTGTGCTGGGCTTCGAAGTGTCCATAGTGGACATTGGAGTGAAGGTGGGGTCGCCCCCAAATATCATGTCCATCTCTTTGTAGAATTTGCGCGTCATGGACGGTAGCACTGGAGCAGCCATTTGCCTCGCAGGCTTTGCGGTAGACATTCCGCAGCTCCTTTACTTTAACCCAACACTGCACCGTGTCCCAGTCATGGTCCCTGTCTGTCATGGCCCTTGATATCTGGCCATAGGTATTGTAATTCCTATGCCTGGAGCGCAGCTGGGACTGCACAACTTCCTCCCCTCAAACACTGATGAGGTTCAGCACCTTGCCATTGCTCCATACTGGGGATTGCCTAGCACATGGCGGCATGGTCACCTGGAAAGATGCGCTGAGAGCACTCCACACCTGGCTGAGCAAACAGGTAGTGAATTTTCAATATTCCCAGGGAATTTAAAGGGTATGTCTGATGGTTGGTCACCTGAGGGCAGGGCAGTATAGTTTAAAGTGATGACCAGAGTGGCTTAGAACAGGTATTGTGGGACACTTCTGGAGGCCAATCAGAGTGCATTAGGCGACCATGCTGACGCCGCGGCGCTCCAGCGGGAGCACAACAAATGTTAATCCTCTTGAGGAGGTGAAGCACCAGGAGGGTTCCAGCCGTGGAGTCAGAGCACTCTATGTGCCGTGCCAGTGTGGACGGGTAGTGAAGTAGAGCGCTCTGGGTGGCTTTACTGCGCTATAACTCGCAAGTATAGCCAAGCCCACAGGGTAAGAGACAGCCCTTACCACAAAGACTACCTAAATAGTCCGCTAATGGTTTAGTAGTGATAAAATTATTCTAACAATTAGCCAGAATGGTTCTATGGCAGCCAGTTGCCAAGTTATAGTGTTGTGCCCTGTCGTGAAGGGAATCCAGTTTGGAATTCTAGTTCTGGTCTCTCCTTACCTTTACCAGTAAAGATAGCTTGCTCAGGTCTTGGGAGAAGAGGGGGTTTCTCTTGCTGTTCTACAAGTGCTTTCTTGGATAGTTAAGGAGTGAAACTGATGGCTTACAAAAAAAAGTCCTCATACACACTTGAAAATATGGTCACTGCGACTTCTGAAAGGGATAGGCGGCATTAGGTGAGGACAGTTCTGGAATATGGAGAAGAGCCAAGGAAACCTCCAAACATTTCAAGAAAAAAAGAAAAGCACTATTTTATGTAGTCTATGAATGTGAGCAATTGAGATTTTTCTCATTTGATGCAACAGTTATCTAAGTCCCAATTCTTCTACAGTAGGTATTTACTTTGCTAGAACCCTTTGGGCTACACATCATGCTCCAAAAGGCCTAAGTTAGTACTGCAAAGTATGAAAAGCTGCCCATGGCTTTGTTTTTTGATATAGTAAATATTTTTTATTTTGTTTAATTTGTTAAATATTTGTTTTGTTAATATACAGTGCCAGCTAACTATTTTTGGCTAGAAGAGGCAAAGTCAAATCACTCTTCAGACATTTGGAAATAAAATTTACTTTTACTGGAACCAAGATACTAGTTCACAGCCTGTGGATCACTAATAAGTCTAATGGGAAACCTTTGGAAGACGTTATCAGGGCTGAGTCTATATGCCCAAGTAGTACAATTAGTGGGGGGAAGAGATTTGATTAATAGTGTCTTGACCTCATTAATCAAAACGAGTCATACGTGATATTGCTCCAGGCAAATCTCTAAGCAAAAAGGGGCAATGTCAAAGAGATCTTCCACCTGCTGAGGTGTTAGAAGAGTTAATAGAGGAAACAAAGACCTGTAGAGAGACTGGATTAGCTTTGTGATGATTTTACTATCTAGATTATGGTAAGGAAATGCATAAAACAAGCCACACTACATAAAGGGCCTCAATTGCCGCTGCTTTCCTTGAAGAACAGCATGTACTGTTTCAGTAAAACGGAAGCTTTCAGTTGCTGGCAAAGGAAAATTGTATTGACTATTTTTCCATGATCGCTGAAAGTAACTGAAGACTTCCAAACTGAAGGTCAATTTCTTCGGGGAATTCTTCTGTAAGGATAACAGGCCCACATGAGATTTTTGGAATTTCACAATACAGACCAAATTCTCTTCTGGTATGTTGAATTCCCCTATGAATACTTTGTGTAAGGGCCCAATCAATCTCTCTCCCCGCAACCCTTCTCTATTGTAGGCTACTGACATTTTGTCATCAGATCGTCCTTTAAATTATTTTCCTGTGTCAATAATATGAAGCATATTGAAGTCTAAATACCTTCAAATTGAATGATTCCACAGAGTCATTTTCAGTCCAGTTGCCTTGAATTCTAAATACCCTTAAAGAAGAAACCTAAAGCTCGTCTGGCAAGACCATAGTTATAATATGCTTCTGGTCCAAGACAGATGAGCTCATCATTGTTCCTTTCCCCCAGCACCAAGGAAGCTGGTTTTGGAGAGGGGAAGGGATGGGAGGCAAAAGATTTATTTGGACCCACGTTTTGTATTGCAGGAAGCTTGCCTCTTGTGGTGACGTGTATTCCATCATATAATACAGAATCACTCAGAATCCTCTACAGGAGGGGTATCAAACTCATTTCATATAGCAGGCCTGATGTGATACTTTGCCAATTAGAATGGGCCACAGTCAGCAAAAGTTATTAAAATAGAAATCACTTGCCTTAACTTCAGCGTAATTTACAGGATGAACATTAGTAAACACTGATTGCTGCTTTTTCAATGACTGTGCTAATTCAGAGCATTTATCTTTGTGTAGCTTTCCTGTGTTATCATATTTCTCCCCACGGTCTCCTTGATAGTATCTTTGAATGTTGTGTTATTTTACCACAGCTAACTGTTGTTTACAAATCAAGCGCATAGGCTTTCCATAAAAGTCCACAATGAATAGAAAAATCCTGCATTTCTCTTGAAATGTACAACACTCTTGAGCTACCTTTCTCTTCTTATTGCTTGTCTACACTGGCAACGTTAAAGCGCTGCCATAGCTTGTGTAGTCACGGCACAGCACGTGGAGAAAGCTCTCTCTGCACTCTAAAAAAACCACCTCCATGAGAGACATAGCTCCAGTGCTGGTGCACTGTCTACACTGGCACATTACAGTGCTGAAACTTGCAGCGCTCAGGGGGATGTTTTTTCATACCCCGAGCGAGAAAGTTGAGGCATTGTAAAGTGACAATGTAGACAAGCTCTATTAGATAAAGACAGGATGCCCACTTGCCACTTGCTGAATAAAGAAAAGGACGGAAGAGAACGGTATCTCCCGTCTTTTCTTTAAAAGGGAGTCTGCTAGTCTATCAGCTGCAAATGGCATTCACCCTTTGAGTGGTTTGCAGTCTCCTTTTCTTCTACTTTCCAAGTTGGATTATCAGTTCTCCAGCCAACAGGTAAGCGCTCTTCAGTGCCATTTCCCCTTTCCCAGACACATACAGTAGAACCCCACAATACCACGACAATCAGGGTCCAAAAATAAATCAACCACAGTAAACAGGGGGTCACGGTATTGCGGGGTTCTGCTGCACAGCAGCGCCTGCTGCCGCCGTCGCGAGCCACACGTTCCCCACATTATAAGTGAATTCGTGCTATCGCGGGCGCAGTATTGCGGGGTTCCACTGTACCAGCTTCCACCAGACTTATGCTTCTCTGGAACCTCTTAATTGTGACCAAGAGTTTCTACACCTGTTTTTCTGGATTGCTGCTCAGCAGTCCTGGTTGGTCTTTGAGAACAAACTAATTTTCATTGTGATTCAAACCCACCCTCATGCAGACAGGAGGGGACCATAATGAGTCAACCACAGTCATCCTAATAAAGAAATGAAGAGCTTGTCTACACAGCCCCAGAGTCTGGATTACCAGGGTGTAATCTATAAAGCGCACCAGTGTATTGCCTTCTAACCCCCTCTTCACTTCCCCAATGTACCAAAGGACTACATCAGTGCACATCAGAAGGCTCTACAGGGGGGAGTTCTACAAATCACACCCCATAGTGTAGTCTCAGGGGTTGTGTAAGCAAGCCAGAAGATTCCTGAGAAGTCCATGGCCCACATGAAACTGTTCCGTGGCGAGATCCAATCCGCAGGCCATACATTTGACACCCCTTCTTTACATGGTTGACAGCTCATTGGAAGGTGTTGTTTACAAAGATACCAATGTATACTTGTATGAAAATGCTGGCATTTCTCTAAGGAAGGAGCATACAACTTTCATGTTGGTCCTGCGGAGGCCAAGAAGCATTCTAGGTATTACAATAATGTTGGGATGGAGTGGCGAGTTTGAAAGGTAATCTATGTCTGTGGACAGTTTTTGTTAGTTGTTTCTGCAGTTTACACTTTTGTGGACTAAGTGTAGAAATTAGTTTCTTTTATCTAATATATCAAAAAAGGTGCAAATTTACATATGTAGGTATAAAAAAAATAAACCATGGAAAGATATCAGGAAAAAAAGGCAACACAAGATATTCTTATTCAGAGATGCAAGAACACATTAGAAATTTCAGTTCTTTATCTACAAGAAATTGGATCTCTTTTTTATTATTAATCTGAGGCAGTAAAAATGTGTTATCACCGTAAAAAAAATAAAGCTAGTTTAAACAAACAAACAGTAGGATTACTGATTCAGATGACATATAATTTTCTGAGACAAGTCAGGTAGGAGTTATTTTAGAGATATCAGAAAATACTTGGATTTTCTGATACTCAGATTGTAGTTGCTTCATTTTTGGGTCTCACTCGTCTTCTGATTTTTGTAGTACAATGGAGTTTTGGAAAACAGGATTTAGTTAGGGGAATATGGTGCACTTTCAGTATCATTAAAGGAGGACTGAAAAATGTAAACTCTAACAGAAAAATCCACAATAGCAGATTTAGGAATACAGAAAATATGAATTATTTATAGATTTAATAGAGTTTTCCATGTGTTCTACATCACAGTTAAGCACAACAAAAACTCAAAGCCCAAGGGAAGAGAAAAGGGCTTGATGTGGCTATACATCACCCTCATGCCCTTCCAATTCTTGACTAATGCAAAGGTCAGAGATGCTCCTAGCATAACAGGCAGCCTAAATTATGGCTGGCTGTCACTGCAGACCCGCCTCCTCCAACAATTAAGCCCACCCCTACTGCAGAGCCTTTTGATGCCTTTCACAAAGATTGTGCCATGGTGAATTCTCTCCAGACCTGATCCTGGGCTCTACCAGTCCTTTTCTGATGTCAATACAACATACTAGGGTCACAGAAAAGGAGAGAATCTACCCTCAAATTTCTGTTCCTCTAATTTAAGTACTCCTAAAACAGATTCAGCTAAAGGTGACCACAGAGGGGGCTGAAGGAAAGAACACATTTACTTTCTCCAGTATTTGGCCCAATTGCAGTGACAGTAAGGACAAGGTTAAAACTTTGTTTACAACACCTCCCTCCCTTATTTCCCTTGTTGCCTTTTCTTTGGTGGCATAGAGGTAGAGAAGGAGATTGAAAAAAAACAGGAGACCTGTATGAGGGTCAGTAGGTCCTCCAAGCCACTGGGGGGTGGTGAGGAGCTACTGCCTCTCTGCAAGGCCTTGGTCGCACCTCCCAGTCATGGAGGAATTAGGGTCAGGAGGTGGGCCATCAAGAGTCAGTAGCATGCCCCTCAGGCAGGGGAGCGCCAGCAAGAGTCAGTGGCGCGCCCCTCAGGCAGGGGAGCGTCCACGAAGAGTCAGCAGCGCACCCCTCAGGCAGGGAAGCACCCACAAAGAGTCAGTAGCGTGCCCCTCGGTAGAGTGCCAGCTAGTGTTTGGGGTGCACCTCACAGGCGAGAGGGCACCAGCAGGAGTCAGGGTTGTCTGCCAAGGGCAGCTGCGGTTCCCCCTCAGTGTCCCCCTCCACCAGCCAAGGGTCACTGTTGGGCTCCAGCAGGTTCTCGGGGTACTCAATCACTAGCCACTCTGGTTCTCCCGCAGCATTCGCCTCCGGTTGGCCACGGGTCACTGCAGGGCTCCGGGAGTTCCTCGGGGTACTCCACGGCAGGCAGGTCCGGAAACCCCAGTCCTACCCCTAGATCAGGGTTCCCTGGGCCCAGGGCCTCCCCTGGCCTGGCAGCAGAGTGGGAAGGGAGCAGGCAGCGATCTGCATCTGTCTCCCTCCCTGGTGCTGCCCTGACTGAGCTAGGGGCCCTGCCCTTTATACTTCCTGTCTCGCCTTTCCTGGGGGCAGGGCCAGCTTGGTCTGGGCCCGCCCACTATGGCTGCGGGAGTGTTTCTTTCCCCTTTGGCTTGGAGGGAGGCCACCCAGGCTCCCTACAGGGCCCATTTAAAAAAGAACATTAGGAGGTGAAATGATAAATATCTTCCTGCAAACCTCTCTTTGGTGAGCCTGTCTACAGAGGAAACCTGGGAAAAATACCTGGGTATAGAGAGAATAAAATATTTTCCTCCACTTTATGAAGATAACAGCAGCCATACTGGGTCAGATCAAAAGTACATCTAGCCCAGTATCCTGCCTTCAGGTGCCTCAGAGGGAATGAACAGAACAGATCATCATCCAATCCATCCTAATTGCCCATTCCCAAACAGAGGCTAGGGACACCATCCCTGCCCATTGGGGCTTATAGCCATTGATGGACTTATCCCCTATGAATAATATCTAGGAAACAAAGGGCAAAAGAGTAGCTCCATTACCTCAGGTGATAGAGTATTAATGGAAGCAACCTTTAGCTGGTTCCTTCCAGAGGGCGAGGCTTTTAACCTTGCCCTCAATGTCCTTTCGGCTTCCAGTAGACAGGACACAATGGCAACAGACCCCAGCTAATTCCTTGCAGTTGGCCAGAAATCTGTTAATTTCACTCTGATGCTGCTTGATAAAGCTATGAGCAGACACAAGATAACATTTCCTCATTCTACATTTGATTCACATTCACAGGACTACTCAACAGCACAGGGGCTGGCAACAATTTTTCAGTTAAAGATTAAATTCTGCAGAAATGAATTGGCTTAGGCCCCCACACTCTCAACATCAAGCTTCCCACTGACTACTGGTGAGTTGCCTTTGTCAGCGTACACAAGATGATTCCTGAGGAAGAGAGGGAGGGTCGGCATTGAAGCCTGTTAAATAAGTGAGTCAAGGTGGTTGTTATTTTTTTCCCAAAAACTCAACCCCACAAACCACACTTTTAGGGGTGGGAAGGCCACAAAGGCTTATGAAACCAAAACTAAGTAGCTCACTTCATAAGCATAAGTATTCCTCAGATAGAAAAAGGTACATGCATTGCAAGAAAAGTTTCCATTACTGTAAGTAAAACGCCAGTACAATAATCTAGTCTACTAACTAGAGTTTAAGGAGAGAAGAGACCATTAGATCATTTAGTCTGAACTCCTGTATACCACAGGCCACTAATTTCACTTAGTTACCCATATATTGAGCCCAACAATAAGAGTTTGCCTAAAGCATGTTGTCCAGATATGCATTAAGTCTTGATCTGGAGACATCAAGAGATGAAGAATCCACCTCTTACATCACTTAGTAATTTGTTCCATTGATTAATCACCTTCATTGTTAAAAATTGTGCCTAATTTCTAATTTGAAATTGTCTGGCTTTAAATTCCAATCTTTTGTTCTTATGTTATGTCTTTCTCTGTTAGAATAAAGAACACATAGGCACCCAGTACATTCTCCCCCAGAAAGAACTTATAAACCGTAATCAAGTCACCTCTCAATTTTCTTTCTGATAAGTTAAACAAATTGAGCTCTTTTAGTCTGTCACTGTAAGGCATTTTTCTTCAGTCCTTTAATCATTTTTCTGGCTCTCTTCTATACCCTTTCCAGTTTTTCAACACCCTTTTAAAATGTCAGCACCAGAACTGGACATAGTCTCACCGATTACATCATTTCCCTATTTCTATTCACCACTCCTATTACATTAGCTCTTTTTGCAATACTATCAGCACTAGGAGCTCATGTTCAGTTGCTTGTCCACCATGATTCCTAAATCCTTTCTAAAAATACTGCTTTCCAGGATCCAGTCGCCCAGTCTGTAAATATGGCCTGCCCTCCTTGTTCCCAGATGTATAACTTTGTATTTGGCTGTATTAAAACATTTTTTTTTGAATGTTCCTCACTTACCAAGCAACCCAGATCATTCTCTATGACTGCCCTATCTTCACTGTTCATCACTCCACCAATATTTGTGTCATCCACAAATTTTATCAGCAGTGATTTTATATTTCTTCCAGATCATTGATCAAAATGTTGAATAGCATCAGGCTTAGTATCAATCCTTGTGGAACCCCATAAGACATCCCCATTCAATCCCACAGACAACTACTTTGAGACCTGTCAGTTAGCCAGTTCTTAATCCACTTAATGAATGCTTTATTGATAATGTATAGTGCCAATTTTTTAATCAAAATGTTTTGCATTTTTAATCAAAGTCTATTACAAGCTCTAAGATACAACCGCATTTGCTCCAATCCCTCAGACAGAGACAAGCACCTACAAATCTCTATCAAGTGTTCTTAAAACTCCAGTATCCACCTGCTGAAATGAAGAAACAGATTGACAGAGCCAGAAGAATATTCAGAAATCACCTACTACAGGACAGGCCCAACAGAAGGCCACTAGCCATCACCTTCAGCCCCAAATTAAAACGTCTCCAGCAGATCAAAGATCTACAACTTATCCTGAGGGATGATCCCTCACTCTCACAAATCCTGAGAGACAGGTCCGCCCTCACTTACAGACAGCTCCCTAATCTGAAGCAAATACTCACCAGCAACCACGCATCACACAACAGAAACACTAACCCAGGAAACTATCCTTGCAACAAAGCCCAGTGCCAACTCTGTCCACACCACCATAGAACCTAATCATATCAGCCACACCATTAGCGGACTCGTTCATGCGCACATCTACAATGTGCTATGCCATCATGTGCCAGCAATACTCCTCTGCCATGTACATTGTCCAAACTGGACAGTCTCTATGCAAAAGAATAAATGGACACAAATCTGACATCAGAAATCATAACATTCAAAAACCAGTAGGAGAACACTTCAGTCTCTCTGACCACTCACTAATCGACCTAAAAGTGGCAATTCCTCAACAGAAATACTTTAAAACAGACTCCCATGAGAAACTGCTGAACTGGAAACCATTAAGTTAGGCTTGAATAAAGATTGGGAGTGGCTGGATCATTACAGACACTGAAATCTATTTCCCCATGTTAATTTTCCCCTACGTTACTCACACTTTCTTGTCAACTGTTTGAAATGGGCCATCCTATCACTACAAAAAGTTTTTTTCCTCCTGCTGATAATAGCTCACCTTAATTAATTAGCCTCTTAGAGTTGGTATGGCAACCCTCATCTTTTCATGTTCTCTCTGTGTGTGTGTGTGTATATATATATATCTTTCTACTGCACGTTCCACTCTACACATCTGATGAAGTGGGTTTTAGCCCACAAAAGCTTATGCCCAAAGAAATGTTAGTCTCTAAGGTACCACAAGCACTCCTTGTTCTTTTTACATTTACAGTTACCTTTAGCAACCAAATCTGCAATCTCATTGAATGAAGTCATGTTTGACAAGACTTATTTTCCATAAAACCGTGTTGACTGGCATTAATGATATTTTTATCCTTTAATTCTTTAACAATTAAATCTCTCATGAACCATTCCATTATTTTGCCTGAGACTGATGTCAAGGTAACCAGACTTCAGATAGCTGGGTCACCCTCCTTATCCTTTTGGAATATTTGCACAATATTACTCTCCCAGTTTTCAGAAATTTCCACAATATTCCAAGATATATTAAAAATTAACATCTGTGGCTAGAGCGCTCCACAGCCAAATATCTTAAGATTCTTGGGTGCAAGTTATCTGGGCCTCCTGGTCATAAAATGTTTTTGTTTAATAGATGTTGTTTAAAACCGTCCTTAGTTATTAATGGACTGGAAAATGTGTCATCAACTTCATGTGATATAGAACATCCTACTTCTTTCCAAATACAGAAGAAAAATATGTGTTCAACAGTTCTAATTTTTATGCAGCATTATATTAATTTTATTTTTTCCACCTAGTAATAACATTGCTAGGATTGCTTTGGTTTTTGATATACTGAAACTTCTCCTTACTGTCCTTTGGCCTGCCGGTTATGGATTTTTTCCTGATGTCTTTAGCTTCCCTTAATAAATTTTCTATACTTCATAACTTCTAATTTATATTGATTGCTATCTACTGCCCCCTTTTTTCCATTTGATAGATATTGCTTTTTATTTCTAAGTATTGCCTTCGCCTCTGAACCAGAATGGGTTTTTTTTGCCAAAAGTATCCGTTTTCTTAATTGCGTAATCATGGCTTTGGGCTATCTGATAAACTCTTTTTAAACAACCCTGCTTTTTTATTTACATTTTTCTGCCTAATTTCCTCCCCATCCCCCAATCATTTCACTCATTTTGTCTCAGCTTTGTTAAACGAGCATTTTGAATCACCAACTACTGGATACTCCACTTCATCTGAAACCCTATTATCCAAACCGCCACATTATCTGAATTCCTTCCTTGTCCCCCAACATGAGATACATGCTGCAGAGGGCAAGGAAGGGATTTGGATAATGAGGAGGAACAACAAGTAGAGCAGTGACCCTCCCAGCCAGGACTGTGAGGAGGACAAGCCCTGGCCATGGGGGAGGCCACCCTGCTGAATGGCTCCTGTACTGCCACAGGGGTACAGACACATGATCCCTGCAGACAGACGATTGAGGGAAGGCTGCAGTCCTGACAGGGCAGAACAGAGTCCTGGCCAGGGGTCTCTGCTCTGACTGCAGCCTCCTCCCAGTGCACCTTGCGCCCGCAGGGACTGGGTGTCGCTGGCCCTGCAGCAGCACAGGGAGCTCTCTGCAGCCCCTGTCATGCCAGTGAGCGGGACAAAGAAAAGACCCTTGGCCAGGACTGTGAGACGGAGAACGAGTCCCCACCCAACTGTTGAATAGCTCTGACCCTCTCAATTACATGAACTCCTCGTGTTCCGAATAAAATGTGTGTCCCCATCCTATTTGGATAATCAGGAGTATACTGTATATACATATTACTTGTTGGAACTGTCTTATGTTTGCCATAGTGAATGCAATGAGGTCATGATCACCTGTCCCTAGGTAGCCACCAACTTCCAGTCCAGTGATTAATTCATTTTTATCCATCAGAAAGAGGTCCAAAATAGTTACTGTATGTTGGGTACAATACGTTATGTGTCAGAAAATCATCTATAATTTTTTACAAGTCTAACAACATTTTACTATTGGCTGCAAGAGACCTCCAGCAAGTGTTTCCCAAATTGAAGTTCCCCATAAGAACACAATATTTCACTCATGGCTGTGGGAAGCTGGATAAGACCCTGATACACCAACCCATTTTTACAAACTTAATCATATTTTCAGCAGGTAGTCTATTTCAGCACATACTAAACCAGCGCAAATGCACTAGCACCATGCTTACTTCATGCTGGTCTGGATTACAGGTTTTTTTAAATTAAAAAAACGATAAAAATTTTCATTTTAACAGTCCTGCCCTCTGTCATGTCACTTCCACTATTTCTCACGATTTTGATGGACCGTGCCAATCTTCACAAACTGAGATTTTGGGTAGAAATCTGGATCTTTAATTTTAAATGTCAGAAGAAAAAGGTAATATCATCCTGAGTTTGTTCATCAGCCATGTTTCCCCTCTTCTATACTGGATTAAAACTTGACCTTTTATGCATTTGGGATCAGTCATACCGGCTAAGAAATGAAAGGGTTCTGTAGATTATTTGTATTTATTCTGTTCTTGTGTAGTTCCAGTTCTTTTTCAAGATCTATTAGTTCAAACAAGATTTCCACAGAGATTGTGACTGTAGCATTATTTGCTTGTGATCTGTCAAATAATTACAAAACCTCCTTCAACTTCTTTTATAAATTTAGAACATCCCTTATTATGTAAAGCATGTACTATGTTTTGAGTCTTATGTCTTGATCAAAGTTCTCATTCAGTGCAAGTTTCAATATATTTATGGTATTTGGATGCAGTGGTAGAGATTTGGGGCTTTTCTACACTTTGAGATTTTTTTTCCCCTCACTTTAATTATGCAGTGTTAAAACAGCAGAGTAGACGCAATTATAGTGATAATTGTATCTTATTTCCATTTAGGAAATGAAATAAGCCATAACTGTGTCTATACTAGGGCTTTTACCCGCACAGCCATGTGAGCAAAGAAAAGAATCACACACACCTCTTACCGACAGTTATGCCACTAGAACTTTTTACACGGAGACCAGGCCACAATCTTCCTGTAAGTTCCATTAAGTGTTATTGTGACTACTGGCATCAGTTCTCCTATTTTCAACCAGTCAAGAGGTTGATGCTAACTGCAGAAGAAATTTTGAACTTCTGTGACATGCTTTAGGTCTGCATTAAATGTTCCTTTTTTCTCATCAAATTTTAAAATACTACACTGAACACACAAAATTTAGAATGACTACTCCTAAGAAATATTCCCATAGCTTAATATCTGAACAACTGGCAAAACCTTTTTGTTATAATTTCCTCTACATTCTTGAAGACATCTTCTGCCATTTGCACACAATTATTCAGCAGTTTAAGTAAAACACACATTCCCTCCATGGATGCTTGCCACCATTAGAGAGTCCTCTCTCATGCTGGATCAATCATCTTCCATTAATATCAATGTTGATTTTTCTGGTTCTTCCTTTACTTTTTCCTCTATTTCTTCACTTGCAGTACATAGTGGTGGATGTGCAGGTTTAAGTCTATGACAAACACACATATCCAAAACAAAATGCTTCAATGTATTGCTCATTTTGGAAAACAAGAAACGTGACATTATTAATATAAAAGGATGCAACTTTCTTATCAAGTTCATTTATTTTAAATGGCACTATTGCCAATTAATCTGTGACATTTTGAGGCATCAGAGTCACACAGAGATTGGTCCTGAAGTTGATACTCAATAGTTGCTAGAAGATCCTAAACAGGATTTGAATTATCACAGCAACGTTGCAATGACACCAAAGGCATGGAATATGTCTCACTTGCAGTATTAAACTTATCAGTGTTCTGCTCTTCCACTTCAATAGACAAAATTGCATTCAATGGCACATTTGATCTGGAAGAGTTTAAAGAAACCAATTTCTGCACTTTTTGAGATGAGCACAAATCTGTTTTAATTTTCTGCATAATAATCCTTGATAATGTTTACAGTTTAATTTAGAAAATGTTTCTGTTTTCATTATTTCAGTGCATTCAGTTGCTTGTTTCCTGACACTTCCTTCAACTTACTGAATCAAACAGATTCATTCAACAACGTTTAGAAACCAGTAAATGCTATCTACCTGTACACAGTACTGATCAACAGCTTTTGTATTCACTAGCTAGGATAAGAAAGCACTATCTGAAATAAGTATAGATGGGATTATTTCAATATACTCCCCACCTCAGTACCTTATTTAGTATTTTTTAGAAAATATATTACATGCACAAAATATGCAAACTTATGTCTAAACCAAGTTTGAAGATATCAAAGGTCTTTTCCTTCTTCGAGGATTAAATCCACAGCAAGCTTCAAGTTTTTAAAAATTAAACCCTTTTCTGTTACTTGAATACAAACTAGAGCATGTGAAACATTTCTTCACTGAAGAATACCCAAAAGTAATTTAACTAAGTTTTCTACACAGAATAAATATTTAGAATAAGCATAGAAAATTTCCCTCCAGAATTATTTCCTAAAAAGTTATAAACTCCTGAAAGCAGCAGAGTTTAAACTACAGCATAACTTAACTGCATGATTAGAAAGTTTATAATGTCTTTGATCTGCCACCTATAAATGTTATTTAAAAATATTTACATGTGTAACTTCTGGATTTATAAAGTTTTGCTAAGTTTGGTTCCTGGCAACACAACATGTGCAGTCAACAGACTTTCTGTTTTTAAATTTCAGCTCAAATCCTTTAGGAATACTCATTCCAACACTACTCCCCCCTTACCCTAGTGACCCAGGCACATTTTAGAACAGTAAGAAAGAAAGAGTATTTTGCAGGCACTCAAAACAAGATAGAGCAAGATGGAGAGACTTGAAGGAAACCTAACCATGAGAATACAGGTGAAATTAAGGCATAACAATAAGGAAGGGGCAGACAATCATTTGTAGGAAATACTGGTGAAACACAATACACTCACTCACTCACCATAATAAACAGTATATTTTATATGTATATAGAATCCCAAAGGATCATATAGTGCATTCAACCTCACCACTAAAATGCAGCCACCTCTGGGATGGAACAGAGCCATTTTTTTAAAAGCACACCACCTACATTAATTCCAGTTCTGCAATTTCTTGTTGGAGTCGGTTTCTGAAGTGTTTTTGTTGAAGAATTGCCACTTGTAGGTCTATTACTGAGTGTCCAAGGAGACTGAAGTGTTCTTCTATTTGCTGAACTGGAATTAATTTGCAAACTGGACACCATCAAATTAGGCCTGAATAAAGACTGGGAGTGGATGGGTCACTACAAAAACTCATTTCCCTGTGCTGATACTCACACATTCTTGTTAATGATTTGAAATGGGCCACCTTGATTACACTGGCCTCATTAGCCCTACAAAGGTGATTTCCACACCTTCTTGTCAACTGTTGAGAATAGCCCCCTTCCACCTTGATTGAATTGGCTCATTAGCACTGACACACACCCCCACCCTCACTTGGTAAGGCAACTCCCATCTTTTCATAAACTGTGTATTTATACCTCTCTACTGTATTTTCCACTCCATGCATCTGATGAAGGGGGTTTTAGCCCACAAAAGCTTATGCCCAAATAAAGTTGTTAGTCTCTAAGGTGCCACAAGAACTCCTCATTGGTTTGGCTGATAGAGACCACCATGGCTACTGTTCTGAAAGAAGTTACCCAGTAACTTAGGTTTAGCCTGGCCAATGCACAATGGCAAAATAATCATTTCTACATTAAAAAGGCTACTGGATCTTTAAAGATAAGTGGCTCAGGAACATGGCGCAGTGATAACTGGAGGCACCCCAACCAACAGGACTGGGATATTTGTTCAGTGCTGACCCACTCCACATACTGAATCACCAACACAACTTCTTATAGGAGCACCTGGGTTCTTCCTGGACCTCCCATTCGAATAGCTTGGGCCAATAAGGTCAGTACTGTAGCTCTTCATCCTACTGTTTTCAAAAATTATAGCTTTACACCTGGGAAAGTACTTTTAAATTACAGGACATAGGAGCATCCCAGTGAATAAGCACATTACTTGGATATTTCTAGTAGAACTATCAACAGCTGTATAGTTAACCAAATGCAATGGTGATAAGTAAGATAACTATTAACCACTTAAAATGAAGGCGGGGAAGTGACATTCTGCCCCTTTTCACTGAAGAGTCTTGAAAAGGTAAACCCCTGCTGGCTTGGTGAGTCTGCAATCAAGATAACTTAAACAACAGCACTAAGAAAGATGTAAACTTTTTTTAGAACAAAAAAACTTCAATTCTAATAAATTCTGTACAAATTTATGGAAAGACATATTAATGAAATATACAAGTGTCTCATCAATGTGAGCTTCTACTATTTACGTCAGAAATAAGAGGTATCAGTGAAAATCAACTGTACATTATTCAACAAATACAAAATTATGGACTGGTGAAGAGGAAAATCAAATGAAAGAGTTACAGCACCACAGAATAATGAACAGCCCCCAAAACCCATCCATAA
The DNA here is from genome assembly GCA_007922305.1 of Dermatemys mawii. Taxonomy (NCBI): domain Eukaryota; kingdom Metazoa; phylum Chordata; order Testudines; family Dermatemydidae; genus Dermatemys; species Dermatemys mawii. The sequence continues at coordinate 11,454,523 of ML677379.1, read as the reverse complement.
ATATCACAGAAGGCTCCCACGCTCCATCCATCAATATCACATCAAAATACTGGAAACCCAAGTTGTTGTTTTAAATATCTGTTTACTAATACTATCAAATGTGACTAAACAATACCATTTAAATTATAAAATTATATTTTACAAATAGGAACTGCCAGACTGGATCAGATCCAAGATCCATTGAGGCAGGTATCTGGCCTCTGACAGCAATCAGTACCAGATGCTTTAAAGGAAGATGTAACAACTAAACAGTATGGGATAAAATGCTCCCCCCACACAGCTTAGATCTCATCCTGATCACTAATATAGATCTGCATAAACCTTGAAGCATGATGTTTAATATCCCATCCATAATTATTATTAATTACAACTCTGGACATCCTTGTTATCCATCCTAGCACTTTTTGAATCTTAGTAAATTTTTTGTCTCAACTCCTTGTGACAATGAGTTCCACAGTCTAATTACATGTTCTGTGTAAAAGAATTTCCTTTTTTCAGTTTTGAATTTACCACCTTTAATTTCATTGAATGCCCCTTGCTCCTGTGTTATGAGAGAAGGAGAACAAAGGAGGACAATTAATTTCTTACATGCAGATTGGTTTTCTGTTTGAAGAGCAAATCATATTCTGTCATATTACTTTCTGTTCATGTTTATATAATCTCCTTGGGGCTGTCCCTGTTGATTTAAGAGAAGGAACCTGATTTCCAAGCAGTTACTTTCCCTGCCTCCAGTGCGCACCTCGCCCCGTCTCCAGCCTACAAGTCCAAAATAAAAGTTCTACTTCCTCTGCTTCCACTTCGCTCGGATCGGCCGCAGCTTCTGTTTAACTCATCAGGGCTTCAACCCTCTGCTGGGCTACCAGACCCTCTTCCTGCGGGGGGTCCAGCCCGGGGCACGGCTCTTCACTCCCCGGGAAGCCGGTTTCTCCCCGCCTTCAGTATAATCCCACGGGACATAATTCACGTTACCCAGAGCCAGGCTGCTCCTACTTGTGCTGTGCCCCGCCCCCCCCCTTGGACAGTGACACACAACAGGCGCCAACGTCTCCCGGTCTTTGTCAGCCCCCCCCCCGCCGCCGCCGCCGCCGCCGCCACTGATGTCCCGTGTAAGGATCGGCCCCCTCCTCCCCGGAGTGGGCGCGGCCTGGGCCTCTCCGGGGGCCTCTCCCCCAGGGCCCTGCTCCCCTGCCGCCAGCCCCGGCGCCTCCATTGTGGCACATCCCCCGCCCCGTGCCTTCAGCGGCAGCCCAGCGCTCACCTCCCCAGCGGGGCTGCGGGCTGGGCCGCGGGGCTCGGCTACTCCTCCCGCCGCAGGTAGCGTGCCGGCCCCGGGAGCGACTCGGCTCCGCCCGCCCGCGCCTCCTCGCTGCTGCCTCGGCTCCGCGCTCAGGCTCCGCTCGGGGTCCGCCTCGGTAAGCGTCCCCCCGGCCAGCGCAGCGAGAAGATCCCCCGGGCGGCAACAAGCGCCTCCGCAGCAAAGGTTCCGCGGGGAGGAGAAAAGTTCCCACATCCCAAGGGGCGAGAGAGGCAGCAGCCGGGCCGCGGGGCAAGGGGAAGACAGCAGAAACCTCCTGGAGGTTTGTGGGCCAGGTGTCTCACGTGGGGTGGGGTAGGGTAGCTGAGACTCCTGCTCCCCTCCAGTCTCCCAGCCCTCCATGTGGCCACACCCAAACTTTGACACCCAGCCCTTCTGTGTCAATCCACCCTGGAACCAGAGGGCATCTCCCACCCTGCAGATAAACGTCTGTCCTCCAGCTTGGACCCACACAGACCAAATATTCCAATCTCCCCTGGTTGTTTATTAGGAAGTGCTAGCTCCTTGAGGTCATAATGGACTGTAAGTGCCTGTTGGTCACATTTGGCCTCACACTGCCTGTTCTGAGACAGCAACCTGCTGCATGTTGGAATTCCACAGGCCTCATGTGCCCTGGGAGTGTCACATTTTGAATATCCCTGTGAAAATAATTGACCCCATTATATTAGCGCTGGTTCCACAGCCCTGAAGCAGTACTTGCCCCCACCACTCAGCTATCATTAAGCATCAAGTCAACTCCCACAATTGCTGAGAGGCAAGACAGAAAGGAAACACACTACCACTATTGAGAACAGATATACATTAAGTGCAGAACTGACATCAGGCAACTGTGAATTACAACACTTTAATTCCATCTAGGGGCTGGACCTGGTAATGTCAGACTGCTTATCTCTAGCATTACCAGAGTTGCATTACATGGATCCCATAGGTTCCTCTAGGGTGACCAGAGAGTAAATATGAAAAATCAGGATGGGTGTGTGTGTAATAAGAGCCCATATAAGAAAAAGACCCAAAAATCAGAACTGTCCCTGTGAAATTGGAACATCTGGTCACCCTAGTGTCCTCACTTCTCTGAAGGACAGAGCACAGTTGATGTTGCTTTCCAGAATTGTCTTCCAAATGATGTTATCTAGTAAATAAGTATTACATTTGCATTGAACCATTGATAGGACTTTATTGTGCTGCTTTGGACTGTGATTGTGGCAAACAGCCAGATGGTGCTATTATTTAATAAACACCTACTATGTGCTTGTCTCTATAAAAAAATAAACTGGGCCCACCCTGGAAGTCCGAGGAAGCAGGAGTAAGCCCACTAGGTTTACTAGGGGCTATATTGTATAAACTATGCCGTGGGACTGTCTGGTTTGTATCTTGTACAGTATGAAGCTAGATTTCCACTAAAAGGAAAAAACAGCAAAATGAACTGCTTGTTCTGGAAATCAAGTTGGAGGCTTCTTTAATATCAGTGTAGCTTAGTGGACAGTCTAGATTTTTGGGTCTTTCTTATATAGGCTCTATTGCCCCCATCCCCATTTTTCACATTAGCTGTCTGGTCACCCTAATGTAGCTCAACCTCTTTTCTTCACAGAGGTCACATACATTCCAGAGATGCATGAGCCAAGGAAGAAGGAAAAGCAGCCTGACAACAAAGGGCCTCAGACCACTGAAGGGCAGACACAAGAGTGCCTCGTAACGTAAGTAGCGTGTTGCAAGAAGCTCTTCAAAAGAACAAATGAGAGGTATTACAAAGAGGCTTTACTCTCTTCTCTGCTAAACATACACAAATCAGAAAAACAGAGCTGTCAAGGATTTATCTCCCATTTTACAGAAGTAAGATAGACCCAACACAAAGAGGGATTATGGCCCCTCCTCCCTGCACAATGAGATGCACAGAGGAGCAAATAAGTTAAATGAGACAGGAAAGCCCCAAACAGAAAGGATGGTGAGGAACTATTACATTCACAGTGGAAAAAATATCATCACATTTTATACATTTGTTCCACAATCTGTCCTACACTGGCAGATTACTGTATTATCAAGTATGGTACAGTGGAGGAGTGGCTTTTTCAGGGGGCCATTCTTATAAATCATACAGAGATAGGGACAATACACTGATTTCTGTGTAGCCACCTAGGGACTGCAGGCAACACTGCAAGGCTATATCCATCATTACTCTCTAAAAATACAAAAAGGATGGAAAGTGACTGCCCTGGCATGCTTTCTCCCTACTCACAGCCACCGAAGCAGTATTTTAGAGTGCTTCATCATAGTCGGATGACAGCAAGAGTTGGGAAAGAAAAGTCAGGGGCTAAAAGAAGAAGGAATCATTGCTTATTTGCTAGTTGTTCAGCCTTTACAGGCAAAAATATAAGGAACAAAACCTGGACCTGTATCATAGCAGGGACCTGGCAGTGATTACCATAAGGTTGCATACCATTTTCCATTCTAAGCTCCTGTTTTTGCTTGCTCATGGCCTTCACCTTGGGAAGGATGCACTACATGTGCAGCTAGCTTCACTTTGCAGTGAACTAATGTCACCTAAATTGAAGGCAATGACTTTGCTGTCTACTGGGGAACAGCAAGGAGGAAAGTAGAAATTCACTTTTGTAAAGTTCTAGAACTACTCTGCAGCTGCTACTCCAACCTAAGTAGACTCTGTGCCCTAACATATGCAGCCCATGCCCTTGGTTGAGGAGAGGTCCAAAAGATTTGTGTAGCAATAGATTTTTCTCTGGCATTCTCATATTCCAACTACTCACTGATGTGCACTGGGTCCATACAGAGCTACATTGTTCCATATGTTGGGAACTGAAACTGTACAATGCACTTGCAAATCTTCCCTATTTGTAGAAATATTCCTTAAAGCAGCTGTCACTCCATCCCAGAGAGCATTCTGGGAGGGTCATCTCTAGGCCAGGGCACATTTAATTGGCAAGGAAAGTCTGCCTGCAATTGCACTACATTGATTTAACATTACAGGATGCACCTAAATACCATTTGATTTTACCATCTTTGCTTTGCCAAGATGGTAAGGTAGCTGGCACTTGGTGGTGGCAGATGAGAAAATAAACGGAGAGGATACAGCTTCCCATTAAGTGCAATCCATAAAGACATTCTAAAGGAGTAGCTCAGAGTACTGATCTATGGCAATGGCAGCTGGGAGTCATCAACTTACTCTCCCTAACCCTAACCCCTAATTGTCTCCACTCAGAAATTGCTGCTGCTGCTATGAGTTCCCATCTGCTTTCAGTAGTCACGTGGATAATACAGCTAACTCCTTATTCTACTCATCTCATGCTGCAAACAGTAGCCCCTTCACCTCAGTGAAGCACTGACTTCTGAAGTTAAACTGCATCAACCACTCTGAACTCCTCCCTAGATATGACCCCTGCATCAAGGAGCTTACAACCTAGATAAGACAAAGAGCAACAGACAGACAACGTATCAGCAAAATGTCAAACATCCTCAAATGTCAAAGGACAAATATCTTGTCCTTCCCGGTTTATCCCTGTTACCCAGCCAACCTGCTCGACCTTCATTGATCCAAAGCAACCTCTTTCCACTCAGTGCCCGCTCCACAGATGGAGATGCTGGCTCAGCCTGAAGGAAGAAATAAGTTACTGACTCACCTTAAGTGTCTAGAAGCAGTTTCTGGTGGAATTTCCCTGAGGAGCAGGCAGGGGGCCTCAGAGCTGGTACCATTCCCATACAGGGTCCAGCAACAGCTTCACATCACTCTCCCACACACAACTGAATAGGTGTCTCCCAAAAGGGGGTCCAAGGCAAGCTTGTCCCTCATGCCCATTTCCTAGCTCCAGGAAGCTCTTGGTCTCCTGGCATTGTATGAAACCCTTAGCAGGATTCAATCCATGATTTTAAATTCTTACTTGCCAATGGTTGATTGCCATGATTCCTAATATAACATTAAGCTTCTCATTGAAAGAATTTATGTCAACTAGTTATCTTGTCTCATCCTGGAATGATACTGGGGTTAAAACTGTGGCTGTCCAGCTGCTGGAACATTGAATTGGCATTGTTATTTTGAATCTGGATATCACATCACAATACTCAGCCTATAACCAGTGTTTCTGAAACTTTCATTTGATTGTGGCTAAGATGTAGGTGTCTGTTCTTCTGATGCCTGTGTGACATTGCACCCAATAAGACTCTATGAAAGCATGCTTATAAATGTTACGATAATATTCCTCCTCTGTCTTGATGGGTCCTGCGCTTAGTGGTGGATTTGCTCACCTCAGAGATTCACGGCAGCCCTCAGTTTGAGCACTTTCATGGCTCAGAGTTGCCATTCACACAGCTAACCTCTTCAGTGGCCAGCATGGGGAAAAGGAAGGAGAACAATCCCCACAGTCTCTGCTAATCCATCTTGTGGGTTGGGGAAAAGGCCAGGGACCCTCCTCTCTGGTAGGACCCACAGTCCAAGTCAACTCCTCTTATATCTAATAGCAGGGAGGGAGATGGGAGGAACCTGGGCCTGCCCTCTACTCCAAGTTCTAACCCAGGGCCCTGTAGATCACACCTGTTTACAATGTTTCATGTAACAACTGTGTGACAGCTACAACTCCATGGGCTCCTCCTCACACCTTCTCTATCCTCATCACAAGATCTTCCGCCTGATGCCAGATAACATTTGTACTCCTCCAGCAGCACACCCTCACTCTCAGCTCCTTGCGTGCCTTTCTAACTGAAGGGAGGTCTTTCTTTTAACCAGGTGCCCTGATTAGCCTGCCTGCCTGCCTTAATTGGTTCTAGCAGGTTCCCAATTGTTCTGGAATAGTCCCTGTTATTTTATACAGGGAAAAGGGACCAGCTTAATCTGGTACTAACCTACCTACCTTCCACCACCCTCCTGTAACCATCTGGCCTGACCCTGTCACAATGTATATATGACATAACTGGAATATGTTTTATGTTACATATGTCATGTAACATCTCTGTAAAAGTTATGATCTACTGAATCTATTCCTCCTATTTGTATGCATGTTTCATTTTTGTGTTCAAAGTTAGAAATCAAGCATGTACACAGCCAATATTCATAAGTAGCCTTAGTAAAGCATTTGGTCAGCTTCTTGAGAAAGGACTCTACAAGATAAGTGCCCAATCAAGAAACCCTTAACTGACAATAGAGCTTGGGAGGCTCCAATCCACATAAGAAGTCTACCTGAAGACTTTCAAGGTAGCATGTGAACAATAGCTGCTACCTGTAAGTTCTGAGTCATGCATGGACATGTGACTTGCCCCTGTGACTCCAAATCTCCATTTTGTAACTAGATTCTACACAGGGGGAGGGAGGAGTGTCCACTTGGAAGAGAAAGTCTATAAAAATCCCTGGGAGAGCCCTCCATTTTGTCGTCAGCTGGCTCAAGAGATATCCTTGGAGGGTGGAGAGGCTACCTGAAAGAAACTGGAACAAAAAACAATAACTACAGTGAGTGTGAGTGATTGCTGGACACAGACTAGAAGGAGACTAGTCTGTAAAAGAAAGCTTACTGGAACACCTCTGAGGGTGAGGTTTTATCTGTATTCACTTTTCTTATCACATTAGGCATAGGCATGCATGTTTTATTTTATTGTGCTTAGTAATTCACTTTGTTACTAATTGGAACCACTTAAATCCTACTTTCTGTACTTAATAAAATCACTTTTTACTTATCAATTAATCCAATGTATTAGTATCAGGGGGCACACAGTTGTGCATCTCTGTCTGTTTGCCCTCATAACACTATCTATGAGTTTACCCTATAAGCTTTATACAGAGTATAATGAATTTATTTAGGGTTTGAACTCCATTGGAAGTTGGGCATCTAAGTGTTAAAAAACACTTCTTATGCTGTTTTCAATTAAGCCAACAGCTGTTAGGGAAAGTGGTTCAGACTTAGGTTTGCAGCAGGCTAGCAGATCTGGCTCAAACCAGGCAGGACACTAAATTCCCAAGCTTCCAGGGCAAAAAAAAAAAAAAAAAAAAAAAAAAAAGAGAGAGAGAGAGGAAAAAAAACAGGGGCAAAAGTAGTCATGACACATCAGTTGACAGCCCTGAGGGGGGTTTTGTAATCCAACCCATCACAGCCTGATTCCATCAGTTGTCTTTAATACCAAGGATCATTTTACAATCCCCTTGAATTGTGGGCTTGTCCTTGCTTTAAATGCTTTCCATGGGTGATGTGGCATTGTTTTACTTTGGGCCATTGGAGGTTTTATTTGTTGGTTTGAATTCTGGAATTTTAAATTGTAGATGCCTCTAGTCCAGCGGTGGGGAACCTGCAGCCCATCAGGGTAATCCGCTGGCGGGCCGCAAGACTGTGTTTACATTGACCATCTGTAGCTCCCAGTGGCCGTGGTTCACCATTCCCAGCCAATGGGAACTGTGGGAAACCACATTGACTGACTGAGATCCAACAATCATCCACTATAACCTGCAGGTCCTTTTCAGCTGTACGACTGACTACTACCTAGTCAGTTATTGTGGTGTTTTAGGGTTGTACATTTGATATTTCCTTAAGTGAAGTACTTTACATTTGTTTTTATTGAATTTCATCTTATTATATTCAGATTGATTCTTCAATTTGTCAAGATTGTTTTCACTTCTAATCGTGGTCTCCCAAGTGCTTGGAACCTTCCCAGTTTGAAGTCTGGGACATATCAGGGCCCAATCCAGACCAATGGGTGGCTGTGTCACCCCTGCTCTGTAGCTAGGGTGCCCTTTACAATGCCTTGCTGCTGCAACCTCCACCTTGGACTGCTCAGAAACAGCCTACAGCATGTAAATCTATATTCTTGATGTATAATGTAAAACCTCTTCTCTTTTTACCCTTCCTATCCTTCCTGAACAAGCTGTACCCCCCTAGACCAATATTCCAGTTACGAGATTTAACTCACCAAGTCTCTGTAATGCCAGTTGACATAATTTAGCTTATGCACAAATACTTCCAGTTCATGTTTATTTCCCAATCTCCTTGCATTTGTATATAGACATCTGTTGATCAGATTCCTTCACTTATTTCCTTCTTGTTGCTCCTATGACCTTATTATAAAATTTCCATGTCTAATTCCCACTCCAACATCCAACCATCAATTAAAGTCATCTTTTGTTATATGCACTGTGACAAAGCTCTGTCCTTGTCTCCATGGGTCCCACATTTTCTGGCAGATTTCACTAGCCTCAGAGGCTTACTGTGATAAGTAATACTGTGATATCCTTGCCTCTAGAGAGAGAAAGGATCACAGCCTACAGAGCTATTTTCATCATAAGCCAGCAAGGTAGATAATGAGAAGCTACCCTCCCTTACAAGGTCTCTGTTGTCTCCCAGTCTCAGAGATTAATCAGGGGGCAAAGAGGGAAAACCCAGGCCTACCCTCTACTCCAGGCAGCCTAGGGCCCCTCATAGTAGCAACTTTGGTAGCTGACTTTTTAAGAAGCAAGATACATACAATTCCTTGGGCTACTTCCACATAGCAGCCCCTACTTCCTCAAGATCCACTTCACCCTTACCTCAGGGACTCCTTCCTTCTACCTGATATAATTTGTACTGCTCAATCTCCCCAACACCACAACTTCCTCCTACAGCTCCTGACACCCACTTGCCTAACTGGGAGGTTTAGAACTAGTTTCAGTCAGCCCCCAATTGGCTTCAGGTGTCCCAATCAACCTAGCTGTCCTCTCTGCCTTCTGGAAAGATTTTAATTGGCCCTGGTGTCTTAATTGGCCTGGAGCAACTGCCATTTGCTTATCTAGTGAGGAATTTGTTTAGCCTGTGGCTAATATATCTGTCTCCCATTACTTTACTATAGCTACCTAGCCTTGCCCAGTCACAGTACCTGTGGAGTTTTATCACCTGCCCCTTTTGAACCTAATTTAAAGCCCTTCTCAAGATGCTGTTGAGTTGGTGCACAAAATATGCTCTTCTCCTACTTGGTCAGGTGGACCCCATCTCTTCCCAGAAGACCTTCTTCTGGAAGAGCATACCATGGTCAAGGAAGCCAAAGCCTTCCCACTGACATCATCTGTGCAACCATGGATTCATCACTAGGATGCACATGTCCATGTCTGGGCCCTTAGCTTCAGCTGGGAGGATGGATGAAAGCACCACTTACACCCCCAACGTTTTCGCCCTCATCCCAGAGCCCTCTAATCACTGCAGATCTGCTAAGGATCAGGCCTGACAGTATCATTAGTGCCCACATGGACGAGCAGCATGAGGTAGTGATCGGAGGAATGGATGAGTCATGGCAACCTTTCCACAACATCTCTAGTGCAGGATCCAGGCAGCACATCTCCTGGGACATCAAGTTGGGTTGACTGATGGATGTCTCTGTTCCCCTGCAGAAGGGAGTCCCTGGCCACCAGCACTCTACATCTCCTTTTCTCAGGTGTGGTGGTGGTGAGCCTCCCAGCCTTGGAGACAGACAGATGTTCTTCATCAGCCATTAGCATCTTCTCCTCACCTCCTGTTACCAGTATGGCATCCTAGTTCTTCACCTGAATGGACTGGGGAGCTGACTGGGGGTGAAGCACTATGGATTGCCCAAGGGGGCCAGCAACCAGTCTCCTCCTCACAGAGAAGCCAGTTCTCCTTCCTTCTCTGAAGCTGCTGTAATCATCTGTAGTCAACTAGTTTCCTCCATCCCAGATGTCTCTGTGTGTATCCTGTTAAAGTCCTCACACTCCTGGATGCCACACAGATAAGCCACCTCCAGTTTCCTGAGAGATTCCACCAACAGACACCTCTCTCACCTGGTGGTTCCCCCATCCTGGCTTTTGCTGGCCTCCAAGGGTAGTTTGCCTGTCTGGTATCATATCATACTTTATTCACAGCACATCTGTAATCACTTAGGTAACATTCTGGCTGGCATGCTGCAGCTGTGTCGTACTTTTTTTTTATCTTCAGAAGTAAATGCTGTATCCTCAGTGGCATTTCTAAGTTCTTTGTATTTTGCAGTCAGTGATTTATGGGTTTTTTCAGCTTTTTAGCTATAACTGTACAGCCACATGCAAGACCTAGCATCCCTTTTGTGATTTGCACTTACATTTTCTCTGCGACTCTAATAGCTCTCACTCCCAGTATTCATTACAAGTAGACATTAAGTCCTTTGTCTCTGTAGCACAACTCCTCCAAGGCCTCCTTCTGAATCATCTGTGCAGAGCTGGATTTCTTTCAGCAGTGGCAAAGAACTTCAATTCTCATGTAGAAGTCAATGTTCTCTTCAAATCCTTAACCTCTTTCATCTTCTGGCATCCCGGGACACTGTCTTTCTAAAGGAGTTTTCAAAGGTAAGTTTTTCAAGGTAGGTATGAACTTACTGCCATAATTCAATATTCTTTGCAAATCTCTGAGTCCCACCACATTCACTGTCATTTGACTTTTGGAATAACTTGACATTGTTCCTATGTGTGCTCAATTCCTCTCCAAAGTAAGCAATTTCAGTTGGTTGAAACTGACACTTGGTTTTGGTTGGTTCATTTTGCAATTTCCAGTGTTCTCCATAATCATTTCTGATGTTCAGTAGGGTGCTGCTGTAAGCTATTATGTTCTTAAGGTACATTTTCATTCCTGCAAGATGTTTGTTGTTTGGTGAAATACTTCTGGTGCTGGGCATACTACGAAAGGCAGTCACAAGAAGCAGTATCTTCCTACTGTTGCTTTAAAAGACCAAATATTGGAGCGGTCTGTGTGCATGGGAACCTGCCCATTAATCTAAATGACTGAAGAATTTAGCTCTTGCTATCTCAGCAAACATTTCACTCCTGGTGGTCAAATGGAAAAGCACTTTTAATGTTCTTATTCAAGTTCTTTGAGCTCAATGTAGAATCTAAATCTACTCTTTATTTTCTGTTATTAAGGAAGTGAAGATGTGGTTTCTTTAGGCTTCTTGAGATAGGTTAATCTTTTAAAGCATAAAATTTTTCTCTAATTCAATTTTTAGCATTCAAGGCATCAGCATTAAAGCCCTTCCCCTCCTCTGTGTCTGGGATTTCTAGCTGGTGAATAGTATCGCCCGTCTCCCAAGCAGTAGCAGATACCCAGTTCCCAAGAAGCATCTCTGATTCAAGAATTTACTAGTTGTATTGAGGCAAAGAGCAACTCCTTTGAGGCTTGCCAAAGCTCCCCACAAAATACCCTGTAGCACAAGACTACTATCGTCACAGCATTTTCTTCCAAGACTAAAAACTTGCTCATGCCCTAAAGAAAATTGTAAGACTATCATTATGGTGCTATTAATTCCTGCCATAACAACAGTGTTATTGGGGGTGGCTTAATAATAACCTTTCGCATTATACCTCACATGACTTATCTTGCATAAAATACATCATAAGTATGCCATACTCATATCATCATAATGTCACTGTGAAGAATATGGGGTGCAGTGTCAGAGCATACTGATCAAATCTGCAGATGACACAAAGGTGGAGAGGGGTTGCAAACACTTTGGAGGACAGAGGTAAAATTCGAAGGGATCTTGATAAATCTGAGAACTGGGCAATAGATAACAAAATGAAATTCAGTAAATAGGACAAAGGAACAGACTGCCATGTGGAAGCGCCTTCACTGGAGATTTTAAAAAAGAGGTTGAATAGCCATCCGTCTTGGATAGTTTAGACAGAAGAAATCCCTCATCTTGGCAGGGGCTTAGCCTAGATGACCCTTCTGGTCCCTTCTAATCCTATGGTTCTATGATCCTATTTAAGGAGCAGATAGGGCAGAGGCTACCAGGAAGGTAACAAGATGAGGGAAAAGTAGAATAGTAGGTCTAGACTTCTCCCTGCATAACCAATTTGTTTCCCCAGCCACTCGTGCCAGCTAGCTACTCCAACATACATCAGCCTCCTCACCCAACTACTAACCCCACCATGCACCCATCCTAGGCAGCTACCCCAGCCACTCACCAGTTACCTCAGCAGAACCCATCAGTGTCACGGAGTCACTGGGCAATGCTCTGGAACTGCTCCCTACGAAGTCAGTCAGGACTCGGGCCGGGGGGGGCCTCCTCTCTGTGAGCCAACTTCACAGCTTCAACCTTCCTGAGACTGACCTCAGAGCATTCAGCATTCCCTTCCTCACCATGAGCTTCCCACAGCGAGCCCACACAGGCAGGGCTCCTGGGAAAGCCAGTGGGCCCTGCACCCCAACTCCGCAGTCAGACGTGACTCTCAGCCAGCCAGTAAAACAGATAGTTTATTAGATTGCAGGAACATGGTCTAAAACAGAGCTTGTAGGTACAAAGAACAAGACCCCTCAATCAGGTCCATCTTGGGGAATAGGGAGGCCAGCAACCTATCTGGACCTTCCTCCATTTCCCCAGCCAGCTGCAAAGTGAAACTCTCCAGACCCTCCTCTGCCTTTGTCTCTGTCCCAGGCCAGGAGGTCACCTGATCCCTTTGTTCTCCAACACCTTCAGTTGGCACCTTGCAGGGGAGGGGCCTAGGCCATCAAGTTGCCAGGAGACAGGGTGTCGGCCATTCTCTCACACTGTTGCAGAGCAGAGGGTCAATCACACACCCTTATCCCACCACCTAGATACTTAAATGCATAGGGGAAACTGAGGCACCCACACAGTATTCAGAGGAAACATTAAGAACAGTCCCACTTCGTCACATCACTCCCCAGTTATCTCAGCAGAACCCATCAGTCAGCTGCCCCAGCTACAGCCCCAGTTACCCATCTGTTACAATCTGGCCCTGTCCCACTCTCTGGATGGACCCAGCTGGCTGTGATGGGATCCAACTGTTGAATCCTGAATACTCCCCCCAGGTCTGGAGAATGACTAGTCACTGTCCCTAGCTCTGGGTCTCTCAAGCACATACCCCAGGTGCATAGCCCAGTAACATTTAACTTCAGAAAGGGGAACTACACAGCACTGAGGAAGCTGCTGAAACAGACATTAAAAGTGAAATACCTGCAAGCTGCATGGAAACTTCTTAAAAACAGCATAATAGAGGCTGAAATTAAATGTGTACTCCAAATTAAAATAAAAATTGTAAGATCAAAAAAGTGCCACCATGGCTAAACAACAAAGTAGAAGAAGTAGAGGCAAAAAGGCATCCTTTAAAAATTGGAAGCTAAATCCTACCGAGGAAAGTAGAAGGGAGCATAAATTCTAGCAAGTCAAGTATAATTATGCAGATCAAAAAAAGAATTTGAAGAGCAACTAGACAAAGATTCAAAAACTAACAGCAATTTTTAAAAAAATACCTCAGAGCAGGAAGCCTGCCAAACAGTTAGCAGGGCTACTGGATGATCAAGGTACTGAAGGAGCACTCAAGGAAGACAAGGCCATTGGAAAGAAGTTAAATTAATTTTTGCATCAGTCTTCATTGCAGAGGATGTGAGGGAGATTCCCACACCTGAGCCTTTCTCTTTAGGTGACACATCTGAGGAACTGTCCCAGATTGGAATGTCAGTAGGTTTTGGAACCAACTGATAAATTAAATAGTAATAAGTCACCAGGATCAGATCGTATTCAGCCAAGAGTTCTGAAGGAACTCAGATAGGAAGTTGCAGAACTACTAACTATGGCATATAACCTATAATTTAAATCATCGTCTGTACCAGACAGCTGGAGAATAGCTAATGTGACACCAATTATTTTACAAGCTCTAAAGGTGATCCTAGCAATTACAGGCTGGTAAGTCTTACTTGAGTACTAGGCAAATTGGTTGAAACTATAATAAATAACAGAATTATCAAACACATAGATTAACACAATGTGTTGGGGGAAGAGTCAAAATGGCTTCTGTAAAGGGAAATTGTGCCTCACAAATCTATTAGAATTCTTTGAGGGAGTCAACACACATGTGGACAAGGGTGATCCAGTAAATATAGCATATTTAGACTTTCAGAAAGCCTTTGAAAAGGTCATAAGAACATAAGAAAGGCCATACTGGGTCAGACCAAAGGTCCATCTAGCCCAGTATCCTGTCTACCAACAGTGGCTAATGCCAGGTGCCCCAGAGTGAGTGAACCTAACAGGTAATGGTCCCCTTACTAAAGGCTTTTAAAGCACAGTAAGCAGTCATGGGATAAGAGTGAAGGCGCTCTCATAGATGAGTAATTGGTTAAAAAACAGGAAACAAAGGGTAAGAATAAATGGCCAGTTTTCACAATGAAGAGAGCTAAAAAGTAGTGTCCCCCAGGGATCTGTACTGGGACCAATGCTATTCAACATATTAATAAATGGCAGATGAAATTCACTAAATGATAGATGTGACAGGTTGGATCACAGAAACCCCCTTGGGGCTGCCAACTTATGTGCCAAGACTACTTCTGTCCCTGTTTTTCTGCCCTGCCAACTTGGGACTCCAGAACCCTGCCTGGTTGTGCCAGACATGCTTGCTGACTACAAACACAAACCCAGGTTTGAAACATGTCTCAAAATGCAAGCTTAATGAAAGCAGTTTAAGACATGTTCCTGTCTCCAATACCCAGATGCCCCATTCCCAGTTGGGGTCCAAACCCCAAATAAATCAATTTTACCCTGTATAAAGCTTATGCAGGGTAAACACATAAAATGTTTACCCTCTATAACACTGATAGAGAGAGATGCACAGCTGTTCCCCTACCCCCAGGTATTTAATATATATTCTGGGTTAATTAATAAGTAAAAAGTGATTTTATCAAATACAGAAAGTAGAATTTAAGTGGTTCCAAGTAGTAACAGACAGAACAAAGCGAATCACCAAGTAAAATAAAATAAAACATGCAAGTCTAAGCCTAATATAGTAAGAAAACTGAATATAGATAAAACTTCATCCTCAGAGGTGTTCCACTAAGCTCTCTTTTACAGACTCATCTCCTTCTAGTCTAGGTCCAGCAATCACTCATATCCCCTGTGGTTACTGTCCTTTGTTCCAGGCTCTTTCAGGTATCATTTGGGAGTGGAGAGGCTATCTCTTGAACCAGCTGAAGACAGAATGGAGGGGTCTCCCAAGGGTTTAAATAGACTTTCTCTTGTGGGTCTAGTTTTTACTTCTTAAGAAAGACGTTGGAGTCATCATGAAAAGTTCTCTGAAAACATTCACTCACTGTGCAGCAGCAGTCAAAAAAGCTAGCAGAATTTTAGGAACCATTAGGAAAGAGATAGATAATGAGATAGAAAATATCATAATGCCAATACAGTAGACTTTCGATTATCCAGGATGATAGGAAAAAAATTAATCCTGGTTAATAAAATCCTGGATAATCACCATCCATAGGAAATACTGGGGAGGAGGGTTGGTTCACCATCCACCCTGCGCCGGGAGGAGGGGGTGTTGGTTCACTGGCTGCCCTGCGCCCTGGTGGGATTTGGATTTTTTTGTGTGCTTGGGGCAGTAACAAAGCCAGAGCTGGCCCTGCGAGTTATGTGTATTTTTCTTGACATCCTGGTTAATCCACAACCTGGTTAACCCAATCCTGGATAATGAGTCTACTGTATAAATCCATGGTATGCCCACACCTTGAATACTGCATGCAGTTCTGGTGATCCCATCTCAAAAAAGATATATTAGAATTGGAAAAGGTACAGAGATGAGCAACAAAAGTGATGAAAAGTATGAAAGAGCTTTCATATGAGGGTAGGTTAAAGAGACTGGGACTGTTCACCTTAGAAAAGAGATGACTAAGAGGGGATATGAAAGAGGTCTATAAAATCATGACTTGTGTGGAAAAACTGAATAATGAAGTATTATTTACCCCTTCACTTAAAAGAAATTAATAAGTAGCAGGTTTAAAACAAACAACAGGACGTAATTCTTCACACAATGCACAATCAAACTGTTGAACTTGTTGCCGGGGGATGTTGTTAAGGCCAAAACTGTAACGGTGTTCAAAAAAGGATTAGATAAATTCATGGAGGACAAGTTCATCAATGGCTCTTAGCCAAGATGATCAGTAATGCAACACCATGCTGTGGGTGTCTCTAGCTTCTACTTGCCAGAAGTTGGGACTGAATGACTGGGGATGGTTCACTCTATTTCCTGTTCTGTTCATTCCCTCTGAAACACCTGCCATTGGCCATTGTCAGATGACAAAATACTGGGTTAGATGAACCATTGGTCTGAGCGTCTATGGCTGTTTTTATGACACCCCTCCTGGGCAGTGGGAGCCTAGACCCTGGAAGTGGTGTCTCAGCCCTCTGGAGCGCCCCAGTTGCTTAGATATTTACCCCACAGCTTCGATCTGGGCTGTGCAAGCTGTTTTTCTCAATTGTCCTCTTCAGGGACAATGTGGCAGTAAAGCAAGGAAACACAGGCTTATCAAAGGAATTTCCTAAGCACACGCACACGCACGCACACACACGCACGCACACACTTTACCCTTAGAGAGTTACAGATCTATGGAAAATATCACACTCATGCACACTGTCCCCCTTGGTGTTCTCACCACCCCAGGAGACTTTGGCTTTGGTCAGTGTCCTGAGCAAAAGTTAAACTGCCTCTTGAATTGAGTCTTCTGGTTCTGGTGATGAGATGACTTTTTTTCGCTTAGGGAGCACAGCTCTTTTAAATCCGCCTCTAACCCTCTTTAGTCTGTGATGAGACTCCAAATCTCAGTCTGTTTAGATCTGGGCATGGGAGAGAGATCCAACCCCCTTGCCACAGACAGGGCTGTGTTTCAAGAGACCATTCAGAGTCAAAGGCCCTGCTGGCAGAAACCTCATTGTCGCACCAGGGTAGAGCAATTCATTGTTGATGAGCCTTGACTGTGTCAGCTTCCTGCTACAAAATGGATGCTCTAATCCACAGTGAGAGTTACAGTAGACAAGGGCATTTCCAAAACAAAATGGAATTCAGCAGCTGGCACTGACATATCCCCCGAACTGTCACAACATTCATCCTCGCTGCTGCACTTGCCACCAAACACCCCTTTCCCCAGACACCCCTGCCAGTGCCACCCACACACTTCCTAGAGATAAGGTCCATGGTAAGGTTCCCCTGTGCTATGAGGCCATGCATCCAGATAGCTGGCAATTTGCTGATCAATGCCTGCAGTGCAGGGAAGCTCCTGCGCTATGAGACATCAGCCTCCTGGCTGGGAGAGAGGGCTGGGGGGTTCCCCTGCCCTCCCCACAGAGCTTCTCTTGCTCCTCTCTGCTCAAAGCAGGTTCAGGGATACCCTGCCATCACTCCCTCTCTCTGTGGGATGAATGGCTACTATGTTCAAGTTTAAAACCTCCAAGTGCAGTCTCTCCGACATCCATTTTCTCCTCTTCGTTTCTTCCCATTCCCCACTCTGCATTGACTCCTCACTCTTACAGTTCACACCAATGATAACAGGAGTGAAAGATGAGTCAGGCTCCCCATTTTAATTTTTAGGTTGCTTTTCCATGTGCACACTATTCCACGCCACATTAGAGACAGTTTTTCAATGGTTTAATTTACTGAGGCTAATTTTGGTTCACTAGAGTGTAGGGGTTTTGTAATTTTGTTTTTAATTGCTTTCCAAGTCCTCAAAATCCTTATACAAAAAGAATAAATTAAGCAAAGGGTCCACTATGCAGCCAAGCAGCAAGCACCCATCATGGGGGATTGCTACAGATGGCTCAGCCTGGAAACGTTGCATAGCAACAAGAATTATGCGAAGTATGAAGGGAAATTAAAGGAAAACAGGAAAGATGAGAGAGAACAGGGCACAAAATGACAGAGACTGCAGTCACATGGGATTAGAAACAATGAGTCAGATAGAGGAGAGGTAATTCTTGATTTAGTCCTAAATGGAACACAGGATCTGGTCAAAGTTATAACTATAGCTGAACTACTTGGTAATAGTGACCATAACATAATTATATTGAACATCCTTGTAGAGGGATAATACCAAAAAAATACTATGATAACATTTAATTTTTAAAAAAACTACACAAGAATGAGGTCACTTGTTAGATGGAAATTAAAAGGAGCTGTCACAAGGGTTAAATGCCCACAAGCAGTATGGGGGCTATTTAAAAACACCATACTGGAGGCTCAGACTAAATATATACCCCCCAAATCAGAACAGACAAGAAGAGGACCAAACAAATGCCACTATGACCTGAAGAAAAGCTCCGTGTAGCTTGAAAGCGATTCTCGTTCACCACAAGATGTTGATCCAACAAGAGATATTACCACACCCACCTTGTCTCCCTACCATGGCTACACAGCAGAGTAATGAAAGTCGTTAGAGGCAAAAAGGCATCCTTTAAAATTTGGATGTCATATCCTAATGAGAATAATAAGAAGGTGTAGAAACTCTGGCAGGTTAAGTGTCAAAAGTAAAATAAGGCAGGCTAAACAGGGCTTTTAGGAGCAACTTGCTAAAGACACAAAAAACTAATAGTAAAATTGTTTGTAAGTAGATCAGAAGCAAGAAGGCTGCCAGTCACTGGGACCACTGGGAGTTAAGGGAGGACTTAGATCTACTTACCATAGTGTCTTCACTGTGGTAAGTTGACAGCTGACACTCTCCCATTAACTCTGCCTGTGCCTTTTGCCCTGGTGGAGTACTGGAATCGATGGGAGAGCGCTCGGCAGTCGATTTATCATGTCTAGACTGTACGTGATAAATTGACTCCTGCTGGATCAATCGCTGCCCGTCAATCCAGCAGATAATTTAGACAAGCCTGGAGTTGCCCAAAATGCATAACTCTGACGTGGATGACAAATCTGAAGTACTGTCCCACACTGATGTGTCAACTGACAAGGTTTTCAAACAAGTTGATAAATTCAACCATAACAACTCACCCAGACCAGATGGTGTTCACCCAAGAATTCTGGATGAATCCAAAGATGAAACTGCAGAACAACTAACTGTGGAATGTAACCTATCGCTGAAACAAGCCTCTGATTTTTAAAAAGGGCAAAGCCTTCCCTACCTGGCCCTCCACACAGTTTTGTAACTCCAATGTGGTCCTCAGGCCAAAAATTCTGCCCACCCCTGTCCTAGAGCAAAGACTCCAGCCCTGACTTTTTAAAGCTTTTAGGAGTTTATCTTCCTTTCTTTACATAGCTCCCCCAGCATTGAAAAGGCTGCCACCACCTTTAGAAGGCTAACTAAAAAAGCATGGAACAACTCAAAGCTTACCACCAAGGCCATAATGCTAGTGTACCAAGCCTGTGTCTTCAGCACTCCGGTGTATGGTGGGGAAATATGGACAATTTAAACTCATCAGGAGAAAAGGTTAAATCGTTTCCACCCACATTATTTACGCTGCATACTCAACACCAAATGGCAAGATAAAGCCTCAGAGGCTCTTCAAAGAGCAAATTAGCAAGTGTGACAGCCCTGCTCAGAGAAATACGACTGCGCTGGCTGGGCCATCTGAATAGTTTGGAAGACAGATGCATACCTAATGACATGCTATATGAGAAGCTATCAGAGGGAACAAGAACAACAGGATGTCCCAAGTCCTGAGGCCCCTCTTGGAGCTAGCACTCCATTCCCCCTCCTGCACCCCGAACCTCCTCCTGAATCCCAATCCCCTGCCTTAGCCTGGAGACCCGTCACAGATTCAGCACCCCAAACCCGCGCCTGCACCCCAACCCCCTACCCCAGCTCTGACTCCCTCCCAAAGCCAGAGCCCCATGCCTCCTCCTGCACCCTAACACTCTGCTCCAACCCAGAACCCCCTCCTGCACCCAAACTTCCTCCCAGAGCTTGCACCCCTCACCCCCTCCTGCACCCCAATCCCCTGCCCCATGCTCAGCGCAGAGCCCCCTCCCTCACTGCAAACCCCTCATCCCCAGCCCAGAGCCCGCCCTCCCTCTCAAATCCCAACCCCCTATCCCAGCCCAGTGAAAGTGAGTGCGGGTGGAGGAGACCAAGCAATGGGCGGAGGTTGGGGGTGGAGTGAGTGGGGAGGGGCTTTGGGGAAGGGACAGGGTAGACCCTGGGTTGCCCTTAAATTCAAAAGGTGATCGTGGACTTAAAAAGGTTGGACACCACTGGTCTAGATAATACATAGTCCTGGCATGAGGGCAGGGGACTGGATTAAATGACCTCTCAAGGTCCCTTCCAGTCCTATGATTCTATGATCTAAAATCTGTATGAATACCTGATTCTTATTTATCTCCATTAGGAGATCCTTGACCAACAAAACCAATGCTGTTTCCATACAATATCCAGCTCAAGGCCAGAATCAAAGAACTCTGAGGAATGGATGGATTTACTTCCAAATCATCTTCAGAAAGGCATAAGGCCAATGTCCAAAAATGGTTTCTTCAGCAAGGGCTGAAAAATTGCTTAATTTAAAGAGTCTGGTAGTGTTTTAGATCCTTTACACAAGTATAAATAGCAAGGAATTGGAGAATCAGACTTAATGTGGTTCGGCTCTGACTTGATCAAACCATTTCTGGGAATGGGAAGGTACTTCATTCTCCTTGGTTGTTCCATTTCTTGTCTGCTTTCCTGAGACTGCAATGTCAGATCATATTAGTGCTGATTGTCAAGGTGGTTTTTGTGATGAAGGTACTACTTCTCCAACTCATTTCACATGGCGGAGACAGCAAACAGCCAGCAAAAGGCAGTAACTCTCATCAGTATGTTTCCATTCCCTGATAACATCCAGTCCCTCAAGGTTCGGGTGCATGTTTAGATTATTTAAATTGAAAAATCAGCTTTACAAAATGCTAATGACACGTGAGTGAACAGAGAATGTTTCTTGTCTGAATACATCTGACTTGCTGGGAAAAGAAAAATGGGTTTAACCAATAATGATCATCCTTCTTTTGTCCATATGATCAAAGCTCTTGATGATTGTCCAACTACACAGGAGTCTAATGAGAAAGCAGGGGAAGGTCAGCAGTAGTAGGCAAAGACCTTCAGAGGCAAAGCTAAGAACAGGGGATAATATTGAGTCTCTACAGTACACCAGTGAAATATTGTCTTTATGAGCCTCACTTTATACATGCTGAATTTGAAGTGCTATCATACCTTTCCCCCTTTTGCAAAGTTTTTCTTCAGTGTGAGTGAAGCTAACGGTGAGCAACTGGGACAGATTTGCTAATTACTTCCAGATGAGGGGGAAACTACTTGAGACAGCTGGAAAGAACTGGAACTGAAGGATACAGTTGTTTAGTTTATGTACTGAAGTTTATGTAACTGAAGGATACAGTTGTTTAGTTTATGTACAATTATCTATATGTATTTTGAAAAGCATTTAGCAGTAGTTACTCAGGTGAATTTACAATGGAGCATGGAAGCCAATATATCTGCGGTTCTCAAACTTTTGAGAACCGCGACCTTTTTTTACATTTCTCAGCTGCGCGGCGGACCCTTGTATGTCCACCAAAAAGCCACCGAAGTAATTATTTCTGCATTCAGCAACTTTCATACTCCCGAGAGCGCTCAGCATGTCCACCGAAAAGCCGCCGACTGCGGAAGTAATTAATTCAGTGGCTTTTCAGCGACGGCAGGACCTTGCGACCCCCCTGGGAACACACGGCGACCCCCGGTTTGAGAACCGCTGCAATATATAGTAACTCTTGACTTAAAGTCTCCCCTCCTTCCATTCCTGTTGCCTTGTAGTGTGAGGCTACATTAACAACGTGTTAACCCTTGAGGCTCAGCCAAAAGCTAGTTCATCATTTAGCAGTAAGGCATTCCCCGGGAAATATCCCACCCTCTTCCATCCTCTATTTTCACCATGTCAACCAAACTTCACAATCATCATTGCTGTGTACAGTATTGAACTGTTTGTTGAAAATGTATACTGTGTGTGTATAACACACACAGATTTTTTCTGGCAGAAAAAATTTCCCTGGAACCTAACCCCCCCTCTTTACATTAATTCTTATGGGGAAATTGGATTCGCTTAACATCATTTCTCTTAAGGTCACATTTTTCAGGAACATAACTATAACATTAAGTGAGGAGTCACTGTACAGATACGTACAGAGGAAATCATGAAGGAACATACATGAGTAAATGCACCCTTTGGACCCAGTGTTAGTGTACACAGTTTATTATATATGCACAGCTGATGGAACAAAGATGTAGAGGAGTATGCACAGTTGCTCACTGTAGAGTAGATGTGTTGAGGCAGTAGATACACAAGATGATAGCATATAAACTGTTTGGAGCTAGGTAGTCAGACTAATTTTGTACAGATACTGATATATAAAGGAAAGACTGACGTCTTTTCTGGTGTGATTTGAATTTGGATTACTATTATCTTGTATGCTAAGGTCCAGATCCTCAAAGATGTTTAGACTCCTAATTTCCATTGATTTCAAATATGTTTCAGGGTGTAGGCCTAAATTTCAGCAGCCCTCTACTATTTGAGCTGTGATTTATTCCTAGTGGGTAGGGTACTAGCGTAGTACTCAGGAGACCTGGGTTATAATCCTAACTCTGCCACTGATTTGTTGTGTGACCTTGGGAAAGTCACACCACCTCTTGGTGCCAGTTTCCCCACCTCAGGTTTTATCCATTTAGATTGCAAGATTTTAGTAGCAGAGGCTGTCTAACTAGGTGTGTACAGTACCAAGTACAATGGGGCCCTGATTTTAATTGTGCCCTTTACATGCTGCTATAATATAAATACTATCTTGTATTGTTTGTAGCCAGATCTGATTTGTAACGTACAAGTTTCTTTTGTGAGCCATGTTATCCAGGACACATTCGTTTGCAGCAGCCCCTACTGGAACTCTTTTCCCTAGGCTCATCCTCTGGCTGCTACCCACAATCCACCCGACTTGGGGGGATTTCATGTGGTATAAGGGGAAAATACAAGGTGTAAGTTAACACTAGACAGCAGTAGAGTGGATACCAAGATAAAATGATGTGAATGTGTCAGCCGGGAAGGGAAGCGCAAGTCTGCTGAGAATGGATCCAGATCAGAAAATTGTTGGAGGCTGACATGGCATTAACTGATAAGTGGCAGTCAATTTCAAGAGTCCAGGGGACAAATCCTGGCTCCACTGACGTCAGCTGTAAACTCCCAATGACTTCATCAAGGTCAGGCTTTCAGTCCAAAAATCCAAAGACAAGCCAAAATAAACCCCGTTTCCTATTACATGCACCATGATTTGGATATGTGTATCATGGAAGCATTGCCAGTAGCAGCACTGTCTGAGAAGAGAATGGAAAAATCCAAGAATGAGGATGTACCTCCCCCCTCTTTCCCTCCCTGGGTCCCAGCCTTTATAGCAGCCAGATTGCTAAATCCTCTACAAACATGAGTCCAAACAGCCCATAAGTCATACAGAAACTTCACCCCTCCCATACCTTACCTGTTTAATCTCCTCTACAGTAGTTAGCCAAAGACATAGGCTTTTGTTCCCAGATTGCATGAAAATTCACAGTTCAATTCTCATATTAACAAGAACAAATGAATGTTAAAGAAAAAAATTACAGGGAAAAATTATGTCCCATCTTGTGACATCACAATGAGGGCTCATTGATGATAACGCTGGTACTTCCAATGAGGGTGGATCTTTGCCAGACACAGGAGGATTGAAGCAGAGAAAAGTCATATGAAACACCGAGAGAGACTCCTACCATCACAAAGGAGCACATTAGTCCCTTCACACAGTGGTAAGAGACAGAAGTCACTAGTCTAAAATACCAGTTCTTTTTATGGAAGAGTCAAGAATAGAAACATTTGTTTTATAAATAATTGGTTGTATTTTACAGTATTTAACCAGCAGATAGAAATAAATAGATCCAGACAGTGGCCAAGAGTCAGACCTGGTTATCAGGGCTGAATTTTGCCTTGCAACTATAATTCATAAATAGTGACATCCAAAATACCACATGTAAACACTCAATAACAAATCACGTTAATATTAGTAAAGGAAAAAATGTGCCCAGATGTTATAAGAATGGACACATTACAAAAGCTTATAATGTTATAGGGGAGAACGTACATTAAAGTGAATACATTTGAAGGCACTTAATACAATTTGGAATGCAGAGATTTCAGTGTATTATAAGCAGATGCAATAAAAATCAAACAGTATGATTATATTCAATAAAAAACTATATTGACATGGCATTTGTTCCTCCTATCCAGAGCAAATGTGTTTATTTCCTAGGTTCCTTTACAGAAGCTATGTTAATTTACTAAAAATCTGTGACTTATGGCCAATCAGAACTCTAAGAAATTCCTTCTGAATCCTAGACAAAGCATACAAGCAAAACTCCTAAGTCTGGATCCTGAGGTCAAGAAGACAAAGATGAAGCAAGGGTCTTTCAGATCCCACTTACATCCAGTTATAGGTATTCAGTCGTACAGATGCATATTGTCTTCTCTGTTTAAGAGAACCAGACATTTCAGCTATTGACTTTTTGGTATACAGTTTCTATTACAAACTCTTCATGCATTTCATATAATATCATTTTCTCTGCATTCTAGGGTCTACAGAGTGAGCCCACAGAGATATGTCTGGGTTTAGCCATCACTCTCTCCTGTAGGAATTCGATAGATATGAATTTAAATGTCACAATTTGGGTGTCTAAACAATATTCGTCAGATCTAGTGTGAACATGCTATGTATTCATAGGGTGTGTACTCTTAGTTCTGGGAGCAATTTGAAAGCCAGTAAGCCCAAAGCAAGCATTTATATATGCCAGATATTTGAGCTTTCCCAGAAACATATTGTGACGGGTTTGGTCACAGAGATCCCCATAGGACTATCACCTGATGTGCTGAAATTACCTCTGAGCCCGTCTTCCCTACCAGCTTGGGACTTCCAGAACCCTGTCTTGTTGAGCCAGACACACTAGCCTGCCGCAGCACAGACCCAGGGTCCAAGCCACACACCCAAAGCTGCAGGCTTTAAGTGAAAATGGCTCTGCAGGTTACCCAACTCCAGCGCCTAGACACCCAGTTCCTGCTGGGACCCAAACCCCAAATATATCTGTTTTACTCTGTATAAATCTTATACAGGGTAAACTCATAAACTGTCTGCCCTCTATAACACAGAGAGATGCACAGCTGTTTGCTCCCCCAGGTATTAATCACTTACTCTGGGTTTACTAATAAACAAAAAGTATAAAAAGTAGCATCTGAGTGGTTCCAATAATCAGACAGAATAAAGTAAGTCGCCAAGCAAAATAAAGCAAAAACATGCAAGTCTAAGCCTAATACATTAAGAAACTGATTATAGGTAATCTCTCATCTTCAGAGATGTTCCAATAGGCTTCTTTCACAGACTAGACTCCTTCCTAGTCTGGGCCCAATTCTTGCCCCTGGTACAGTCCTTGTTAGTTCCAGAAGACATCTTAGGTGGAAAGCAGGGGCTCTCTCATGACCGGCAGCCTTCTCTGTCCTGCTCCACCCCCTATTACAGCTTTGACATGAGGCAGGAATGTTTTGTCTGTCTAGGTCCCCACCCCTCCTTCTAAATGGAAAAGTACCAGATTTAACATGGATTTCATAATCAGGTGACATGGTCATGTGTCCCTGTGAGACCTCATGCCTAATTACCCATTGGCTGGCCCACACATTCACAGGAAGGCTTGCAGGTAAATAAACTATTTACAACCATTGTCCTAGTCAATGGGAGCCATCAAGATTCTAAACCATCATTAATGGCCCATACTTTGCATAATTACAATAGGATCTCAGAATTACTCTTCCTATTTCTAGCTTCAGATACAAGAATGATACATGCATACAAATAGGATGAACATATTCAGTAGATAATAAGATTTGTAATAATATCTTACAAGAGACCTTTGGCATAAAGTATATTCCAGTTACATTATAGTCACATTCATAATCATATTTTCATAAAGCATATGGAGTGCAACATCACACATATACCTTGCATTACCCTTAGAGAGAGTTCTAGCTGGAATCTTAGGCCATGGTTACACTGGCACTTTATAGCGCTATAAAGCCCCTACGAGCGCTATAACCTACTCTCCGTCCACACTGGCAAGGCACTAATAGTGCTATAACCGCGGAGTTATAGCGCTATTATTAATCCACCTCCTCATGGGGAATAAGGGCTGTAGCGCACCTGCTGTAGCGCTACAGGAAGAATGTGGACTCCCACTGCGTATTAATTGGCCTCCAGCCTGTCCCATAATTCCCGTTCGAGCCACTCTGGTCATCACTTGCAAACTCTTTTGTCCTGTCCTCAGGTGACCACACGTCAGACCCGCCCTTTAAAGTTCCAGGGAAATTTGAAAATCCCCTTCCTGTTTGCTCCAGCCAAGCGTGGCGTGCTCTCAGGGAATCCTTGCAAGTGATCATTCTCATTGATCTGATTGATTGCGTGGCGTGGTCTCAGGGAATCGTTGCAGGTGATCATTCTGATTGATCATCATGACTCCACGTGCCATGCCTCCTCGCAATAGGCGATCCCCAGCATGGAGCAATAGTGAGGTGCTGGACCTCATCAGCTGCTGGGGGGAAGAGGCTGTTCAGTCTCAGCTGCGGTCTAGCCGCAGGAATTTTGACACCTATGGGCAGATATCACGGGCCTTGGCAGAAAGAGGCCATGAGCGGGACACTCTGCAGTGCCATGTTAAGGTAAAGGAGCTTAGGAATGCGTATCGCAAAGCCCGCGAGGCAAACGGCTGCTCAGAGGCAGCCCCGGTGACTTGCAGATTTTATAAGGAGCTGCATGCGATACTTGGTGGTGATCCCACGGTCACTCCATCGACCACCACAGACACTTCCCAGCCCACCAGTGAAGGAGGGGGTGAGGAGGAGGACGAAGAGCAGGAGGATGAAGAAGAGGAGGAGGATGAGGACAAGGCAGCAGCGATCCAGGGCACGGAGGAGTCCCTGGACGCATGCAGCCAGGAGCTCTTCTCAACCCAGGAGGGCAGCCAGCCACAGCGTCCGGCGGTTGCAGGGGCCAGCTCAGCAGCGGATTGCGGAGGTAAAGCTGCTTTTCTATGGGGAAGGCTGGCAGCTTGGGGTAGAAAGGGATGAGGGGGGCATTCCACCTGGTGCTCTGTTCAAGCCAGGAGGAGGGCAGGGGGGCATGCAGCCAGGAGCTCTCCTCTAAAGCCAGGAGGAGGGCGGCCAGCCACAGCGTCCGGCGGTTGCAGGGGCCAGCTCAGCAGTGCATTGCGGCGGTAAAGCTGCTTTTCTATGGGGAAGGCAGGCAGCTTGGGGTGGAAGGGGATGCTTGCATGCTTGCCTACATGTGGAATAGTGCATTGATGTAGTCTATCACCTCGCGGTAGTCATCATCAGTAATCTCTTCAAAGGTCTCAATAAGAGCACTTGCAATGCGCCTGCGCAGGTTTCCCGGGAGAGCCAGCGTGGTCCCCGTCCCGGTCACGGTCACTAGTCCCTGCCACTGTGCTACAATGGGTGGGGGGAGCATTGCTGCACATAGGCACGCTGCATATGGCCCTGGGCGGAAGCCGCATCTTAATAAAATCCCTTCCCTTTGCTCCTCAGTGACTCGAAGCAACGAGATATCTTCCAGGACAAACACCTACGGAGAATGTTGGAACAGTGTTCAGAGTAGGGCTCCTGCCACTTCCCGGCACTCCACACACACCCCCACCCCCGCCACGGCTTTTCAGGGCAGGGAAGAAATCCTTCCCCCTGCCTGCTGCTCACACTGTGGCTCCTGCAACGTACCGGCACTCCCCACCCCCTCCCCCGCCACAGCTTTTCAGGGCAGGGAAAAAATCATTTCCCTTGCCTCTGGAGTCCACTCACCATGGCAGGGGCTCCGTTGCTGTATCTGTGCTGTCTGCGGGACAGGCAAACGGGGAATGCGGGGGAATGATAGGCATGTCTGCTCTTTACAAGGGAACCACTGTGAAATGTATCTTTTTATTTTAGAAGGGTCGTCCTTCACCCCTTCGCCATCGCTCTTATCAACAGCTGAGAGGCTCAGGCGACTGAGGAAGCGGCCACGAAGGAGCAAAGAGGATCTTGTACAGCAAGTAATGCAACAGGCTGTAACGGAGAATCGAGTTGCACAGAGGTGGAGGGAGAATGAGAGCAAGTTGAGGGAGAAGGCGCGGAAGGAGAACACGATTCACCGCCGGAAAAGCACCGACAAGCTGCTCTCATTACTGCAGCTTCAATTGCAGACTATGCAGCGGCTTGTCACCCTTCAGGAGGAGAAGCTCCGCACCCACCACCCCAATTATCGTTTGCCCCAACTCCCTTCCCCTTCTTTGCCTCTGTACCCTCCAGGCCACTATCATCAGCCAAATGGTTATCACCATCCACAGCTGCCTCCAACCCCTCTGTCTTCACCGAACAGACCCCAGACCATTATCCACTGCAGTCTACCCCTAATAACATGCCTTACTGGCCACCGCAAATGGGGTTCGGGGGACATGGCCACTGTGAGGGCACTGGAGACTCAGAGACCCGGACATACTCCGATCTCTGACTGACCCCACGACACCCCCATTGCACCTCCCCTGCCTTCCCCCTCACATGCATCACAATATTTTCTTTCAGCAACCGAAGTACCTGTTCAATAAATGAATTGTCTTCTTAATAAATGGGTTTTTTTTATTAAGTGTACATACATTATTACAGGCTACAGAAAAGCAAATGCCTGTTCCTGTTAAAAGAATGCTCCCTCCCTCCCTCCCTCCCTCCATCTGCACCTCACTTTAGAACTGGCTTTCAGCCTCAAAATGCTCCCTCAAGGCTTCCCTGATCCTAACAGCCTCGCGCTGGTCCCCTCCATGAACCCTGCTCTCTGGCTGGGCATATGTGGCCTCCAGGCGTTGAACCTCAGAGGACCATGCCTGAGTGAAGCCTTCGCCCTTCCGCTCACAAAGATTATGTAGGGCACAGCATGCGGAAATAACCGCGGAGATACTACCCTCGGCCAAATCTAGCCTCCCATAAAGACAGCGCCAGCGCGCCTTGAGACGCCCAAAAGCACACTCCACAGTCATTCGACAACGGCTAAGCCTGTAGTTGAACCTTTCCTGACTGCTGTCCAGGCTCCCTGTGTACGGTTTCATGAGCCAGGTCATTAAAGGGTAAGCAGGGTCACCAAGAATCACTATGGGCATTTCCACTTCCCCCACGGGGATCCTCTGGTCTGGGAAAAAAGTCCCGGCTTGCAGCTTCATGAACAGGCCGGTGTTGCGGAAGATGCGTGCGTCATGCACCTTTCCAGACCAGCCAGCGTTAATGTCAGTAAAACGCCCACGGTGATCCACAAGCGCCTGGAGAACCATGGAGAAGTACCCCTTTCGGTTAACGTACTCCTCAGCTAGGTGGGCGGGCACCAGAATGGGTATATGGGTCCCATCTATCGCCCCACCACAGTTAGGGAAACCCATTTCTTCAAAGCCAGCCACGATGTCATGCACGTTATCCAGAGTCACGATTTTTCGTAGCAGGATGCGATTCATGGCCCTGCACACTTGCATCAGCACAACTCCAACGGTCGACTTTCCAACCCCAAACTGGTTGGCCACCGATCGGTAGCTGTCTGGGGTAGCCAGCTTCCAGATCGCGATAGCCACCCGCTTCTCCACCGGGAGGGCAGCTCTCAGTCTGGTGTCCTTGCGCCGCAGGGCAGGGGCGAGTTCAGCACACAGTCCCATGAAAGTGGCTTTTCTCATTCGAAAGTTTTGCAGCCACTGCTCGTCATCCCAGACTTGCATGACAATGCGATCCCACCACTGTGCTCATTTCCCGTGCCCAGAAGCGGCGTTCAACAGCCGTGAGCATGTCCGTTAATGAGACAAGAAGCTTTGTGTCGAATGCATTCACTGCTTCGATCTCGTCTTCAGAATCATCACTGTCATCCTGCATGTCAAGGAATAACTCCACTGCACACAGAGATGTGCTGGCGACAGTCGTCAGCATGTCCCTCAGCAGTTCTGGATTCATTGCAGCACTCGACAATGGAAGACGGAGCGTGCCTTGCTGAAACCCTTGAAAGATGGCGCTGGAGGTGGAAGGAAACACAGGGATTGCTGGGATATGCCAAAAAGCATCATGGGTAGTTCAAACAGGATATAGAATGCCCCGCAAGTGACGCCCCCCCTACCACAAGCCATTGCGCCAGATCAGGAAGAGGTGTACTGTGGGATACATGCCCTAATGCGCTGCTCTTAATGCCGTATTAAGTGCCGCAAATGTGGCCATGCTATAGCGCTGGAGCAGCTCAGTGTGGACATACAATAGCGCTATTATTATTGCTGTATAAGGCGAGCGCTATAAGCAATAGCGCTATAATTTTGTAAGTGTAACCATACCCTCAGACTTGAAACAACTCTCCAACTCCAGATCTGAGGAAAGTTTGAATGTGGATACAAACACAGTGGGCAGGTACTTCTCTGATTACCATCTATCAATGCTGGTTGATATTTCTAATAGGCAACACTATTATTTACTTCACACAGTTGTTCAGTATGAGGAGCCCCTTTCACAGAACTGAAAGGAGGTGTGCCAAAATATGAAGATTCCCAGAAGGACAAGGCCAATGGAAAATGCCTCATTGTACTTGCTAGTACAGACTCAGTGGTGCACCTGTGCATAGTCCAATAGCAGGCACTCATTTGCTTTGCATCAAATCAGACTTCTGGAAATTCAGGTCTCCCAGCATTCTCCTGTTTTTATTGGGCAAAGAAGTTTATGAAACATATTTTAGATAAGAAAATTTGGTTGCCTTCTAACATGACTATCAAACACATAGGATGTTTTTTCCCCCCACACTATTACCCACCCAATATAGTAAAAACAAGAGGCAGGAAAAGAGAGTTGGGAGAGAGAGAGTGTGCATGTCCTGGTACACACAGTATCCTAAGGCACTAGTAGAATTCATTTCATGGCAGCACTTGTGACCTCATAAGACTAGCTAACACATTCTGACATCCACAGTAACCAGGTATATTTTGCCTTGTAGTTGTTATCACCGTGGGCTGAGGTCTTCTTACATTTCACAAGCTAAGCTGGGTTGGAGTGACTAGTGCTTGGATAGAGACCTCCGTGAAAATCCTACGTGCTGCAGGAAGTCATGTTTGGGACATTCTTCCTTCTGAATCACTGTTGAATGATGGCATCTAGCATAATCGTAGGAAGCGTTAGTGGCAGAGGTTATGCCTTTCAGGTTAAGAGCCCATGGCATATTTCATGGTAGAAGGGATATTTGGCATGCTGTCCCAGGCAAGTTCCAGCTTAGATTATTACATTCTGCCTCCCTAAATTCCATCTGCAGCTTCAACTTATTTTTTATTTCCTGTTCGAAGTTTAACACAGAATTGCTGTATGCTCTTAAATAGCTACAATGTTTCATCCCAAGTATGGCTAATTTCAGTGAGGAGTGAAGTCATCTCTCTCACCCCTTCCTGCTGTACACTACCTCAGCCGATGTAATGTAAGACATAGTATTGGAAAGTGCTTTGAGATCTAAAGATGAAAAGCATATAAGAGCTAGATATTATTTGTAAATATTTTAAATACCCGTATGTGAAAAAGTCTAAATTACTAAGGCCTCTCCAGTCTTAATTTCTGTTTCTCTTTCAATGTCATCATCAGGCACATTACATGTATTATTTAAGGAAAACCCCACAAAGGTGAAGTAGTCTTAGAGCTATTGCTTCAGAAATTAAACTTGTTTATGTTGCATCCACAGCACCTGTAAGCACCATGCCCTAGTTTCACTAATTTGTTCATTGTCTTCACATACGTCAAAATTGCCACATACAGGCAATTGACCCATTTCAGCAGAAACCACAGGAAACAGAAATTATGTAAAACGGCAGATACAAAAATCAGCACTAGTGCTTGTCTAATAGCTCTTGCGAAGACATCTATGAGAACTTCTACAAAGGCCCCCATCAGTTTAAAAAAAAAAAAAAAAAAGTGAGGCAGCAGTGTGGTTTTTAAAACTGATGTTACAAGTAACTCGTAAGATCATTGTGACTGGAAGAGAATAGAGGAAATTTGTTTTTTTCCTGGTTTCTTTACTTCAGGCATTTGAGCGTGCTTTGTGTATTATCTTTCATTAGTCGCACCTGAGTAATCGGTTTCCCTTGTTGTTTGTATGGGTCTTTCAGATGATACTAGGAGAGAGGAAGATCATTTACAAAATCCAGAAAATACTATTGTTAAATCACAAACATTGACGGGGACTTTGGAGCAGATTTAGTATCTAAATGAACTTTTAATTCACTCCTAGTGAGAGAAACAGGGCAAACTGATGAGGATTGAAGCTAGCAAGATACATTACCCCTTTCGACCTGAGTGGTTAGCCCAATTCAGGGTGTTGTGGGTTATGCAGTTAGGAGGAGACATTGATGATAGAGACAAATGTTTGATGCAGTTGTGTTTATTTACAAAGATTATACACTAAATCCTGTGTCCCCGAACATCATAGGAATGCAACAGCAGGGGACAATTCCTTTGCTTAAAGTTCAGAGCCTAACTTTCTGGTCAGCACCCTGTGCTCAAAAAATAACGTCCCTTAGCTTTCTTTCAGGCCACATTACCGCTGCTTCTGTCCTCCTCTGCCTCCCAGTCACACACATAGTTTCATCAGCCAAAGTCCTACCCCCTGTATTTGCTATTGGAACTCTGGGAAACCCCATAGACCACATAGTTCGTTTTTTGCTTGAGCTTTTCCACGTGCACGTGTTTTGGGTGCCATGGTTATTGTATTTAGGGGCTAAAACAACACTTGTTTACATTTATCCTGAATGAAAGGCAGTAGTTGTGCCCAATCCATAACCATCTTTAACCAAACAATTTAACCCAAACAATTGCTATAATGCCCTTCTCTATCTGCTTACCACCTCATTGTTTCTTTATGGTCTCTCTTGAATATTTTATTATCAATAATAAGTTTGAACCCAAAATGTCTCTTTTCATTTCTGTAGTCCCAGAACCTCAAAGTTCTTTACAATCTCATGTTATATGCCTGGATTATTGCATCCACTGTTGATATGTACCTATCTCTAGAGCAGTGGTGGGCAACCTACAGCCAGGGAGCCATCTCCAGCCCTTCAGATATTTTAATCTGGTCCTCGAGCTCCAGATGGGGAGCAGGGTCTGGGGGTTGCCCCGCTGAAATTGTGCCATGACTCTGCACAGCTCTTGGAAGCAGACGCATGTCCCCACTCTGGTTCCTATGTGTAGGGGTAGCCAGGAGGCTCCGCACGTTGCCTCTCCCTCACGTGCCACCCCCGCAGCTCTCACTGACCAGGAACCGCAGCCAATGGAAGCTGCAGGGGCAGCACCTGTGAACAGGGCAGCATGCAGAGCCCAGCTGGTTGTGCTTCTGCATAAGAGCCAGAGGCAGGTCACACCACTGCTTCAGGGAGCTGCTTGAGGTAAGCACCACCCAGAGACTGCACCCCCTAACCCTCTCTGGCACCCCAACCCTGATCCCCCCCATCCTCTGAACCCCTCAGT
Source organism: Dermatemys mawii (assembly GCA_007922305.1). Classification (NCBI taxonomy): domain Eukaryota; kingdom Metazoa; phylum Chordata; order Testudines; family Dermatemydidae; genus Dermatemys; species Dermatemys mawii. Next base: position 11,420,928 of record ML677379.1, on the reverse strand, counting down.
CCCAGTGCAGAGTACCCTCCTGCACCTCAACCCCTCATCCCCAGCCCCACCCTAGAGCCGACACCCCGAGCTGGAGCCCCCACCATTCCCCCACACCTCAACCCACTTCCCAGCCCTGAGCCCCCTCCTACACCCTCAACTCCTCATTTCTGGTCCCACCTCCAAGCATGCACCCCCAGCTGGAGCCCTCACCCCCTCCCACACCCCATCCCCCAATTTTGTGAGCATTTTTGGCCCTCCACACATACCCAGATATGGCACTCAGACCAAAACATTTGCCCACCCCTGCTCTAGAGTAAAACACAGCACTTATCTAACAGCATAGAGTAGTAATGCTATACAACAGTTTGAAAGGAAGGAAAGAATACCATTTTCACATGAAACGGCTTGGAGAGTATCAAGACACAGAATGGAATGATCTGAGCTAGAATTTGGCCAGGACACCAGGGTTGACAGCCACTCTGCATCCAGATTGCTTGAATGGCCAGACACAGCCTTCCTCATGTCCCTGCCCTACCCCCATCTCCTGTACAGTCCTGAGTTCTCCCACCATGTTTATTTAGCTGAGCACTCATCTAGTTTGAACACTGCAATAGTTTTGGAATTTAATTAGTCTGGGATTTAATTAGTCATGGTTTTAACTGTACCTGGCAGGCTGCATTTACTTTTGCTCAGTAATTGGCTGGGTTGGCATTTTCTAGTCCATCAGTTTTTTGGTGGACACAGTATGCCTATGAGATTTATTCTCTGCACAATATTTAATCAACAGGGCCTAAAGTTGGGGCACTCCCAATGTATCTGTATCCATGTCTCTTTTTCAGAAGAGCATTTCCAGCACATGTCAGAAGGAGGGTATTTCTAGTGATCTAAATGGGTTGACATCCGCTATATACTATGGGGGAAAAATAGCAATTGGTTGAGCCTGAAGCCCATCCATCAGAAATTGTGAGCTATTCTGGCAGCTTTCAGACCTTTCCCATTGCTAGATACTTTCTACAGCTTGGCCTCCTGGATTTTCTCTTGAGCTACAGCTGTGGTGCTAGCCTTTGGTTTAGTGATTTATAGATACTTGTGGCATATTGGTGGGAAATAATTTTGAACAGAAAGAAATTCCAGTGTGCATCAGGGAGTGCTCCCTACTTTAATCTCCGGATGGCTCTCCGGTGACTTCTTAATTGTTCATAGTGCCATATATGGTGGTTTTGCCAAGACGGATTTGGACCTAGTTTCTTGGAAGGTTTTTCGACATCTGTGAGCCGGCTGGTTCAGAACCAATCCACCAACGCTATGTAAATTAACCCCTGTGTAACAGTGCAACAACTCATCCCTGCGGCGCCTCGTGCTGGCCGTCTGGAAATTAGCTCACTAGCCCTCAGAGTGCACTCTGCAGGCCTGTGTCTCGCTGTCCTCTGGCCCCTGTGTCCCTACCGGACCCCGGTGCCCTTTTACCTGTGGTATTGCACCCTGGCAATACCCCACACACTGCCTGGGTCTCCCCTTCCTAGGGAACCCCCAATCCACTATCCCCACCTTGCCTCGGTCTGCGGCTACAGCCAATCAGCAACAAGCCCCCATTCCCTGGGGCAGACTGCAATGTAAGAGCCTGTCATCATAGGCAAGGGGATTTTGGCCTTCTGCCTTTCCTTGCAACCCAGTACCTCGGTGGGCCTTGGATGAGGCCCTGCAGCCTTGGGAGTTGCTGGCGTGGAGCTCCCCAGCTCCCCTGGCCTTTCCCCAGGCCTGCTTCACTCTCAGTACCCTTTCTGCAGGAAGCCAGGCCCTGCTCCCTCCAGGACTGGAGAGAGACTCTTTGCTCTTGGCCCACTGCCCTCTTATAAGGGCCAGCTGGGCCCCGATTGTATTTGTCACAGCTGTGGTCAGCCACCCAGTCAGATTTCCCCCAGCTGTTCATAATCCCTTACCCTGCTGCAGCCCTCTCCCAGGGCTGTTTTGAGCCCTTCTGTGCAGGAGCAGGGTGACTACCTTGCTACACCCTGTAAGAGTTTACCAAGATTCTCTTGGATTCTCTCTCTTGGATTCTCTGTCACTGGCCATTATTAAAATCAAGATTAGATGTGTTTCTGAAAGATCTGATATGGGAAGTATTTTGGGGAAGTCCTCTGCTATACAGGAGGTTGGACTAGATGCTCACAGTGGTCCCTTTGGGCCTTAGCATCTATGACTAAATAGCATTTCAGAAACTAGCAAGAGTAGGTTAAGCAGATCTCTGGCACCCTCTACTTTGAAGACTCACGCTACTGAGGCACCAGAAAAGTATGAATAATCTACCTGATGTTGCATGAAGGTTTTTCTGAGGTAGGTGCAAGTGGGCAAGAAGATGTTCTAGATAGTTCTGCGTAATATCCAAATAGCATTCATCCATTCAATACATGGCATTTTAAGGCCTCTGTTCCTCATATTCTCCTAGCTGTTTTCATTAATAAGGTAAATAATTATTTTTGTACACAAGTAGACAGGGGAAAGGGTGCCTTCACTGAGGAACAGACTATCCCTGTAACCAGTTCTCATGGGTAAAAGAGATAGTTTCCAACCCATGCAGTTAATTAAATTTAAAGTCTAAAACATGCACTGGGAGGTGAGAGCAATAAATGAGAAGGAGAGATGCAATGGAGGAGACATGACTACAAATACATTTTGAAATCTAGATACACATCTAGACTTTCTGAAATGTCACTATTCAACTAGTGTGCTCAGATTCAATCCCATTAGAGATGGCAGATTTGGAACTGTGAACTATGAGCTAAACTCATATCCAGGGTTCAGAACCAGGATTAGGTCTCAGGACCATCTCTAAAGGAAAAAAAGTATGTGTGTGACTTGCCTGAATTTATTTTAAGGAAGGGCATTCACTTCAGTTCTTAATTGTTCTCCCTCTCAATAACCCTAGACCCCACCTCTGCTAGAGAGAAGCAGATTATATTGATTATTTGCTTCTTACAGCAGAGTGGTTCAATAGTTTAAATTGCTTAACCACTTTCCTATTAACAATCTCGTAAACTCAGGTACATTATCATCCAAATGCTCAGCTAGGCCAAGTATAAATACACTTAGCATCTGAATGGGGGCTTTTAGCAGCAGGATATATTTGGAGCAAAGTAATTTGAATATTAGCTGCCTGCTCATTAGCATTGAAGCTGATGAACTGCATTCTCCAGTGTTTCTAGATTAGGGGTGGGCAGACTTTTTGGCCCGAAGGCCACATGGGGTTGTAAAATGGTATGGAGGGCTGGGTAGGGAAGGCTGTGCCTCCCCAAATAGCATGGCCCTCACCCCATCCACCCCCTCTCACTTCCCGCCTCTGGGAGTATAGATAGGGGTCAGAATAGTCAGGAGACAGGGAGCGGGAGGGGGTTAGGTAGGGGGTGAGGTCACGAGAGGGGGCGATTAGGGGACAAGAAGCAGGGGCGCCTAGATATATTCTCCCAAAATTAATGCTATCTGAAATGCCTTCTGCATCAAGGCCCTTTCTGATATCTCCTTTCTACTACTTCCCCTCAGTCTGTCTCCATCTGGAGAGTGGAAAGGTTTGATCTGCTGCTGGAAGCTTCTCTCTCTACTTCACTGTGATTCCTCTGATGGAGGAATCACTCCAACACTCTCTCTGTTCACCTTCACAGCCCAGTGCAGGAGTGACTCTCCCAGGCCACATGGTCCCCTACCCTACAGCAGCTTCTGGATCCACTTTCTTCTGTGATCAGTCTCTTCGCACTTTGCTCCTGAGCTGATCCATCTCCCCTTCTCTTGTCTCCTGCTGTCGCCTGTGATCTTGCTGAACAGCCCCGTGAGCAGAAGATTGGACTTAATTTACTGGCAGACGGTGGGGCCTTCAGCTGCTCCCCCTGCCTCTGCCAGGTCTTTTGGATGCAGAATCCTTGAATTACCAAAGCTTTTATCTGTTGTCCTTCCCCCCAGGCCGCCGCCCATTTGCTGTGTGTGGCTATTCCTGGCTCTGTTAGAATATCAAAGGATTGGTTGGCATATTTGTTATTTAGAAGTTTGGGTTTGTTTCCCTCTCTTTCCACTACACTAAAGGGATGATCCATGTGTGCCTCCTCCTTGTGATTGGCCTGGAGTCTCCAGCTCGACCCCCATCAGTCACATAGGGTCATCTGGTGTGCAGTAATTTTGTCTCATGACAGCTGTCCAATCTAGTTTGTAAATAATTTGTAGCAGGTACTGTATCTCCTATAGCTTGTACAGCTGTATTTAGGCAGGGCAGGTTCATGGTATCATGGCAGCTGTCCCTACCCCTCCATTGCTGGTCTAACCCCAACTTTTCCACTGAAGGCTCTGGCCAGTCAAAAGTGTGCAAAAGCAGGGCAGACCCCATGGGGACATTCTGGAAGCTGGCTTCACAGGCTTCTGGGGTCCAGAATTTGGTACATCAAGCAATCACCTTTGCACAATACCTGGAAACCTAGCATCATGCATGGAAAATTTATACTGTTGGAAGGTCTACACACCATGTAAACCCCCTCCAACAATATTTGGTGTCATATCACAGTGACTGCTCCAGGGTGTTGGCAAGTCGAGAGGGATAGCACCAGGAGTGGGGCTGAGCTTTGCCATTGCGGTATATACTCCGCCTGGCAACCAAGAATACCTTGTACATACAACAATGGGGAAAAGCTTTCGAAGTTTTTCTGCCAGAGGGCTGCTCTATTAGCTGGACTGGGATAGAGGTAGAGGGACCTCTAGTGGGCAATTGAGAGAAAATCCCCTGCATTTCCCACAGGCAATCCTTCATATTTCCTAGCAATGAGGCTAATTTGTACAGTCAGTCTATGGCACCAAAATCTGTAGATTTAAATCCTTTAGGTTGCAAATATGGGATCAGACTTTAGTCTTTATATCTCAGATCCTAATATTGTATCCCTCCTTCAAATGCCAACAGTTAATCAACCTGGGCACTGCACACTGCAGGAGAGTTTTAACACATAGGTAAGTATTGGTAGGAGATTGAACTTTGTTATCCAGTCCCCTCTTGCATGATGTGGGATTACATGGCAGGGGTCAGCATCCACAGACTCAATAACTACTGTTATATCATCCCTTAAAACAAATCACATTCAAATAAATAATAATAGTAGCCAAAAATGGCATCTACAGGCTCTTGTAGTCAGTTAATAAAGCCCTGTGGAAGGGCAGACTCATGCCTAGAGCACCTTTCCCTGGCTGGGCATGGTATAGCAGGCAGTCTTCTCCAGTGCCCCATGCTGAGAGTTGCTCCAGGCCCACAGCAGTCAATGTCTTATAACTCAGCTCATTAGCCCAGTCACACTTATTCCTACCCTTGCTGTGGTACTTTCAGACCCAAGCCTACATAAAACAATACTAATCCTTTCAGCCCCTCTTCTCAGGGATTATTAAGACACCGATGCTCCTGGGGGATCATCAAGCTAGACCATTAAAAAACCCAACTTCCAGTACTTTACCAAGTAGTCAGGCTCCCCACCACAAAACCTCTTATCTTCTGCCATTTTAGTACTTGCGCATTTCCAACTCCCTTTTCAATACTCTTTTGGGTGCACTGTAGCATGAATCACTATCTCCTATAAGTTTTACCTTTTAATTGTCCATAGCAAGGATTTTCTCTGTCTCCAGTGGCCTTCCCTGAATGCTCTAGGATTCCATGCCATGTCCCACACCTTTCTTTCCCAAAGTTTCTTGTTGCAGCTCAGAAAAGTTCTCTCCTGCTCTTATGTCAGAATATGGCCTCCAAACCTCCCAGACACATCTCAGCCTTCCAACTCCAAAAGCCCCCACATAGCTGCCTCTCATCTGCATCTCCTCCCTGATTCTTCCCCCGCCCCCTTCTTATGCTCCTTCCGTTATGCAGGCCCAGCCCCTCCCCAGCTAGGTTTAATTTCCAGTTATGCTTAACACCCCCTCCAGGTGACAGCTCTGGTCTAATTGGGCTCAGGCTCCTGTTAATCTATGGTTAACCAATGTTGGATTTATAAACCACAGCACAGCACACAAATGGAGATGTCTAGGTTGGAATTTAGGGTAAGAGACTTGAACCTTCTTACTCATAGACTTTAAGGTCAGAAGAGGCCATTATGATCATCATCATCACCTTCTCAAGAGGCTAAAGGATTATTCTGCCTTTTATTGGACATCTGTCAATAAAATCTCTCTGCACTTCAGTGGCTTTTTGAAGATATGATCACTTCTTGGTCTTAAAACAGTCCCTTTGATGTGATCTGTTCAGCCAGTAAGGTGGATCTGCTGCCTGAAGCCTGTGTTTGCTGATCTTCATGTTTGTCAGTGACTGTGACTTAGTGAGAAAGGTATTTCTGTCAGAACATGAGCACTGTCAGTAGTATTCTGGATGTTCTTAGGAAACAGAGCCAGTGTATTCCTGGATTCGGTTTAGACGTCTTCAGTTCTTCCTGTTCCTTGACACTTTGGCTCAAGAAACTTCTTAGATGCTGGTATTAAGGTTTTTGTCCTCTTGTTCATAAGTGTCTGAACTGGTGATCCTAATCAAGTATTGTGAGGTGTGTTGGGGTAGTATAACAACGCTAAATGTGGATCTCTTGAACCTAACCTGTTAGCTCTTTTAAATCAAACTCTCTGTTATTTGTAATGACTTTTTTCTGCTATCACATGTGACTGTACATGGTAAGGGCTTGCTTGACAGGGTGTGTTTTCAGCTGCTATATCAAAAGAACTCATTAAAATAGATCAGCATCAGCTTTGAACCAAAGGTCATCAGGAATCACATACCATTTTGCTGGATCTTCTTGCATTCTGTATCCTGCAGTAATTGAAGATTTCATACTTGGATTCAGTATATTTTGATAGCAGCATTCATGCCTATCCAGAGTAGGTCTATGATAGGGGCTTATACAGCAAGGAGGAAGGAAAGGGTTAATTCAGACACTGGAAAGCAGGAAGTGCTTCAGGTGGAGTTGATTACAGAGCCTATATCCTCAGAATGGAGAGATCTGTCTGGTAGAGAAACAGTCTGCCTGAGAGCTTGAAGAAAGGAGCACTGAAGTGAAACAAGGGCTGTTTCAAACTATTTACCAGCTACCAAGAGAGAAGGATTTCCATGAGAGGTTGGGTAAAGCAAGCTGGCTCTGGAACCTTTTTACTGTTTTAGTTTGAACTGAAGCAAAACAGAAGAAACTTATAATAATTAGATGTTTCACTCAGGAGCGGCTCATTCAGCTTCTTAAAAGAATATTATTACTGGAGTGAACAGCTGACCTGGTCAGAGCTCTCACAGCTGCTAGGAAAAGTGGGGCTGTCTGGCAGTGAACCCCCTTGAAGGTTTTGCCATAAAGGTTACATTTAAGAGTATACTTCCTGGCCAGGAAACAAATTGATGCCCAAGAAATACAAGAGTAGATGCAAACTGCCATAGAAACAGGTATGGATACAAGCTGCCATTTTGTAGCAGAAGTTGCAGGTGGAACAGAATGAGTAGAAGGTGCAGCTGCTAGCAATAACTGATCCTGTTGATGAATCTGGCCTTTTTATGCAAACCAAATGCATCAAGCAGGGTGACTACACAAGAATGATTTCCATGACATCAGGCCTTTTCTTAACTAAGATGAGACCAGTCAGTGACCCAGAAGCCTTCCTAGAGATTTGTGAATGAATGGCTATGGGTATTGCAGGTCCTTGAATCTGTGGAGATCTGAGCTGCAGCAGCCCTGTCTCAACCCCAAGCCAGCTTACTGGGTCTTGAATAGGCATGTGGCAATTGGAGTCACAGCAAGTGAGAGCTGTCATCTTCCTTCCACTCAACTTCTTCCTTACTGAGGGACAGCCCTCCCCCATTGGCTTTTCCATACCAACATTTGCCTTTTGTATTGTCATATGGGAAGAGCTGAGTGATTGCAACCCTTGATGTGCCTATTTATGACACTTACATATCCACATTCCTCTGCAGGTTGAAATGCTAAGATCTAGAAAATCTTAGTGACTTCAAGTACCAGTATCAGGAGGAGAGAAACCAGGCTGGGAGAAGACCCAAAGCCACAGTTATCAACTATATGATCTAGGCTAGAAATGGTTAAAGCCTGAATCAGTCTGCCCCTCAGGTGACTGAACTGATTGTTTTGAAGCAATTAATGCAAATGTTGCTCCTTGGAGTGAAAGAAGGGGTTGCCAGCATTAGGCTGAGACTCAGCCACAAGTGGAGATGTCAATGGAAGGGTGGTAGATCACCTTGGCTGTAATCTGGGCTTGCTCAAGTCTGAGGTAAAACTGAAGGGACAAATTAGAGAGACAGACAGAGAGAGAGAGAACCCTCCACTTTGTTTCCTAAACAAAATAAAATGTTCAATTATCTTTCAGCTTAGACCAAGCAAGCCCCTTCCTATGCAGTGAGGAGACCTAAGATGGGTAGGATGCAATTCTACCCCCTTGACATCTCTATAGGAGAGGGTAAGGCACTAGAAAATAATTGGTATTTCTACTGCCGGAAGGAGAAGTGCCCCCTGCTATAGATGATACTTTCCAGTGGAATGGAAGCATCACTGTGAGAGATGGATCACAGAACAGCCTACGTGGGGTTCTCTCCTGCACTTACCTCCAATTTGATTCTAGTACAAGCCAAGAATCCAAGCACTGTTGGACTCTGCCTGCAGCTAGACTGTTGTAAAATGGGACTTAATCCCATTGGATCTAAATGCCTCAAGAACTGAATCCCATCTAGTGGGCACTTAAGGGAAGGTGGAAAAACCATCCTTTCTGAAAGTCTGTCAGTTGGTTAAGGTGGCCACATGGCACTAGTGTGACCAGATGTCCTGATTTTGTAGGGACAGTCCAGATTTTTGAGTCATTTTCTTATATAGGTTCCTATTATCCTCCACCCCGTCCCGATTTTTCACATTTGCTGTCTGGTCACCCTACATGGCACTCATAGCCGTGGACAAGAAAATGACGTACCTTGTCACATTACAGGTTCAGTGAGTCCCTCTCAAGGACTGCTGAAGGAAGCAGCATAGGATTAAGAGGAAATGGAAGAAGGCTCTCATAAAACCTTCCAGATATCACTTCTCCTTGTAAGATGAAGAGCTCTTGCCAGCGGATGCTTGGCCCTACAAAACCTGATCAGAAGGGAGGTGGATTTGTTTGAGGATTTGTTTAGTGACTAAACAGAAAAGCAATGGTTACAAAGCTGGATGACAGGAAATGGACACCCTGGCCTTTCAGAGGCTGATTGTCAACCAACATGGGATCTCAGCATTTTGTCCATGTCGTCAATTAATTAAATGACCTAATCTAAAGCCTAGATTGGGAGTTGTAACTGTAGTTCTGGAGTCAGTGGGGATGACTGTGTCTGATGACAAATGCCCAGGGCTGGTGCAACCACTAAGCGGCCTCCTAAGGTGCCAGGATTTGGGGGCACCAAAAAGCAGTGCTCTGGTTCCGGGAATCCACATGCTCCTGGGAGCCAGCTGCAGGCACAAGCCTCCCACCTGATTCCCCTGCGTGTGCTCAAGCCCAGTCCCCACAGGGGGACTGGTCACCGCAGACCGCTCCGGGATCCCTCAGTGCGTGAGATGCTCCCTGGCCACCATGAGACGCCCCCTGCCTGAGCCACAGGCGGCCGCCAGGTACTTGGGTGCTGCAGGGGCAGCACACGAGAGGGTGGGGGTATTGCACCTGGTGGGTTTAGCAGCCTGAACAAGTTGGGAAGGGGCTTAGGGTACCCGGGGTGAGGGGAAGGGCTGGGCATGGGGCCCAGCCAGCTGTGGGGGGTGTCTGCTCTGCTGACATGAAAGGCTCTGGTGTATTCTCCAGCTCTGGGACCACTGCTCCTGGGCATCTCTCTGCCTACACCTTCGCCTTGTCCAACTACTTTAGGCCCCGATGCTGCATTCCTGTGCCCCCGGAGCAGCCAGGCTGAATGCTGCTCTCCCTTCCCCCCCGGCCCCCGGGGTTTCAGGAAACAGGGTCTGTTCTGTTGGAGGGTGCCGGGAAGATAGGGTCACGTAAGAGCCCCTGACTGGGTGCACATGCAGGGAATAGGGCTGTATTGATACACACTGGGAGTCTTTAGAAAGTGCCTTAGCCCAGTGGGTCTCAAACTTTTCTTCTGGAGGCCCAGCTGAAGAAAATGGTTAAAGCCCGTGACTAACGGAGCTGAGGATGAGGGGTTTGGGGCATGGGAGGGGCTCAGGGCTGGGTCAGGGGGTTGGGGTGCAGGAGGGAGCTCTGGGTTTGGGGGTCTCAGGGCTGGGGCATGGGGTTGGGGTGCAGGGGGGGTTATGGGCTCTGGGCTGGGGGTGCAGGCTGTGTGGTGGGGCCAGGGATGATGGGTTGTGGGGGGCGGGGGCACGAGGCTAGGGCAGGGGATTAGGGCCTGGGCTTACCTAGGGCGGCTCCCAGTCAGCAGCACAGCAGGGGTGCAGAAGCAGGCTTCCTGCCTGTCCTGGCACTGTGGACCGTGCCACACACCAGAAGCAGCCAGCAGCAGGTCCAACTCTTAGGCGGAGACTCACAAGTGGTTCGGTGCAGCTCTCGCCCTCAGGTACATCCCCCCACAGCTCCCATTGCTGGGGTACCGGCCAATGGGAATGTGGAGCTGATGCTCAGAGCGGGGGCAGCACATGGAGCCCCATGACACACCCCCCCACACACCTAGAAACTGGACTTGCTGCTGGCCACTTCTGGGGCACAGCGCGGTGTCAGAACAGCTGGGACTACCTGCCTTAGCCAGGCACCACTGCCTATGGGACTTTTAATGGCCTGGTCGGTGCTGACCAGAGCCACCGAGACTCCATGCCTTCCATTCTGCGACTGAGTACTGGGTTGCGACCTGCAGTTTGAAAACAACTGCCTTAAAGTGAGTGCTTGTGCCCAGAAGAACTGCTGCATTGCAAAGCTTAGATGCCATCCCACTGTGATTTGAAAACAATAACAATGTCAACAGTGTCAGGTTATTAATTTATTTTCATTAAATATGTAGACTAAATAAATTTTCAAGCCGAACTTGTATTAATTCTAATGAATGATGCCACATTATGCAGTATTTATTTTTGAAAGTTTATAATAAGTGATGCTCCGGGGGGAGAGGGGCACAAAATATCCTTGCACCGGTCCTGCAAATGCATCATAGGGAAGAACTAAATGTTGCCCACAGGGCTTTCAGAGGGGAAGATGAAACATCCATGTGAACTTTCCTGATGATTGAGATCAGATGAGATGTTATCCTTGGCACCACTAGAGTTGGGGTTTATGGCAGGGCATTCTGGTTTGGAACTTTTTCCCCTTTCTGAAAACTGCTTGAGGGTAGGTTAGCTCTGGGGGAGTGTTTTCTTTCATCACCCTGCAGATGTTGTAATCTGTTCTGATCGTAGGGAGGATTGTTGGCTAACCTTGCTGTGTGTATATCTAGAGCTACTCTTCTACAACCTAAACGTGTCATAGATGGAGGAAGGGGCACCCTATAGCGTTGTCAAAGTAGATGACACTACAAAATGCTTAATAACTCACTAGCCCTTCCCTGCAGAGTGGACAATCTGACGGACAAGACAAAATGGAGAAGGGGGGAAATAGTTCAGGTACAGTGGTGGGCAGGTGAGAGGGCCAAGTAAATGTGTATTAGTTGGTGAGCTAACCTGTCTTCTCCAAAGACATGGAGACAAAATTTGTACACTTTGTGTCTTTGGCATAATGTTAATGAAAAGTGGACGGAATTTGAAGTGGTTATGTATATCAGTGGTCTTCAAATGGGGGGCGCGTGAGACCCTGGTACTGCCGCCGAGCCCGCCCGGGAGACTGCCGAACTCCCAGGCGGGCTATTTTGGCCCTGCTGAAATGCCACCGCGGAAAGTGGAAGCTTCTGCATTCTGCGGCGGCATTTCGGCGGACATCCCCCCCACCCCCCGCGGAAAGGGGCTTTTCCCTCCACGGAAAGGGGTTGTGGGGGGGGGAAAGTTTGAAGACCCCTGATGTAGATGAACGAAACAGACATTCTGGAGTGAAACTGAAAAACAGTCTGAGAACCTCTTGGGTGTTCCAGTGAGTCATATCTCCTATCTTGTAGGGTGGATATGCAGAAGAACCAACTGCTGCCCAGATGGAAATGCAGTACCTCTGCTGTATAGCCTGTTCCATTAATTAATCAGGTGTCTCAATTCCCTTGGAAGTGGAGGCTATTTCCCATCTTACAGATACGAAAGAAAAGGGACAGAGAAGTGAAGTGACCTGCTAATAGTAACAAGTGTCATTGGCAAAGCTGGAACAGAACCAGCATCCTGACTCCATCCTCTGCTTTAAGCACTGGATCATGTTTCCTCCCTGTGATTAAAGTAACCATACTGTAGTGCTCTGTTCATGGACTGAGTCAGAACTGGGATGGATTCATCTTCTTAAATCTAATTGTTTTCTATCTAAATGGCTTGCTTGGGGTTCAGTTCCTTTCTGTTCTTTGCCTGGTGAAAAGCTGTCCTGTTGCCAAAGCAAGCTGCTGTTAATGGATGAAAGTAGCTGGCACTGGGAACAGAGCCAAGGCCAAATTGACCAGTATTCATCAATGTCTCATTTCATTGTTGTGGAGCAAAACAGGAAGGGAAAGAGATTCTTGGGATGAATGAAAGGGAGCTCAAAACCAAACAAATGCCACGAGCTAAGGAATATGTGAGGCTGGTATTGTGAAATGGTGACAGTGAGAGATGATTCTATTATCTGCATTATATAGCTATCCATTGCTTGGTAAAGTACTGACCCCGTCATACTTATCCCAGATTCTTGGACAGCACTTTGGAACAACCAGACACACTGTCCAGAGAATCCATCCCAGGCTTTATGGTGAATACAATGCATGATGGGGTCTATTCATCTGTATGAATCTCCGTGTATTATAATAAGAGTGCAGTTTATGTACTTAACTTTTGAGAGATTAGGAACGTGGCCTGCTGCAGCACTATCAAAGGGTTGTCAACCATCTTGGAAGGAATGTACATACTGCCTCATCTGCTACTGCCTCTGTACTGATCTACAGTATAGCTTTAATATCCCAAAGTAAATGTGCCCTTGCACACAACTTATTTAGCATTTATATTGTGGTAGCTCTTCAGTGCCCAGCCCAGTCTAGGCATGGTACAAATGCAGTAAATGATAGTTCCTGCTCCAGAGAATTTATAGTCTATAATGCGTCGGGCCCTACCAAATTCAGGGCCATGAAAGATGCATGACGAACTGTCAGGGACGTGGCTAGGTTGGAGCAGCAGGGGGTGCAAGTACCCCAAAAAAGCACCATCAAAACAAGGTGCCAGTTCCAAAAAAAAAGGGTGCCACCAAAAAAGAAAAAAGGCGCCACAGACAGCTCAAGTAGTAAAACAAACAAATTACGTGATTGAGCTCCCCCGCTGGACAAACCAGTGAACGTATGTCTGCTGAAATGCCGCTGAGAGAACTTGAGCTCTTTCAGTGGCATTTCGGCAGATGAGTCCTGTTCCCTGCTTTGTTTGGCAGTGCAGTTTTGGCGGCGGCGGTTCGACTGTGGCTACAAGAATTCCTCATCATCACTTACCGGTGAGGAGAAAAAAAAGGCACCACTTTAGGGAATCTAGACTCAGAGGGAGCAGCCGCTCCCCCAGATGCTCCCCTGGCTATGCTACTGTGGACTGTGCAATCTGGTCTCCCACTGTGAAATCTGGTCTTGTATGTTCTTTTATCCTATACAGATTTCACAGGAGAGATCACTATTTCTCAGATTGGGGGTCCTGACCCAAAAGGTGGTCCCAAGATTATTTTAGGGGGGCTGCGGTATTAGCACCCTTACTTCAGCGCTGCCTTCAGAGCTGGGTGTCCAGAGAGTGGCGGCTGTTGGCTGGGTGCCCAGCTCTGAGGGCAGTGCCAGTGCCAGCAGCAGCACAGAAGTAAGGGTTAGCAGTACCACAACCCCCACTACAATAACCTTGTGACCCCAATCTCCCACCCCCAAATCCTTTTTGGGTCAGGATTTCTATAGTTACAAGACTATGAAATTTCAGATTTAAAAAGCAGAAATAACATTTTAATATTTAAAAAAAATTCAGTATTTTTAAAATCCTATGACCATGAAATTGACCAAAATAGACCATAAACTTGGTAGGGTCCTAATAATGTGCCAAGGCCATCCCTCTTGTAACTTGAGTGACTGATAGAGTAACTCTAGCGATAAATGGGATCCAACGTGATCAGTAATGGAGCAGGTGCAGTTGAATAGTGAAGAATAGAAATATGAGTCCCAGGCAATTAAAACTTGTATATTATGGCTTACACCTGGCTATATCCATGAGCATGATGTCAAGCTATTATCATCCAGTCCCATAGATGGTAAGTGCAGGGCAGGTAAAACTTGGAAAGAAAATCAAAGGAAAAACAATTATTTATGTTCCTTTTATTTTCATGCAGGTGGTTCTCAAACAGCAGTTGAGATATTTGCATGAAAAATTGGCTTGTGCCCCTAAAAGGCTGTGTTGGCACTTAGCAGGTAAAGGAGCTGGCTGTTTTTTTGCACGCAATGCCCACCCTATACCCCTGTTGGTAACTTTCCAGGAGCTGGAGGCTACACCTGATTTACATCTAATGGATCACTTCACAGCTGCTCTTGTCTCTAATAGAGGTGTGACCTGTGACATGCTGCTCTCCATTTTCAGTTGAGTGATCTCTAGCTAAAAAAACAAACCAACTGACCCCCAGCTGCTTACTGATTGTAGAACTCCTTATTGCCTTTGGGCTGCACATAGATAGCTGAGGGGTGTGATAAGGGAAGGGAGGGATGATGGCGTGGAGTCTGGCTTTTAAGTGAATTCTGGAAGGCTGTTCCACTGGGCTTGTGTCACTGAAGGGTAGGGGTAGAGATTTATCAGTGTATGGTATCTGTTAACTCTCCTATCCTGGCTTGGAATCCTGCCTCACTCCTTCCCATGCTGAATCTGCCTAGCCTCTGCACAGGATGCAGTTTTGCAAGTGCAGGACTTTGCCTGATGGATGGATTTGGCTGAGCATTGGGGGCAGAGGGGCTGGGATGCTATTTAGGCCCGACCCAGTGAGGAGGAGGAGGCACTGTGGGGACAGTGTTTAAGGTAGGCAGGGGCCTAGGATGGGCACAAAAGGAAGAGGCTGCTGCCACGTTCGTTTGGAAGGGGCGGGGAGGAGGGGATAGTAGATCCTGTCGCGGGCTCCCCTGCTCTAGAAACCCTGAAGAGAGCCTACAGGCACGGGGAGAACTACAACTCCCAGCCCCCCTTGGGCTCCGCCCCGCCCATGGAGCCGAGACGCCTGCGCGCTGGAGTCGTTTGATCCCGAACTATGTTTCCCTAGAGGCCGAGCGCGAGCTTCTTCCCTTCGCGCGCCGTGACGGCGCCGCAGCGCGGTGACGCGGAAAGTGTGTGCCCGCCATAGCAATCGCCGCCGCCGCGGTGTGTGCGGGGCCGAGTGCAGGGGCCGGGAGCAGCGGCGGGGACCCAGCGGGACATTTGGGCAGGTACCGCGGGGAGCGGGCACAGCCCCGGGCACGGCGCGGCCCCACAGGCCGCTCCTCTGCCCAGTCCCCGGCTGGAATCACCTCAGCCACCGGCCGGGCTGGGGTTCAGCTTCCCCCTCCCGCCACGCGCGGGACCGCCGGGGGCTTCCTCTGTTCCCCTCCCCCATCTCCGGGGGTTGGGGCTTCCAGAGACATGCGGGTGTGTGGGGTGGGGCCTGACTTCCCGCCCCTGCCCCCCGCCACACTTCTCGCCCGTGTGTCAGGCTTCGCCTTACTAGGGTCACTGCCCCTCCCCCAGTCAGGTGGGGGCTTCCCCTTCCCCACTCGAAGGGGGCTATAGCCTTCCCCCGTCCCCATCACTCACCCACCCACGGGGTGGAGCAGGTGTTATTTCTCTCGCCAGTCCCTACGAGGGGGAGGGGGAGGGGGAGGGGGAGGGGGGTGATGCTTCACATCAGCCTCTTGCCAGAGCGATTCTCTGCCGACTGCTAGTGAGGTTTTAACTCCCCTCATGCACTTAGTCTACCTCTCTGCTGGGAGGGAGATGCTTCACCCCCCCCATATGTCTCCCCACCCCTTCCTCACCTACTGTTGTGGGGGACATTGCCTTCACCCACACACCTACTGCTGAGGTGACCTCATGTCTCACCCCTTCTTGTGCCTGTTAATGGGGTGTGTAGTAGTGACCCACATATCCCTGAAGCACTTACACTCACCTAATACTTTATCTTCTCCCCACCTGCTTTGTGTGGGGATGTGAATGCCAGCACCTGGCAAAGGGGAGACTCACCTTCTCCAGCCATGTTCTTCCCCTCCTCATTTGATGGGTGTGTGGAACTGATTAAGTATTCTGCTGTCTCTCTTTGCAGAAAGCATAGTAGTGTTTTGTAGTGGGCATTGCAGTATCTAAGACCTGGTCTGCAAAATTTTTGTATCAATTTTAACTGTTTCAGTTAAGGGTATGATTTTTGTACTAACATAGTTAATACAGTTGCTAGTGTGGACTCAGTTATACCAGTGTAAAAGATGATGTCTACTGATTTAGCTTATTCCCCTTCCCATATAGGAGTAACACTTATACCAGTACAGCCATCTACTCATATAAGGGCATGGCTACTCTGGAAACTTCAAAGTGCTGTCACCCGCAGCAGTGGTTTGAAGCATGACTGTGATCGCAAGCCCTGGGGGAGAGCTCTCCCAGCACTCCTGGTAATCCACCTCCATGAGGGGATTAGCTCCATGTGCTGGGAGCCTATCCACACTTGCGCTTTAAAGCAGTCGGGGTGATTTTTCACACCCCTGAGCCAGCAAGTTAGTGCGCTATAACATGTAAGTGAAGCCAAGCCCTGAATATATTCCACACTCTGTGTGTGTGTACTGCTTTAATTATACAGGCATAGTTAAAGGAGTATAACTTCTGGTTGTAGGGAAGTCCTTAATATTTCTTTTCAGTTATGTATGTAGGAATTAATTTGAAAATCTATGGCCTGAGAAATGGGGCAGCTGAAATTGGAGCATCACCTTTTCATTGTGCTATTCTTTTTTCTGGGTTTTAATAAAGTTTTATCATGATTGGGTAACAGCTATTTTGAGATTTATATTCTAGAAACTTAAATCTAGACAACTGAATTATTTAATATTTTAGGTAGACCTTACAAAATTTTACTTGTGTGAGTGAATAAACATTCCTTTTTTGGGCAGGCAAATAAAATATTGATAGTTTTTAAAAAAATTTTTAATGTTTGCAGTAAGTGCAGGTAAGCAGAGTTTTGTCTGGCTGGAATGGAACTTGAAGTAATTGGTGATGCTCTTTAAGCTCCACCCACTTACCCCACCACAGTGTAATTTAATTCACAGTAAACTGTGCAGTTTCATAAGACTTTCTTTCCTTTCTTATATACTTTTTGCTAGCAGTAAAATTGTTTGTGTTGATGTTTACACTATCGTCATTAGGCTTCAGTGTTAACTTCCTCTGAGTTGGATAATTCACAGCTTTTGGAGCTGTGTCATGCTCTGTGCAAGCTCAGGCAGATGTTACTGCATCTGTTTACTTTGGACTCACTGTTTGAAACATATCATCTGAACCATTAAAGGTTTGTTTAAAAAAATCCCAACATTATGATTTGAAGCGCACAACCTCAGCCTCTAGGATAAATACGTATAGATATGCTGATCTATTGCAAATGCCCAGTATGAACCCTGTGCCTGCACTGGTAGATTTTCATGACAGTTTTATAATGCTGCTTTAGGCTTCAGCTACGGTGAGACTTTGAGAACAGTTCTGAACACTATTGTCTAAACTAGGTTAGAGTGCAGTTGTTGTAATGTGGCATGACCCTATCCATGTTGGATGAATACAGATCTTGTTGTAAGCCCATTTGTCTATTTCAGAATTTAAATATTCTGCTAGAGGTTCTGCTAGAGGTTCAATAAAAATGATTAGGTGAACTTTTTATTTTAAATCATTGTTTCTTTAAAATTTGTTTCTAGTTTTTCACTTCCCATTTCATAATTGTCAGTTAACAAAAGAATGTTTTGTACTTGTTTCTTGATCTTAGTAGAATTTCAAATTATATACAATTTTTTTTCTAAGAAGTTTCACACTTCCTATGCTTATCTATGCTGAAAACAACCAATTGAGTGCTTCATTATCATCCTTACTGTGAGAATAACACAAAACTAATAAGCAAATATCCAGCACTGTTCTCGCAGTCAGTGGCATCTGCCAGTATATTGAAGTTCCACAAGTCAAAAAAGGTTGAAATACTTTGTCAGGATTTGCAATTGGAAGTCAGTGGAACTTGTGATCCCAAAGTCCTTCAGGTTCATTTCAAAATCCAAACTTTAGTGCTTAAATATGAGCTTATAAGCCTAACGGGCTTCAATATTTTGACCTGTATTCACAAAAAGTTTGCTAATAAATTGAAAGTCTAAATAATTTCTTGTTAAAATAGAAGCAATTTTGTTTTGAGGTGACTTTTTTTTTTTTGCCACTAAGGCTTAAACTTGGGTCGACATGGCAGTGGTGCCCAGGGGTATGAAAAATCCAT
The DNA here is from genome assembly GCA_007922305.1 of Dermatemys mawii. Classification (NCBI taxonomy): domain Eukaryota; kingdom Metazoa; phylum Chordata; order Testudines; family Dermatemydidae; genus Dermatemys; species Dermatemys mawii. Next base: position 11,402,415 of record ML677379.1, on the reverse strand, counting down.
ACCCTCGTTTTGTAGCTCTCCCAAGCCTACTTAATGCCTTATGACTTATGCAGATGCAGCTAGGCCAGGAATGGGCAAACTTTTTGGCCCAAAGGCCACATTGGGGTTGTGAAACTGTGTGGAGGGCCGGGTAGGGAAGGCTGTGACTCCCCAAACAGCCTGGCCCCCACTCCCCATAGATCCAACCCCCGCTGCTCCTTGTCCCCTGACCTCCTTCCCCCAACCACCCTGCAGGACCCTGCTCAACCCCTCCTGCTCCCTGTCTGCCTGACAGGCCCCCTGGGATTCCCATGCCTATCCAACCGCTCCCTGTTTCCTGACTGCCCCGACCTGTATCCACACCACTGCCCCCCAAGATCACACCCCTGCTTCCCTTCCTCTGAGTGCCTCCTCCGAACCTCTGCCCCATCCAACTGCTCCCTGTCCCCTGACTGTCCTCCAGGACCTCCTGCCTCTTATCCAACCCCCCAACTCCCTGCCCTCATACCATGCTGCTCAGAGTGGCACGAGCTCACAGCCATGTCGGAACCAGCCACAACGCTGCCCGGCAGGAGCGATGGGCAAGAGCGCTGGCGGCACAGCCTGCTGAGGCTGCGGAGGAGAGGGGACAGCGCCGGGGGCTAGCCTCCCTGGCCAGGAGCTCCGGGGACTGGCAGGACGGTCCACTGGGCCGCGGGCTGTAGTTTGCCCACCTCTGAGCTACTCCAGCAGAAGTCTGCTTCCTTTGACCTAGGTCGGGGGTGGGCAAACTACAGCTGCGGGCCATATCCACCCTGCGGGACCGTTCTGCCCAGCCCCTGAGCTCGGGGCCGAGGGGACTAGGGCCCAGACCCTCCTCTGCCTTCCCCCTCCCCCAGAGCCTTGCCGCCATGCGGGCAGCACTCTGGGGGGTGGGACTGCATGCTCCTGCAGGCCAGTATGTCTGGCTCTGCATGGCTTCCAGGCAAGTTGCTCTGAGCAGCATGGTAATGGGGGCTGGATAAAGGGCAGGGAATCCCAGGGAACAGTCAGGGAACAGGGAGCAGTTGGATTGGGTGGAGTTTCTGGGGAGGTGGTCAGGGGACGGGAAAGGAGGAGGAGGTTGGATAGGCATGGGAGTCTTGGGGGTCTGACGGGGATTGGGAGTGTGGATAGGGGTTGGGTAGTCAGGGGACAGGGAGCAGGAGGGTTGGGTATGGGGTGGAGTCCTAGGGGGCAGTTAGGATGAGGGGGTGTCTCAGGAGGGGGTGGTTAGGGAATAAAGAGCAGGGGGATTGGATGGGCTGGGGGTTTTGAGGGGAGCACTCAGGGAGGCAGGAAGGGGGTGGGGTCAGATGGGGGTGGGGCCAAGCTGTTTGGGGAGGCACAGCCTTTCCTACCCTGGCCTCCATACAATTTTGCCGTCCTAATGTGGCCCCTGGGCCAAAAAGTTTGCCCACGCCTGACCTAGCTACTTCCACTCTGGGCAGTGCCACTCATACAGCTACAGGAAAACGGTTGCAGATTGCTGCGCCTGCACTGTGGATTACACTGTTGTGCCATGGTGTAGATATGGTTTAACAGAGGAGTTTTTAATGAAAAACAAAAATAACCAAAACATTTTAGCTCTCAACTTTACCCTTAGTTTTCAACGCGTGAATGATATCACTAAAGTCAGTTGCTATTCAGGTTTGTAAAGTTACGTGTCTATTTAAGTGAGCAGAATCAGGGCCTTAATTTTCAATATTTTAAATTTTGTGTATAGCAGCTTCATAAAATTCAAATAAGGTATCTTACCAGGAATGGCATTAGAAAAACTGCATTTATCATCTATTTCATTATACATTTTAATCTGTAGTTGCAATAGCACAGTTTTTCAGATTAGTTTCACAAGTCCTCAACCTGATTTAAATATTGATTAAAAAAAAAAAGTGGTTTAAATTAATGATTAAATCACACCACCCTGTTCTCCCAGTTCCTGGAAAGGAATTTAGGATTGAAATTGTCAACCGACTTATTCAAGGGAAAGGATGAGAATTAGGGCTTCTCTAACAAGTATCTTCTCCTGTGGCCTAGGGGCACTTCTTGATGTTTAGGTCATATCTACACTGGTGCACTTAGAGCAGCATAGCTGTACCAATGCAGCTGATCTCCTATAAGATCACTCCTGTAGCTGCTTTATGCTGATAGGGCAGACATAGGCAAACTACAGCCCGTGGGCCACATGTGGCCCACCAGCCATTTTTATCTGGCCCGCGAGCTTTGGCTGGGGGCCCCGCCCTGCCAGCCCAGAGCCCAGTGCGGCAAGCCACGCGGCCCTGCGTTCCGGGCCTGGGGTGTGAGGCTCCCCACTCCCGACAGGGGTCCGGGCCGAGCGGAGCAAGCCACGCTGCCCCCCGCTCCCAGTGGGGGGCTGGGCCAAGTGCGGCAAGCCGCATGGTCCCGTGATCCCAGCTGGGGAGCTGGGCTGAGGGCGGAAAGCCCCCCGGCCCCATGCTCCCAGCCCTGGGGGCCATGCCAAGGGTGGAAAGCCACGTGGCTCCAAGCCGGGGGCTGGGCCGACCGCGGCAAGCTGTGGGCCCCCGCCCTACGGGCCCAGTGCAGCAAGCTGCGCGGCCCCCCTCTCCCGGCTTGCGGGGCTGAGCAGAGTGCCGCAAGCCTTGGGGCCCCAGCCTACCGGTCCAGAGCCCAGTGCGGCAAGCTGCGCAGCCGCCCCCTCCTGGCTGGGGGGGGGGCAAAACAGAGCGCGGCAAGCCGTGGGGCCCTGCCCTCCCAGCAGGGGGCCGGGCCGAGCGCGGCAAGCTGTGGGGCCCTGCGCTTCCGGCCTGGGGTGCCGGGCGGAGCGCGGGAAGATGCCTGCCCCAGCGGAGCGTTGAGAGCCGTGGGGCCCCGCGCCCGGTTGATCAGGGAAGCCAGTTAGGGCGGGGAGGAGGGTTAGGATGTGGGGGGTCTCTGGAGGGCGGCCAGGAAACAGATTGGGGGGCTAGATAGGGGGTGTGGTCCTGAGGGGCAGTTAGAGTGGGAAGTCTCTAGAGAGGTTGATCAGGGGAGAAGGGGAGGTTTGGACAGGTCGGGGTTCTGAGGGGGATAGTCGGGGGCGGGAAGTGGTTGGGGTCGGATGGGAGCGGGGCCTTCCCTATGTGGCCCTCTGCACAATTTTGAAGCCCAGTGTGGCCCTCGGGCCAAAAAGGTTGCCTACCTCTGTGATAGGGAGAGAGCTCTCCCATGAACAGAATAAAACCACCCAAATGAGCAGCAGTAGCTGTGTTGGTGGGAGAAGCTTTCCCGCTGACATAGTGATGTGCACGCTACCACTTGTGCCAGCAAAACTTACGTTGCTCAGGGAAGTGTGTTTTTCACACCGCTGAGCGTCGTAAGTGTCACCGGCATAAATGGTAGTATAGATCTGACCTTAAAATTTACACAGTTTATGATCTTGCCCTTTCTCTTGAACTCTCCCCTTTGTTTTAAAACAGTATACTTGTAAAAGGTGACCATAGTTCTGGGAGGAATTGGTTTGGGTGCTGTGTCTAACAGTGCCATACATGTGCTGTAAACAAGTGTGCTGGGAATATTGCAGTTAATCCTTTGTAATCCAAGCATTGTGTAAATCTTAGCGTTTGTCTACACTTAAAACGCTACAGTGGCAACAGCTGTGCCACTGTATCTTCAGTGTAGATGCTACCTACTCTGATGTGAGGGATTCTCCTGTTGGTGTAGGTTATCTTCCTCTAGAGGCGGTAGCTAGGTCTACAGAAGAATTCTTCAGTCGACCTAGCACTGTTTGCATAGGAACTTAGGTCAGCTTAACTAAGCCACTCAGGGATGTGCATTTTTTGCACATTGAATTGATGTAGTGCTGACCTAATTTTCTATTGTAGACCAGGCCTATGTCTTTTCTGATGTATAGTTCTTGTTCTGTATGATGGGACTTAGAATGTACTTGCTTTTGTTATAACAATTTTAAAAAGTGGCATGCACTAGATGCTTTGAATAAAGAGTTAAATTGAAACTTGTGTGCATGTATGCAGATTGAAAAAAATCAAGAATATACTAGATCATGGCTAATTCTGGCATTTAATTCCGTATTATGAGTTAATCAGGTAATGATCCAACTTTCTAGGAGAAGTTGGGATTCCAGGTTTTTCACTAGATGTCTTGAGTTATATGGCAGTGCTGTATGTCTAGTACAGGAACTCCTCACTTAAAGTCGTCCCGGTTAACATTGTTTCATTGTTATGTTGCTGATCAATTAGAGAACATGCTCGTTTAAAGTTGTGCAATGCTCCCTTCTAAGTTGTTTGGCAGCCGCCTGCTTTGTTCACTGCTTGCAGGAAGAGCAGCTCGTCATAGCTAGCTAGTGGGGGGCTTGGAACCAGGGTGGACCAGCAGCCCCCTATCAACTCCCTGCTCCCCTAAGTCCCTGTGCAGCAGCTGCCCAGCAGGCTATCAATTGCTGGCAGTTCAGCTGTCCCCCGCTTCACTGCCATCTCCTGCTCCTGTCCTCTGCCTTGGAGCTGACCCTGAGAGCCTCCTGCTTGCTGTGCTGGGGGAAGGAAGGGGGTTAATGTCAGGGAGTCCCCTTCCTCCCTGTTCATTCACCTCGCTTACCCCTTCTCCATATAGAGCAGGGTGGGGACATGGAGGGAGAGAGACAGAGAGCTTGGGGCAGCAGCTGCTGTCTTAACTTCCTGATCCACTTAAAAAGACAATGTGCTTAATGAAGTCTGCGTGCTTAAGAATAGAGTTGGCTTACTTAAAGGGGCATTGTGCATCTCTCTCTCTCTGTCCCACACACAAGGTGTGTGTCTGTCTGCTATGCTGTCTCCCCTCCCCTCTCTCCATTTGTGTTGCCTTGTAGAGTGTGAGAGGCTGCTTTAACAGCAATGTGTTAACCCTTGAGGGCTCAGCCAAAAGCTAGTTCATCATTAGAAGTAAGGCATTCCCTGGGAAATATCCCACGCTCTGACTCCTCCACCTCAACCAAGCTTCACAAACATCATCACTGTGTACCAGTATTAAACTGTTTGTTTAAGATTTATGCTGTGTGTGTTTGTGTGTGTATATAGATAAAATATAAAAATTTTCCTGGAACCTAACCCCCTCGTTTATATTAATTCTTATGCGGAAAGTGGATTTGTTTAACATCGCTTCGCTTAAAGTTGCATTTTTTCAGGAATATAACTACAACATTAAGTGAGGAATTTCTGTAGGTTAGGGTGAAGAATGTACATTCTCACTACTTCCAGACTTAAGCTTTGCTGATCTGTTGCCAGTATTTCCAGAGCAGTCTTGCTGTTCCAGCTGGAACTGCTGTGGCTGACAGGGAAGGGCTCCAAAATGAAGTGTAAACTGCTCTTCACAGTTATAGTGAATCAGTGACATATGGCAGAGGTCTCCAAACTTTTTGAGACAAGGGTCATATTAGATTTTTGAAGGGGCTTCATGGGCTGCTGCCGCGGCCCCCCACCTTTGCTCCTCCGGCCTCTGCCGCGACCTCCCCCACCTTTGCTCCTCTGGCTGCGCTGTAGGGACACTCACTCCTTTGCTCCTCCAGCCATGCCGCTGTTGTGACCCTTCCCTTTGCTCCTCCAGCCACACTGCACATGGGGCTGCCGGCAGCAGATCGCGTCGGGGGGCAGCGGAGGCTTCTCCACGTACCTGCTCAGCTGAAGGGCCTGACAAATCAATGCTGCAGGCTGCATCCAGCCCTTGGGCCATAGTTTGGAGACCCCTGCTTTAGCCGCATTTTTTACCTGGCTTGAAAAATTTTGATGATCACTAGCTGGACGCCAATACATAAGATGAGAGGTGGTACCCATAGTGAGGTCCAGGGGCAGCAATACCTTTGTATAAAGCAGGGATGGGCAAACTTGGGGTTCCAAAATTGCATGGAGGGCTGGGTAGGCTGTGCCTCCCCAAACAGCCTGGCCCCACCCCCATCGGACCCCTTCCCACTTCCTGCCCCTGATTGCCCCCCTCAGAATCCCCGACCCATCCAATCCCACCCTCACTCCTTGTCCCCTGACCACCCCCCGCCAGAGATCCCACCCCCTATCTAAGCCCCCCTGTTCCTTGTCCCCTGACCATCCCCCCCAGAAATCCTCTGCCTCTAGGACCCCACCTCCATCTAAGCCTCCCTGTTCCTCATCCCCTGACCATCCCCTCCTGAGACCCCCTCCCACCCCCCACAGACCCCCAGGGCTCCCACACCCCATCCAATCCCACCTGCTCCCACCCTGCCCCCTATACAACCCCCACGGCTCCGACCCCCTTACTACGCCACTCAACAGCGTGTCTGGCAGCCGCGTGGAGCTAGATGTTGCCCCGCTCTCCAGAGCGCTGCCTGCTTGGTGCGCTGAGACTCCGGGGGAGTGGGGAAGGCGGGGGCAGGGCCGGAGGCAGCCTCCCCAGCAAGGAGCTCAGGGGGCTGGGCAGGTCGAGCCCACGGGCTGTAGTTTACCCACCCCTTCTATAAAGTCTAATATTGTACTTGGAGCTTCATGGGGCAAATCTTTTGTATCAGTCTCTGATTTGCACTAAGTAGGTGTCTGATAATCTTGAAGTTATTATTTTCTTGTTTCCTCCCATGAAGCTGCTGAAAGGGAGAATGTGTGTCTGTATCTCTGTCTCTTCCTCTCTCACTAGATCCACCTGACTGTTCTTGAAGGGGCAGAGTGGTAAAGATCCTTTCCTTGCATCTCTTTTTGTTTTTAGCCCACTCTGAATAATTTTCAGTGCCTGCCTCTGCTGATACTTTAAATCTTGTCGGACTTCAGTAGCAATGTAAAGCTAATATGATTCTTGTCACTTTCCCTGATGCCCAGAGAGTGAACAGGAAAAATGAAACTGATCAGAATCTTGTCAGCTTTGCTGTTTCTTGGGTAAGCCTAGGTGTAACAGTGAAGGGACAGGAGCAGTCTGCCCATGGAGGCATATGTTAACATGCAGAAAATCTTCTGACTTTGGACACACTTGTGGCTGTTACCCATCACAGTTGAGGATTTGCATGCACCAATTCAGATTTGGGTTTGCAGTGTAGACTCGCATTTGTTTGTTTAAATATCTGAGGGGTTAAAGACAGCCCTCTGATTTTTTTTTTTATGTCAAATATTGTAGAAAGTGATGGTTTTGCCTCCTCCCTGCCTTGTAGCTAAAGTTTGCTTGCTGCTGCTGCTAAGTGGATTTTTAAACACTGATTTTTTTATTCTTTTTGAGGAGTCAACATAACTGAGTGGGACAATTTGCTAGTTAACCTCACTTTATTTGTTTTCCTTCCCATCTCACTTAGGCTAAGCCATGACTTCAGGATCTGGGCATGTGGATTCCAAGGCTGAACTCACTGCTTTGCTGGAGCAATGGGAGAAAGAACATGGCAGCGGGCAAGACATGGTCCCTATCCTCACCAGGTAAACTCTGTTAAATTTGCTCTGAGATGCAAATACCTCTGAGGCATGACAGCAGCTTTTGGCATGTGGTAACTTATACTTGAAGTGGTTAAAGTGACTGGTCAGTTTTTGGTAGCTTACATTCTTTTTGGCCTAAAATTGAGGAATGTGAAATACTTCATAGTTCTTGTCCAAACCGTATGGTGTTACTTTGTATAGATTTTATTTAAGCTATCTCTAATATATTGGAGAAAACTTAATGTTTCTCTCGTTGCTCTACTATTTGAGACTTAGACAAGGGAGAAGAGTTAAATCTGCTTCTGAAACATGTAAAACATAATCTGAGGTGGAGAGTTACAAGTTTATTCCATCTGGTTGGAGTTACGGAGAGTCTCGCAGTAGCAGTGATCAGATTGTGTGAAGGCATGCGAGAGACTCACATAAGATTAATTGAGGTGAATACAGAGAGAGTTTGTGAGGTTGGCTTGCCAATTCTAGTGGAGAGTGGTGAAAATGAGAGGTGGCTTTCCACCCATCCTGTAGTGGAATCCTCTAATGAACAGGGAACCAGTTGCACTTTGTGGATAGGATGTTGCTCATACGTTATATGTGTGAGGAGGTGCTCTTTTCCCTGACCATTGCTGCCTTGACTAAAGCTCTTGTTTTGATGGGAAGAGGCAATAGCACTGATTGCCTCAGTAACTCAGAGTAAGAGAAGAGAGGTGTGAGGATCTTCCACAACATCTTCACTAACTCATGAAAAATAGAGGGCAGGAGTAAAATGGTACTCGTAGAATGAGCAGCAGTATTACCGTTCTCAGGCCTTTAAAAATCATGAGTTAGCCCCCAAAATATCACAAGGTTTTTTTAAAAAATCATGAGATGTTTAAAAAACAAAACAAAACAAAACAACATTTAGGGCTTGTATTACACCTCTACCCTGATATAGTGTGGTCCGATATACCATGAGTTCAGATACAGCGCGGTATCTGCACCGTGCGGCCCCAGCCCAGGTGCCTGTGGCCAGAGGGAGTGGCTCAGTGCTGCAGCCCCAGCTCCGCGCTCTGGCCCCGTGATCTCACCTATAACATGGTGAGATTTTTTGGCTCCTGAGGACCACGTTATATTGGAGTAGAGGTTGTGACAAAGCTCCAAGTTTGTATATGTGGGTCCTGCGCTTCTTGGCAGGTTTAGGGGCCTCAAACTCATCTAGGCCCCAGAGTGACCTCCCTTTCTCAGTATAATTGGCAAGAGTCACCACCTAGTGAGTTAGTCATCACAGGCCAGTATGGAAGATGGAAAAAGGGGGGCACCTGGGCCCGCCCTCTACTTCGGGCTCCAGCCCAGGGACCCTAATAGTATCAGCTAAGACGGCTGACCTTTTATCCACAAAACACAATACAATTCCCTGGGCTACTTCCCCACAGCAGTCCCTGCTTCTTCAAACTCCACTTCACCCTTACCTCAGGGCCTCCTTCCTTCAGTATGATATGTTGTCCAACACTCAGTCTCACCAACAGCACAACTTCCTTCCACAGCTCCTGATGCCCACCTGACTAACTGGGAGGTTTTTATCTGGTTTCAGCCAGTCCCTGATTGGCTTCAGGTATCCCAATTAGGCTAGCTGTTTCTACTCCTTTCTAGAAGGTTCTTAATTGGCCCCAGGTGTCTTGATTGGCCTGGAATAGCCTTTGTTTGGCTATCCAGGGAACAGGGACCTGCACATCCTGAGACTAATATACCTGCCTTCCAGCACTCTCTTATATCCTTTTGGTCTGACTCCATCACAAGGTGTATTTGTTTTCTGGTTTCCTGAGACTTCAGGGTACATTTGGTTCATGATTTTAGGTTCTTCCTGCAACCACAAGGGCTAGTAACTTTACTCCTTTTTCTAAGTGCAGGCCAAGATCCTCATGTGCTCTCTTGCTTTTCAGAGCTAAGGTTTTAAGAAAAATACCAAATATTACCAGATGTGCAAAATATTAAGAGTTTGCAACATTAGCATCTATCTTGGCCCTTGAGGATTCCTGTCCAAGAACCTCAGACATATCCAGTTGTCCTAGTCCACTTAAAAAAATATGATTTTATATATCTGGGGTGTGTGTGGAGGGGAGGTCATATCGTTCAGTCTTGCGTTCCTGATGCTCTGGAGAAGCATTTGGTCTCTGTGTCTGCTACATCATCAGTGTCCAAGGAAGTTATCCTCAGAGTTTCCCCCAATCCTGCTTATAGGACTCAACATGGTATACTGATTACAGTTTAGCAGAGAGGACAGAAGCACTAACACTGTCTTGCAAATGCTGAGGCTGATTCCAGTGATTCTCAAACTTTTTTATTGGAGGCCCCTTTCACATAGCAAGCCTCTGAGTGTGACTCCCCCTTATATAAAAAAGTATTTTAAAATTTATATTTAACACCATTGTAAATGGAGGAGGCAAAGTGAGATTTGGGGTAGAGGTTGACAGCTTGCGACCCCCCCATGTAATAACCTCACTACCCCTGGAGGAGTCATAGATTCATAGAATATTAGGATTGGAAGAGACCTCGGGAGATCATCTAGTCCAAACCACTGCTCAAAGCACCAACATCAACTAAATCATCCCAGCCAAGGCTTTGTCAAGCCAGGCCTTAAAAACATCTAAGGATGAAGATTCTACCACCTCCCTAGGTAAACCATTCCAGGGCTTCACCACTCTCCTAGTGAAATAGTGTTTCCTAATATCCAACCTAGATTTCCTCCACTGCAACGTGAGACCATTGCTTCTTGTTCTGTCATCAGCCACCACTGCGATAATTGAAGAGTGCTATCAAATCCCCCCTCACTCTTCTCTTCTGCAGACTAAATAAGCCCTGTTCCCTCAGCCTCTCCTCATAAGTCATGTGCCCTAGCCCTTTAATCGTTTTCATTGCCCTCTGCTGGATTCTCTCCAATTTGTCTACATCCCTTTTGTAGTGGGGGCCCCAAAACTGGACACAATACTCCAGGTGTGGCCTCACCAGTGCCAAATAGAGGAGAATTATCACTTCCCTCGATCTGCTGGCAGTGCTCCTACTTATACAGCCCAATATGCCGTTGACCTTCTTGGCAACAGGGGCACACTGCTGACTCATACCCAGCTTCTCATCCACTGTAATCCCAGGTCCTTTTCTGCAGAACTGCTGTTTTGTCAGTCAGTCTCCAGTCTGTAGCAGTGCATGGGATTCTTCCTTCTTAAGTGCAGAACTCTGCACTTGTCCTTGTTGAATCTTATCAGATTTCTTTTGGCCCAATCCTCCAATTTGTCTAGGTCACTCTGGACCCTACCTCTACTCTCCAGCTTCTCTCTCTCTCCCCACAGTATAGTGTCATCTGCAAACTTGCTGAGGGTGCAATTCATCCCATCATCCAGATCATTAACACAGATGTTGAACAGGACCAACCCCTGGGGCACTCCACTTGATATTGGCTGCCAATTAGACATTGAGCCATTGATTGCTACCTGTTGAGCCCAACAATCTAGCCAGCTTTCTATCCACCTTATGGTCCATTTATCCAATCCATACTTTTTTAACCTGCTGGCAAGAATATTGTGGAAGACTATATCAAAAGCTTTGCTAAAGTCAAGATGCATCACATCCACCACTTTCCCCATATCCACAGAGCCAGTTATCTCATCATGGAAGGCAATCAGGTTGGTCAGGTATGACTTGCCTTTGGTGAATCCAAGCTGACTGTTCCTGATCACCTTCCTCTCTCCAAGTGCTTCAGAATGGATTCCTTGAGGACCTGCTCCATGATTTTGCCGAGGACTGAAGTGAGGCTCACGGGTCTGTAGTTCCCTGGGTTCTCTTTCTTCCCTTTTTAAAATATGGACACTACATTTGCCTTTTTCCAATTGTCCAGGACCTCCCCTGATCGCCACGAATTTTCAAAGATAATGGCCAATGGCTCTGCAGTCACATCAGCCAGCTCCCTCAGCACCCTTGGATGCATTAGATCTGGACCTGTGGACTTGTGCATGTCCAGCTTTTCTAAAAAGTCCTTAACCTGTTCTTTCACCACTGGAGGCTGCTTACCTACTCCCCATGCTGTATTGCTCAGTACAGCAGTGTGGGAGATGCCCTTGTCTGTGAAGACTGAGGCAAAAAAAGCATTGAGTACTTCAGCTTTTTCCACATCATCTGTCACTATGTTGCTTCCCCCATTCATTAAGGGTCCCATGCTTTCCCTGACCTTCTTGTTGCTAACATATCTGTAGAAGTGACAAAGAGTCCTGTGGCACCTTAAAGACTAACTAAAATTT